>JAODKL010000034.1:550306-563470 GCA_026780765.1 Petrocephalus schoutedeni | reverse complement strand
CTTTCGGTCTTCCCGCCTCCTCCTCTCCTTTTAATGCCTTTCGGTCTTCCCGCCTCCTCCTCTCCTTTTAATGCCTTTCGGTCTTCCCGCCTCCTCCTCTCCTTTTAATGCCTTCCGGTCTTCCCGCCTCCTCCTTTTCATTAGCTCCTCCTGGTCCTCACACCACATCCTCTCCTTTAACACCTCCTGTTCTTCTTCTCCCCTCCCGCCATCTGCAGCTCGATCTGAGCGCTACCAGCACCTGGACACTGACGAGGACGATGAGACTAATGATGACGAGTCTTCCCTCGAGATCCGGCAATTCTCGTCCTGGTCCCATCGCTTCAGCAAGGTGAGCTGTGCATCTGTGTTGTCGCTTGATGGGATGTGGTTTCTGCCGCATGGTGCTCCTGTCTGATGCGGCCAGTCGCCATGCTCCAGGTCTACAGCAGCTCGGAGCATCTGGCCACGACCTCCAACCTGAGCTTCTCCTCATCGGACCGGAGTCACAGCGAGGAGAAGGAGGAGCGCTGGGAGGGGCGCACAGGGCTATCGCCGGAGGAGGGGCGTCGGCAGCCCGGGGGCAGGGGGAGGTGAGCGGGGGGCCAGCCTCGTGCTCACTGCCACCACATTCGTTCCATCGCCTCCACCAAAGCCGCGCTCTCTGGGTGTCGCCCACAGCCTGCGGCCACGAGCCTCCTCCAGCTCCTCGCAGTCGGAGCGCAGCGCCAGTCCGCTTGTGATGAGCAGCACCCACAGCCTGGAGACCATGCCCCGCTTCGCCTTCTCCACTGATGACGAAGGTGAGCCACCCTAGGAGCTGACGGCCGGCTAGCCCATAATAACTATGGAAGTTTCTTTCCATTTTACCCTGATGTGGTCATCTCATACCTCCAAGGTCAGGGCCTCACGTCCCAGCCCTGCTTTGAGTGGAGTTACCTTGTTCCCCCATGCCATTCAGGGCTTCCCCTCTGTGCTCAGGGGATCCTCCTGTCTGTGTTTGCCCCGTGACGGACCCCCTTCCTTGTGCCCTGTGTTGCTTGGGATAGGCTCTCTTTGAACCAGTGATGGTTTGTTGGATAGATGGATAGAGGGAAAGAACGCAGTGTGATGAATGCTTTCTGTACCCGCTCTAGCAGAGGTGGTTGTGTCAAACCTGCATCGCATCCGGCTGCGGAGCAACAGCATGGGCACCAAGCACTCATCCCCGAAGGATCACGGCACTCCTCGCCGCTTCGGCCCCCAGCTGGAGACTCCGGACAGGCCGCGCTTCCCATCAGGGGGAAGGGTCCCCAAGTCAGCCTCCGTCTCAGCCCTGTCACTCATCATCACGCCAGGTGACGAGCCCACATCTTCGCTTGGCCATCTCGCTCCTTGGTGACCCCTTCTCAGAGGTCGCTTGAGACTTTCTGATTGTCTGTCATTTTGTCAGACATGGCCATCTTTTCTGTCATCCATTATTACCCGTCACGTTTTTATTTATATTAATAAGACATTTAATAGCATTTTCATTCATTTATTCTTATCTTAATTTTTTATTTTATTAATATATGGAACGAGCTTATATATTTGCCTACACAGCACCATAACTTTTTTTTCCTAGAATCAGAACCTTTTTCTGAAACCAGTGACTTTTGTTGTGTTCACACTGCACCCCGATTTATAGGCTGTTCCAGAACCATTTTTAGTGACTATTCCAGACTAGGTACTTGGACCTAGGAACACAAACCACTGGGGAGGTGCTTACAGTGATGACCACCAATACTGGCGCTACCTTGGAAGTTACGCCAAAGTACAGAAAAAGAGATGTACTGGAGCAAAAATTGAGCAGATGGGATTATTTTTGTACCCCAGTTACAATTAATGCATCCATTAATAAATGTTTTGCTTACATCACCCCATTTCTGCATCGGAAAGTTTGATTAACCAAAATTGCCAAACAAACTTGCCTGTGCTTATTAGCCGGATAGTGTTACATCGGCTTTTATTCTGTGGAAAAAGATCTGATGGTCTGATTTTAATAAGAACAACGTGTCGTGGGTCATATAGGTAAAAGAAAAAGTAAAATGTTTTGCGATCGATTTTGCCCCCCCACCCCAATAACAAACAAAACAACTTATCCTCCGTTGTTTTGGCATTGGGGTGTAGTTTCATATGAAGTTTAACTTACAAACTTTTTGTGTCTTCCGCTTATTTAGCAAAAAGGTCCAAGTTTTGTGACACACAAAAATGTCCTGGACTTACAAAGTTCCAGGTGGAGATGGCGCTCACTTTTCATGCCAACACCTGGTTCCTGGTTCTGAGTTCCCAGGCCATCTCCTCTGGGAGCTTTTGTGGCTCCAGACCACTTTCACACGTCGCTTTCCCACCACACAACAGGAACTGGGATCTTTATGCTATGATGCAGACTTTTATGTATATGACCTGTATGTCTATAATTCATTGCCACTGGTGACAGACAAAAAAATATATTTATCGATTTTAAACTTCTATGTAGAAATATGGAGACACAAGCAAAAAGTTGTTCATAATTGGTAGTTGTTTATATAGGTAAAGGTAATTGAGGAACAAAAATGACTCCCAGCACTTCTGCATTCCGTGTAACTTCCAATGTAGTGCTCAAGCTTGTATTTTCATATTTCATCAATGACAGAAAATATTTAGTGAGTGTGACCCTTGTCCGTTGTTCACCCCTCACATCTCCTGACAGATGATGTTGCGGGTGGCCTGCAGACCAGCCCCATCTCACCACACTCGCTCTCCTCAAACCCGTCGTCCCGTGACTCCTCACCCAGCCGGGACCTGTCCCTGGGCATCCGAAGCCTGCGGCCCCCCGTCATCATCCACAGCTCTGGAAAGAAGTATGGCTTCACGCTACGCGCCATCCGTGTCTACATGGGTGACAGCGATGTCTACACCGTACACCACATGGTCTGGGTGAGTGTGTGTGGCCCCGCCCCCTTTTGTTGGCCCCACCCCCTCACCAGGCACCCTGATCTAAAAACTGGCTCTGTCGCAGAGTGTTGAAGAAGGCAGCCCCGCTCACGATGGAGGCTTGCGGGCCGGTGACTTGATCACACATGTCAATGGCGAGTCCGTCCAAGGGCTGGTGCACACTGAGGTCGTGGAGCTGCTGCTGAAGGTAGGTCCGGAGCTGTGGAGGGTTGGGTGGCTGCCAACCATTGGTTGACCTTGAGTTTCACAGACCCCCCCCCCCCACTGCCTGTGACCCCCGCAGAGCGGGAACAAAGTGGCACTGCAGACCACCGCACTGGAGAACACGTCCATTAAGGTGGGACCAGCACGCAAGACCAGCTACAGGGGCAAGATGGCTCGGCGCTGCAAGAAGAGCAGGAAGAGGGACGGGCAGGACAGGTGGGGGACAGTCATGGGGCGGGGCCAGGGTACTAAGCAGTGAAGTGATTGCAGTAATGCTGTAGGTACGTGCTGTGGGCTGGGCTTTGGGGTCAAACCCTGGCCCGTGTTGTTTTCGGCATAGGATGTCATGGGTCGGCCCTCCTGCATGACGCCCTATGGGGCCCATGTTTGGGCATCTCTGTCTATCATTGCTGGGCTTTTCCTGAAGGGATGTTATTCACAGGACTGGGTGTGACTAACGTGGAGGTGGTTGTGTCTGGGAAAAGCGATGACTGATGTCTTTCTGCCACATCCACTGGAAGCGGCACGCCTGACTGCTCTCTCGCCCACAGGCGGCGGTGCGTCCTGAAGAAGCTCTCCAAGCAGAGCGGCGTCATCCACGGCAGCCGTAGCTTTTCGTCTGGCCTGCACCACTCGGTCTCGTCCAGCGAGAGCCTGCCTGGGTCCCCCACTCACAGCCTGTCTCCCGGGCCATGCACCCCCTGCCGCAGTCCCGCCCCGGAGCACACTGTCGGTAAGCTCTCCCAGTCTCCAGCCTGTACCCTGCTCTCCTCTTGGGTGACCAGGAGGTTTGCTGTAGGAAATGCGTTGGTTTGTCCTTTGGTAATAAGGTCACCTCACTGAAACAGATTTTTGTATTTTCGGTTCTGTTTTGCTGTAAACCACGTTTCGAGTGATAAATACGATGGTAGTGAATATCTGGCTCTCTCAGAGTTTAGTGGTAAATGGCCTTAGGGCAGATGGTTGTGGGTGACAAGCTGTTACTTGGATACTGTGTAGAGGGACCTGGGGTTTTACACTTGAGGAAGCGATAGTCATGGGCTGTTTGTTTTGAGTGAGGTGTTTTGTCACAATAAGATGAATACATTTGAAATTGTCGCACTTCCTGTTAGCCTTGGGGTCCGTCTCCCCGATGCTGTGCGAGGGCCTCACTGAGTGTTTGTGTCCCTGTGAGCCCTGGGGTCCGTCTCCCCGATGCCGTGCGAGGGCCTCACTGAGTGTTTGTGTCCCTGTGAGCCCTGGGGTCCGTCTCCCCGATGCCGTGCGAGAGCCTGATCACCCCCCTGCCTCCTTCCCTCCCCCCAGATGCCAGCTCCCCTCAGAGCACCTCCCCTAGCTCCAGCTCTCCCAGCTCTCCGGCTGCCCACATCCGGCCCAGCTCCCTGCACGGCCTGGGCTCCAAGCTGGCCCCCCAGCGCTACGTCAAGGCAGCCCGCCGCAAGTCCACCAGCAGCATCCCGCCGTCGCCGCTGGCCTGCAACCCGTCCCCCCAGCCCATCTCCCCCCAGCGCTCCCCGTCCCCCCTGCCTAGCTTCACCAAGACACTGCACCCCGTCCACGGAAAGGCGCTCTCGCCCCCGACCATCATCAGGCACGCGGTGCGGCCCCGCAGCGCCGAGCCGCCCCGCTCCCCCCTGCTGAAGCGTGTGCAGTCGGCCGACAGGCTCTCGGGCTCCTTCCACGGCGAGAGGAAGCCTAGCATCTCCCGCAGGCATACCCTGGAGGTGCCGCGGCCAGAGGTGGAGCTCCTGGGGGAGGCTGAGTGCGCCTGCGACGTGGGCAGGCCGGGGGGCCGCCTGGGGGGACAGAAGCTGAGGGAGCGCGGGCCCGACAGGAGTGAGGAGCTCGTGGTGATGCGCAAGCTGAACCTGTCCGAGCGCCGCGACTCCTTCAAGAAGCAGGAGGCCGTGCAGGAGGTGAGCTTTGACGAGCCCGAGGAGAAGGGCAGCCCCAGCTCGGCATTCAGGGCAGCCTGGCTGCTGGGCAGCACCGAGGAGAAGGCGGCCCCGGGCTCCCCCTTCAGGGCCGCGTGGGTCCTGGGCAGCACAGAGGACAGCGAGCCGCCCTGGAGGCATGCCACCGTGCCACAGATCGCCGTGCAGGGCTCCGAGGGTGACGACAAGGACGACCAGGATGACTGGGGGGGCCGGGCCTTCTGGGCGGGGGCAGAACAGCCCCCTGAGGAGAAGCCTGGCAGCACCCTGGAGGACCCACCCCCGCCTCCACACAGGGGTGCGGCTTCCTGGGCTCCCCCAGACCCGCATGAGCCAACGGGTGGCCCAGCGAAAGGCGAGGAGTGACTTGGATGGAGGGAGGGCCACCAGAAGGAGTAAACCTCGTTTACAGTTTAGCTTTTTATCACCATCCGTTTGGGATTGGTGTGTAGCCTGAACTTGTTTGTAAATATTTGGTATGGAAAGGATGCAGAGACAGGTGAAGCTGGGCTTTTCTCCAGACCTAACTTATTGGTTTTATTAGCAAGCGTTTTATTAGCATAATCTGCTATGGGGCCAAAAGATGAACAGGCTAATGCTGTTAATGCTTTTAATGAAGTTTTATATCCCCTGAAGGACATCCCCCATTTTTTTTTTTTTTTTTTTTTCCAATGTATATTTTCTAAATGTTCTGACTGGTTTAGGACTTCTTGGTGCATATCTTACTGGTGGCTGGGAGTTTAGTATGAATTTCGTGACTTGGAGGTTAAATGTTGGTACTTTTGTGAAGGTGTGCAGTCAGACTAAGTTATAGAGTTCTGGGTCTTTGACGTACACGCACACAGGGTTAGGGTTTTCTTAAGCGTCTGTGCCCCCCAAAGGGCACATAGCTACTATCCATAGCAAGGATGACATTCCCTTTTTTCTTATGTGTATGTATATAGGACCTTGCAACAGCCAAGCTAGTCACCTGAACGTGAAGATCTTCCATTTTTGTGCTTTTTTTGCTTTCAGACTTTTACCTTTTGCCTAGATAAAAAAAATTTCCCCCACAGATCACAACAGTTTCTGCATAAATTGATGCTGTATATTCTGCATGTCAAAGGCACTAAACATCACCCCACTGTCCCGCCCTGTTACTGACCACAAGCATGGTTGTTCTCCGGTTTATCGGATCCTGTATTTTCACCTCTGACACACTTGGCTTTTATAAGACTGCTTGGTGGCGTGAGCTTGTTTTTGTAGCTTATCTATGCAGGTGTCGGGCATCGGTGTCTGGCCTCCAGCTGCTGTTGGCTCCAGTGAGCTGGATGCACGTCGCTCTCCATCTCACAGGGTGCCAGTGGATGCTGTTCCCACATCCATGTACTCTGCAGTCAGCTCAGAACAGTGCCCAACTCCAGCAGCTCCTCCACGGCACAAATTCACAAGCATTTGGGTGAAAAGCAGATAGATTTACGTGGCCCTCCTGTCTTTTTCTGCTGCCAGGACATGGCTGTCTTTCCATATGGAGGCTCAGTGGTGATCAACTGCTGCTTTAATGCCTTTCTTCAGATGTAACATCAAGCTGCCCAGCAGGAAGGAGCAGCAGCACCCAGGCAGGGCCACTGTAACACCTAACCTGCATGTTCACTTGCCACCTCTGCACATTCACACCAGGGTCTGTTTCTGTAATAGAACTTCCTTTAAAATGGTACTTCAGCTTTTGTTTGACTGTTGTAACTTTTTAGTACAGTTTTAGTATTAAAATCTTTGTACTAACCTAAAATAATTGTCTTTGGATAGAGATCAGGAATGTTGTTCTTTTTATTTATTTTTTCCTCCTAAAAGTACTAGATATATGAATATGGAGAAGAGGCCTGATTTAATTCAATGTTTGGGGGATGCTGACAGTATTATGAAGTGTGTAGCTTTTTTTTTTTTTTTTCTTTTTGCAAACTGTACTGTACAGTGTGGCTCATGTATTGATGCATGGTTGGGAATGCGTGCTGAACCTATAAAGTGCCCAGCTCATATTCTCTTCCGGGGATTTCCATTATGCATGATGCATGTTCGCATGACTCCGAGGAAGATGTGGCTCATTCTCTCCGGCACGTGTCTAAAAGGATCTGTGCTGGTGTAGTCATGAGACTGATGTATAACTATTTTAAAATTTTTAATCCACAAACTGTACAGTTCAAACTACTTTTCCTAACCCTTCTGAACCGTCTGATACTGAAGTGTCATAAATACCTCATTAGATGCCTGATTGGGTTGTGTAGTTCCAGTTTTTCCTGCTGATGGCATTTTGGCTGAACAGAAGTTTTGTGGTTTTGATAACACACAGTGATCCCAAAGTTTGCAGGTAGTTTAGAGAGCCTCAAACCCAACACTTACCTCACCAGGCTATGCTAAATTATTTTTTAACCTTTTAAATTTGTTCGGTGTCTGTCGTAATCTGGTCCATGAACCACTTATGAGCTTAGTTTTTGATTGTTCTTCTCAAAAATAACCTGAAGTTTTGGATCACGTGTGTGAGGAGGGTGTCTGGACTTCCTCCAGAATGGATGCAGAAGGTGAGGCCATGCCCCACCAGCGGGCCGGGCGCAAGGGGACTTGGAGCGTGACCCTTGGGTTATTTCACCTTGGCCGGATTCTGTAGTGCCCCAGTCTGCTCTTGTGCTGGTCGGTGTAAATAATTTTATTTATTATCACTTTGCTGTTCTAACAGTTTTTTTTTTTCTTTTTTTTTAAATAAATTATTTGCAGATGTTTGATGCAGACATAGTACTGTTCTTCTTTCCTGTGCCTTTATGTGCAGCACTTTGACAAGCCGAACATGCGGTTGGGCACCTCTTGCAAAACATATTCATGAACCGGTAAAAATACATTTGCGGTAATTTTGAGTGTTAGTGGCATATGTTTCATTCCTGATCTGGCCGGTTTCTCTGCTAAAATGGCAGACGTCTTTTTGAAATAAAGTAGCTTAGTTTCCATTTCATATTTCAATCACCCCTGAAATAAAACCCCCACTTGCAGTAAAGGTGCAGTGATGTGCACTACTATATTGTGTCACTAGGTGTCGGTGTGGCATCGTATGGATACTAGTGTACAGGAGATGTAAAAAATTAGTTATTGGTCCGAACGCCGAAGTTCCTAGCAGAGGGATCTCGAGTGACTGAAACGGAAGTCACAAATTTGCCTCGACTCTGCAAAACTGATGGAAAGACTTGGACTTGAGGGCAGATGATTCAGCTTGGACTCTATGACTTGAAGACTTAAGGTTAGTCTATAATATCAGTGTATAATAATTCTGTTGCCTGCATTTTCATTTGGTTGAATGCAAGGTATTCTTTGCTGGAAAAAATGCAAGGTATTGCATTTGTTGGAAAAATACATCTCTGCATATAAATGGCTACTAAAACTGTGAGCACAATCATGACCGAAGGGAGACTCTTCAATCGCTGCCTAAGAAGAACTTAAATTTGCAACACACCGTAGTGGGTTATTGCTGTAGCAAGTCTTAAATCATTATAAATTATTTTGACGATTTGTGACAACAGCAAAAATGATGTAAAGACTTGGACTTTGAAGATACATGATTTGAGGCTCGACTTAGACTTAAAAGCGTTTGATTCAAGACTCAGACTTACCAAGGAGTGAGTCGTTCCCATCTCTGGTTTCTCAGTCTTCCTTCTGTTAAAAAATTGAACACCAGCATAGTTTTACTGTACAAAATCCACCATTTTCCCCCACTCAATCCCAGGTTGAAGTCTGGACATAATCATGCAATAACTCTAAACTTGAGAGGCACTACTCCATTCAATGGCATGTAAAGGGGGAGGTACAAAGTGTAACACCTCACATTTCTATGTCTGGGGGTACGTACGGATTAAGCCTAGTCCTGCACTAAACATGGAGAATCTCCATACAAAATTCCAGTTTAGCCCAGGACTAGGCTTAATCCTTGTCCGGGAAAACGGCCCTATATGAACGTCATTAAATCAGGGGTACTGCAGAACAGGTACCCTTCCTATAACTTATATAGACTAGATGCTCACTAGATAGCGTCGATTCTAAAACAAAGGTGGAAATCAGGCATAAGTGTAGTAACAGGCCCGATGAATATTATACCAAACTTATCGTGTATTTCTAAAGCATTCGGTGAATTAGTCTAACTACGCGAGAGACGAGGTTAAGCCGGTGTTCTGCCGAATACTGCTACCTATCGATATGTGCTCGGCAGAACACCGGCGGACACGTCGCCAGCTTTCGCACCGTCCCGCACCCGCTCGGGTTTTCTCGGCTCCGTTCGGGCCTTTCCGTGCCGATCCCGTCCACACGCACGGCCGCCCTGCTCGTGCGCTGGCGCTGGAACATGGCTGAGTAGGAAGGAGGTGGGAGTCGTGCACGGCCGGAGAGAAGAGGGCAGGAGCGGGAGCAGTGTTCTGGCAAGGAGAAAGCCGCGACAGAGAGGTAAACCAAGCAGGTCCGCTGCCTGGGGAAACAGACGGGATACCGATATTAGCCGTCGTGTGAGAGCTCTGCATAGATTCGGTAGGTGAGTTTGTAGAAAGGGGGAAAAACTTCTTTCAAATTTGTAAGTATGCGGACTGAAAAATGGTGGGAGGAAGTCGAGCCACAAGTGTTCGGAGATAGTTGCTTAAAGCAAGTTACGTTCTCGGTGTCTAGGCCGCTGAGATGGGCACCTAAATATGCTTGACTTGGCTAAAGTTTGCGAATGAATTGTTTTACACGGCGTAGCGAGCCTCCTGCTCTCGACGTTATTATTGGCTGGATTACAATTCGCGTCATTCGCGTGGTGATTTTACTGGGACAAGCTGGAAATGAAAGGCAATTATGTAACTGCGGGAGCTTTTTTTCATGCGACGGGAAGCAAGATGTGTTGGAGAAAGTGGGTCTCGATTAAAACTTAGTGAGGCAACTAAAAATGGAAGCCGGTCGGACTCAGCGGGCGCCCCGATGCCGGGTAACATGGACACACGGTGGTTTGGGAATCCAGTAGACTGAGTAGAGGGAACATGTTCTTCATGACTTCCTTCACTTCGTGGAGCCAGACACTACTAACAGACCGACGTACTTAATTTGCTGTTGCGTGATAAGTGATTTACTCACAAAAGATATGTAACTGTCTTCACACTTCTGGTAGTGTAAGAAAGTTGGACATGAGCATTGGTCTTCTGGTAGACAGTCCTCCATGAAGTACAGTCACAATGGAGGAAAAACAACGTATAGAGTGATATTAGTGGAGTAAGTCTACCTTCATTCATATTGAGTGCCAGTTTCAGGACTATGTGTCTCACGTTTAAGAAAACAAGCATTTTGTACACTAAGCAAAAGTTTGTGAGTCTGTGTTGAAAGAGAATATCCCCACTTTCTGTGACTCTCCCCTCTCTAGATGCCTAAAGAGGTGTTATGGGGGATTTTTTGCGGATTGTGGGTACAGACTTGACACTGTTTGTAAAGGCAGCTCTCTTTTATGAGTTCTTTGGGGACACAGCCAGACGGCACTGAAAAGTTGTGTTAAAAAGGCAGCCTGTAAGTTGGTAGAAGGGCGACCGACCATCTGGCAGTTCATGGTGGTCTGTAGCATGGGGCTGTCATTCCAGCCAGGACCCGGGAATTGGTGGGAAAGGTGGCAATGATCAAATGGATCCTCTGCTAGTAAATTCCGTGATCGATTTTCCTGCTTCTCCGGAGATCTTCCTGAGCTGTCGGTTCGAGCCCAGAGTTAACACATGCAAAGGCCGGAGAGTTTGAGCTTAAGCGCGATATGTGAATATGGATGTTTCATGATGCATAATATTCTCGTGAAATTATGTAGTTATCCAGTTACACCACTAAGTATCTTTATCAGATCAGATCGCTGTGAGATTCTTCTGTACTAATGAGTCTGCAAGATAGCATTGAGAAAAAAAAAATATAGAACATGGCATAATTATTTGTACCAAGCTGGATTTAATTATCACTTAAAATTAGCCTATTCGGTCAATGGCAGTTCAGGCAAGGAGCCACATTTGTGAAGTGTTCGATTAAAAATGGCTCTATACCAAAGCAGCAGTAGCTAAAAATGCACACAGGCGGATAATGTGGTTGGAGACATTTGTAAATTAATCAATAAACATGAAAGTTGAGTAATGAGGTTGACCAAAACGGGGGAGAGAATGATGGACTGAAAAGGCCGCTTTTGTGGTATGTCCTCCCCTGTATCTGTGCTGCCTTGCTTCAGGACGGCCATTTTTATGTCCCCTCTGGTTAAAATTGAGCTGCTCTGCTCACTGTCTAACGTGGCTGCTGGTTGTCTTCTGCCGTTCTTTTTATTTCCCAGCTCGAGTAAAGCAGCAAAAACGGCTAGTGTGAGCTATGGTATGGCAGCCATGCGGAATCCAGGGAGCCGCTGTGTAGTTAAACGCCATTCTGATCCCCCGCAATGTGCATACGCTCTTTTACTTGGGCTCCGACACATGCTTACAGATGTTTTAAACATGTGCTCTCAGTGCGATCCACGTGGGCTTGGCACGCTGGTCCGACTTGTTCCCCGGCTTGCCAGTAAGCGAGCTGATCCGTTACTTGAATAGTTCTGTTTGTGTTTTAGTCCTATTTCGATGGCATGTGCATGGAAAAACTTTCAAAGGTGATGAAACCCTGATGTCTCTCTGCATTTGCTTTTGATTTTAATTCCTCTTTCCAGCAGCTTTAATGTTACAGTGAAGCTACACATTGGTCATGGGAGTACTCTGGACTCGCCATTGATTGCCAGATTTGCAGGTAGCTGGCCGATTTTGACAGGAGACATTCTCTCTGTCCCTTCTCTTGTGCATTACAGGGGACACAGCCTTTAAATTGCTTATATGAGTATTAAAACGTTTTGCAATGTGGCAAGTGGTTTTAGCTATCTGGCATCTAATAGTTGTTCTGCAAACATTTCAGTTTATTGAAGTGGTGGAACCCAGAAATAGTGATTTATCCGTCTTAAGGAGTCTTTTCTAACACATAAATGAGCTATCTGGAGCTATCTGCATTGCTTACCCACAATATGTGTGCATTTTTTAGTTATTGACACGTAAACCGTCCCTTGAGCAACACGTTTGGCACTTTTAAGATGGGTAAATATTACGAGTGTCCTGGTTCATCAGTGTTAGCGTGCCGCCCTTATTAAGAGGCCCTGTGGTGCCGTCGTGCCGGCACGTGCCGGCGGCTCGGGTCTCGTCCGAGCTGGCAGAGCTCAGCTTACACTGCTTGCTGGTCAGCCATGGTTTTCAGCTCAGGCCAAGAGTTAAAACGTGCTTCTGTACATATTGCCTGTGCAGTCTAGTCCATGAAAGTGAAGTATTGAATGATTTGCGCATCTCAGATTAACTACATGGTTATCAGTATGGTTATCTTTTTTTGGCATTGGTGGGAAGTAATTAGCAATCTGACTGATGTCAGCCTTGCCGCCTTGGTCTGTGATGGCTTAATCACAGAATTTTTTTTAAATGTGCTTCACAAAATCATTGCTTAGACTTTTTGTGGTTATTGTAATTTTTTTTACATCTCTAGTTTGGACCCATCAGAAACTTTTATGTTGACTGATGTTTGTTGTTTTTCTTTTCTAATGTATTCTGTTGGCCTGCAGTATGTATCACTCTATCCATTCATTAGTTCATGCCTTGAATGGTGGTTAAAACATTAGTAATATTGGCGGATAAACCTTTGTTATAAGCTGAAATATTGTATGTCATTGGTGCTGATTGGCTGGTTTGCTCGGCACAAGCTTCTTTGAACGGCCGTCATGGGCAGTGTGCCCCGTGTGCGGGTGAGGGTGCCGTCGTGGGCAGTGTGCCCTGTGTGCGGGTGAGGGTGCTGTCGTGGGCAGTGCGCCCCGTGTTTGTGCGGGTGAGGGTGCCGTCATGGGCAGTGTGCCCTGTGTGTGGGTGAGGGTGCCGTCGTGGGCAGTGCGCCCCGTGTGTGTGCGGGTGAGGGTGCCGTCGTGGGCAGTGCGCCCCGTGTGTGTGCGGGTGAGGGTGCCGTCATGGGCAGTGCGCCCCGTGTGTGTGCGGGTGAGGGTGCCGTCGTGGGCAGTGCGCCCCGTGTGTGTGCGGGTGAGGGT
>JAODKL010000034.1:515964-533041 GCA_026780765.1 Petrocephalus schoutedeni | reverse complement strand
GTCGTTACAGATCACTTATAGAGTAACAGTGCTTCAGGCTGAGGGCCAAAACCTGTGGTCAGTGATTAAATTCCAAAATGATTTATTGATGTAATGTGCAGTCACCATGCTGTAACAGACTGTATAAAATACAAATTTGACTGCTCACCTTAAGGCGAGACTGAGGAGTATGAGGAGTTTCTGGAAGACAAATTTCTTCCAGAAAAGGCAGCTCCAATACTGCCCATGTTAGACCATCTGTAACACAGGCATTTGATAGTAAAACAGTGTGCGAAATCATATATTACTTGGAAAATTATGGAGTTTATCACACTTGATCATCAGTCCTTCTGTTATAAATTTTATAAATATATAAGGTGTATGCTGTTATAGTGCTCTGGCACTGTTGTATGCCAGAGTTGGTATTTTCTTTCCAAAAAATGAATTTAGGTGGCGTGTCTCTGTAAAGTCATTTAAGCAGAACCTACCACACAGACAGTACTGGTGTCAGTTTTCAAAATAATCGGCTATCGGTGTCAGCCAGAAAATTCCTCATTGGTGCATCACTAGTACATACTATATCTTTAATACTAAAAGTCTTGCCTTAGGTATAATACATATCTTCTTATCGGTTGCCAGCCTCACTCTTGTATTAGCTGTGTTTGTGACTGTGCAATCTTGTGTTTCTCGCAGCAACTTTTAAAATATTCAGTGCTGTTAGTTTTGCGTTTTTAATAATGGGTCCAAAACCGTGTTTCCAGTGCATATGTTAATAACAGTGTACATATAGGGGCATAATTTAGATGGTTTGTATATTATATCAACGATCTGGATAGGAAATGACAAAGCAGTTTCACATGCAATTGTACTATACTTTGTTTAGAGACTAGTAATAGACTTAGTAGACTGTTATGGGTTGAGGTTAGGGGCACACAAGTATTATTTGGAAGTTTTCACATTTACCGGAATCTTCTACCCCTAAACCTTGCAAACGTGAAGGGGTAACTGTATACACTTACAGCATGCATTTAAAAAGTATAATGCCCACTTAAATCACGGTTGTTACACATTTGGCTTAAACGTTTGTTCATAAACACTAGCATTTGGGATTAGCAGCAGGCAATTTCCAAATTAATGACAGGCTTATAGTCTTAGCAACTTAGCAACAGTAGCTTGGGTCGTGTGTATATAACCAAAATATTTTGTAATAGTTGGCTTGGGCAAATATCCAATTTATCATCCATCCGTCTATTGTCTGCTGCTTATCCGGGGTCGAGTGGCAGGGGCAGCAGTCTGAGCAGAGATGTGCAGACCTCCCTTTCCTCAGTCACCTCTTTTGGGGAATACCGAGGTGTTCCCAGGCCAATTCAGAGAGAGAGAGAGAGAATCTTTCCAGTCTGTCCTAGGTTTGCCCCGGGGTCTCCTTCCATTTGGACAGGGAGGTGTTCCGGAGGCATCCTGGGTAGATACCCAAACGACCTCTGCTGGCTCTTTTCAATGCGGAGGAGCAATGGCTCTACTTTGAGCCCCTCCTGAATGTCCGAGCTCCTCTCCCTCTCTCTAAGGCTGAGCCCAGACACCCTGCCACTTGTTTACGTGATCTCATTGTTTCCTTCAGTACCCAAACCTCATGACAATAGGTGTCCAGTAGGAATGTAAATTGGCAGGTAAATTGATAGCTTTGCCCTCTTTGCCATGATGGAACGCTGCTGATCTGTCTGTTAGATTCTGGCTCCCTTCTTCCCTCGCTCATCAATGAGAACCCAAGATACTCAAACTCGTCCATTTGAGGCAGTAGCTTATGCCCCACAAGGAGAGGGCAGTCTACCCTTTCCTAGTTGAGAAGCATGACCTCAGACTTAGAGGTACTGATCCTCATCCGGGTCACTTCATTTTCAGCTGCAAACCAGCCCTTTGCTTGTTGAAGGTCACAGCCCAGTGAAGCCAACAGGACATCATCATCTGCAAAAAGCAGTGGTACCATCCTAAGGTCCCTAAACCAGAACCCCTCCCCTCCTTGGCTGCACCTAGAAAACTGTCCTTAAAAGTTATGAACAGAATCAGTGACAAAGGGCAGAGTCCGTTACCCACCAAGAACAAGTCTGACTTATTGCTGGCAATGAGAACCAAACTCCCGCTCTAGTTATACTGGGACCTGATGGTCCTAACAATGGACTCTGTACCCCATGCTCATGAAACGCCCCCACAGGGCACACAGAGGGAGGTTGGCAGGGGTTCCCCCTTGAGCTGCCCCCAAGCCTGTCCTCAGGGCGGGGCCCCGGTCTCCCCAATCTGGCTGGGATCACATCTCCCTTTGTGGTAATTCTCATAGATCTATGTGAATTGCACTTTGTCCAGCCTCTCACCTAGGACCAGTTTGTCTTGCGAGACCCTACCAGAGGCAATTACCCCAGAAAGCACAGTTCCTCAGATCGCAGATGCATACAAGGAAAGAGGCACACCAGGAAAAGGTGGCAATTCATGGGGGGGAATTTTTCATACCGTCCAGGCAATACACGCCGGTAAATCCCCTAAGACGTAGTTTCTCTGAAAGGAAATACTACGGTATGCTTTGCTATGGTATGCTACATTATATTGCACAAGCCAATATTTTAGTTTTACTACTAAATGTGCATTTGATTCATAAATGTCCACTAATACCAGTGTCTTCATCTTGTACAGATCAAGGCAATAGTGCTTTGATGGTGAATTTTCATGTTCAGCTTTGTGGACTTTTGGTGGGACCAGTCTAGAGTATGTTTGCTATCTGGATGCCTTGTGACCAAGGATCTTTGTACCCTCTGGGAGCCTATAGGCTAGAGTGTGCCAGATTATAATGATGTCACTTCCTATTTCTTTGGGCATCTTCGGCTCCTGGCATTTCCCAAGGTCCTGTTGCTTAATCAACTGTAATCCAGTCATGATTTCTTGCTTCCCTCTCCAGAAACACAGAATGGCTTCCTGGTTGCAGCTACTTTTCCAGAAAGTCATATTCCCTTTGCACGAAAGCTAGTGCTTGGTCACATTTACGTGAGAGGGCAAATTCTGGGGACATGTCATAGCACTGATTAGTTGCAGATCCCATCAACTATCCATTACTAGTTTACGGTGAGATGGGAGATCATCCCTTTCGGCAGAAGGCTGGGGATACTGGACAAGATGTCGGACCATATATGGCACAGGCGCACTATGGGCCACCAGTGCCCCCCTTACAGCATGTTTTTGGACTGTGGGAGAAAACCCGTGTGACATGGGGGCATGTAAACTCCAAACACACAGAGCAGGGGTGGGTTCAAATTCTCAGCCCTGGAGCTTAGAGCACCCCCTGCAGGGCAACCTGGAAAATGCTCCCAACACATCACATTCACTTTCCCTCTTCCCTGGAATTTCATGGTAAATTGGACTGAAACTTTGTTTTACCTGCCAGAGTTTGGAGAGCTCCTCGGTGGGGGGTGGGGGGGGGGGTCGGGTCGGGGTCGCACACAGACAAAGCGGCAGGGCCTGGCGGCCGTGGGCTGCGGAGGCCGGACATGCGAGACTGAGAGGGAGCCTGGTCTCCGTGCTTAACACGCAGTGGCGCGGGGCTGGAATGTGCTGACATGCAGGAATGAGTAATGAGGGCTGCTTTGGCGGCCCCCCACCCCCGGCCCCCGGCCTGCCTCTGCATTTGCGGTGGGCTCAGAACGAGCTGCTGGCTCACAGCCACCGGCCCTTTCTGACTTTTTTTTTTTTTTTTATTAAATCCTTTATTGTGCTTTGCTGAGGCGCTCTCCAAACCTTAGTCACGCAAGGGGCAGGCCCCGAATAGAGACCTTAAAGGGATATTTTCTAAAAGCGGGGCCTCCTTCAGCCCCTTTGTGTTTGTCGAGTTCTCATGAAGCCCCTTTTTCACATTCACATCCTAATAAGAAGTGAATTTACTTTTGACTGAAAAAATATTTTTTCTCTTGTCTGAAACATAAGTCGCCAAGCTATAGTTACCCACGTCAGTGGGGATTAGGGTCGTGTAGTTATGATGCTGGCTCGCCTTAAAAACACCCTAAATGATCTATGTTTATAGGGTCTATTTGTGTTCAGGAGAGGAAAGATTCTGGTGTATTAAAAGCCTGTCAAATTATGGTTTGATTTTTAACAGTTTAGTATTAAGCTTATGTCTCTGTTACTTTTTAGTATTTAATTTAATTATGCATTTTTATGTATTGCCTTCTAGACTTTGTTTTGCAATTTAAGCACACTGTCTTTGTTTTATTTTGTTTGCTCCATCAGCTGCCCCCATTCAGGATCTGAGAGATCAGTTCTTACCGCCAGAGACGGCACCCCCCTTCCTGGTCAAGCTGGTGGAGGCCATTGAAAGGAAGGGTAAGAGGGCGTGCCTCGACTGGGCCAATGGCCGTGGTTTTAATGTCAGTCATATGGTTAGTCTTGGGGTTTAAGCATCTTTAGGGTGTGGTGTCTATATTCCAGTTGTAAAAAAGAGTGGGAGGTTGATACAGAGTGATGAGAAGTATCTCACCCTCCTTTCCAGCACTTTCCTTTAACTACAGAGATGTACACGGTAGTTCTTTAAAAACGCGGACCAGCATTCAAAGATGCCTTCTGAAACAATGTTACTGATGTGGTGCATATTGGATCTTCTGGAACTTGGTACCAATGTGACCTCTATTATACTCCATGCTGCAAACTTGTGCACATGCGCGCACTGTTGCGTCGCAAACAGTGTTGATGCTCAAGCATAGTTGGCGTCAATCTTAAGGATTAAAAGTTATGTTCACCAGATGGCAGTGCGAGGAAATAATCTTGGTCGGCTTCTTCGTTTCTAGGCTTACTTGTTTGTATGAGGGTGTAGCATGAAATATCAGCGAGTTGCTGATCCTGTAGCTCGCAAACACATCTATGAGTGATTTAAACAGCAAGAATGAAAATGATTATGATTTGCTTGGAGGACGCATGCAGCACTCACACAAAAGCAATGGCAGTGAACTTTCATTTTAAACATTCAGTGGTGGCCAAAATTATTAGAACACCGGACAGATCAGATGATGTTTGGGATATTTTTCTTCCCTCTAAAAATATTTTGAATGTCTTCCGGCTTCTCATTCTTTAAAAGTAAGTAAATAAATAAATAAAAAAACAGATGCTACTTGAATGCTAACTGTACCACATATAAACACATAGTCCCATGACAAAAAGTGGCCAAACTGCCCTCAGTATTTTTGGTGGCACTGCATCCCACATACAAGTAGCATTAATTCCTTGCATAGCTGCACAAACGATGCATGGAATGAACACAGGAAGCACGTTGGTGCCGTGATGTTTGCGAGATCATGTTGCGTGCGTATAGTACAGACTGGATCTAAAGCAACTTTGGTATGATGTGCCGACTAATCAACAGTGTGATAAAGTAGCCGATCACTGCCAAGCAGCCTGTTGAGTCTGCCAGACTTTCAGATTTCTGGATGTTAAAGTACAAGCATCAAAATTTCAGCAAGTGTTTCTCGCTGCAATGTGTAAAAGTTAATGCAAATAAGGCTGAGCTGATAGCACCTGTCGGAGGGGGCAGGTTTTTAGCTTGTTTCTGTCAAGCACTTTGATGGGGGAGTAACTGGCCTGGATAGTCAGGTTAGCTCTGTGCTGGTCTGCTGCCCACCCCCAGCGGTGGCCAGTCTAACCCTAACCTGCGTCCCTCACCCCAAGCTGTCCGTCACGGTGGTAGCGCCCTAGTGCATCCCTCCCGTCCCCAATCCCAGACGGTCGCACTCGTCGCCTGGACTGGGCTTCCAGGATTTTGCTGATATAAATAGGCCGGTTTGTGTGAAAGCTCTGCTTAGCGACTCCGTGGCTATTTATAGGTGCCGGCGCGCCATTCAAAATGTTTTCATACGTGTAGCGGGGCTCTGGTGGTGGGGGGGTCACCGGGCCGTCTGTGGGCTGACCGCCACTGTGCCTGCCGCAGGTCTGCACTGCCAGACGCTCTACAGGACCGCGGGCTCTCCTGGACAGACCCTGAACCTCGGTAAGGCCTCTTTCACCCCACATAGCACCGGAGTGCTCTGTTAAGTGTGTAGGATGGCTGGTGAGCTGTGTGTGTGTGTGTGTGTGTGTGTGCGCGTGCGTGTGTGTGCTTCCTTCCAGAGTGGTTCTGTTCTAGGTACTGTTTAAAGCCTCTAAAATCCAAACTTACCCTTTTATAATGTGTTAACAGCAACACCGCTGCAGAGGGAGCTCCCCAGGCCCCTTTTACGTGGCGTTTGTCTTGCCAGCTTCCAACCTGACATCTGTCGCTTTATTAGCAGTCAGACCCAGTGGCTTGCGATTGTCTGGCCGCCTCTCTATGCGACACAGGGGCGGTGCTTTTCGAGCCCCGTGTTACCCCGAGACACAGACACAGTATGAAGCCTCAGGGTGGGAAAAAAAATGACTTGGTACTTTGACTAAATGTTCAATTTGATGCACAATTGCAATTAAATTTTCATACATCTCCTTTCACCACAGAATCACCCCAAGGCGCTTGACGTGGGCGTGTTGTGGTGTATTGCGACATCATTAATGTGGCATAATAACAGGAAAAGGGGAAGGCAAAGAAATCAAAGAAAGGAAACCAGATGACAACGGAGGAGAACGACCAGAAAAAACCTCTGGGGTTCCAGGGTCACCTGGCAGCCCAACCCCCCTTGGGCATGCTAACATTATTGAAAAGCAAAGAGGGGGCTTGCTTGCTAAAAGCAAGGCGTAAACTGTGATCGAGGGCAAAGCCAAAGCCCGTTGATGAGTCAGTTCTTCATGCCGGCCTGTGTAGGGTGGCAGATTGTTCCTGTGAACCAGGACATAAGTGACTGTTACAGACTGTTAACGGGATGGTCCTGGCTGTATCAGTTAATTGCAGCTGTGCACCTCTGTGTCTGAGCTGTCAGTGAGAGGCCTGCGGTCTGAGCAAGCCCCAGCGTGCCCCTGATGGCTTGGGACATCAGGTACCCCCCCCCCCCCCCCCCCCCGGCACGTGCCCAGAGACTGTCGAGGGAGATGGGGCGGGCGGGCGGCTCTTGCAGCTGGCGAGCACCCTCAGGCATGGTGCAGTGGGACTCGGGCTCATGTTTTGGGGCGGTTTATTTTGAGGCGTCACCTGGCGTAGGGCGAGCCTGGGCAGCCTGGGGCAGCTCCCGTAGCCCGGCGGGCAGGTCAGCGCAGCGGGGCGTGTAATGAGATGGGGGTGGGGGGGGGGGGGGGGTTTATAAGAGCCATGTGTGCAGCAGAGTACATGCATGCATGCATTCGGTGACCGTGTCGACCGCCTCCCTCCAGCGGACCTGTCCCCGGCAGACCTCGACGTCGAGCAGCTTTCGGTGGCTCTGCAGACGTACCTCCAGGGGCTGCCGGCCCCCCTGATCCCCCCCACCCTCTATGCCGCCCTGCAGGAGGCAGTAAAGCGAGGAGAAGGTAAGCAGGGCCGTGGGCTGATTGGCCGGGGCCGAAGCTGGTCTGGCTGAGCGTGCAGTACTCTCTAAAAGTGCTCCTCGCGGTGGCGTGTCCCCTTGCAGATGCCCTGCCGCCAGAGCGCGGCGCCGGTGGCCTGATGAGGGCGCTGGAGGGACCTGCCCTGCCTGTACAGAGCCTGCTCACCCTGCAGTATCTGCTGAGGCATCTGGACACCGTGTGCCAGCACTCCAGCACCAACGGGCTGGAGCCCCACGCTCTCGGTGCCGTCTTCGGCCCGCTGCTGCTCCGGGTCCCCGCCGCGGGGTAAGCATGCCGCCCGCCGCAGCCGCCGACTGGGCTGCCCCCATAACTACGGCAACCCCTGACAACCTTTGGAGAAATGGCACGGCTCGGATAATTCTGGGTAAAAATAAACCTTTAATGCCAGCTGAGATGACGATGTGTGAGGTTATGTGAGCTGGGAGCGGATGGACCGCGGGCCGCTCCGGCGGTCACTTCAGGGCTGCTGAGGGTGGTCACTAAGCTGGAGGGGACTCACTTTGGGGGTGGGGTGGCAGATAACGCCCAGCACCCGGAGGGAACGCGAGACCGAAACCACCAATAGGGGAGGGGCACTAAAAATACACGTTTGTGTACGAGCCTGGGCTCGGAAGCTGTGGTGCGCTGGGGGGGTGCTGTGTACCTCTGGGGGGGTGCTGTGTACCTCTGGGGGGGGCGCTGTGTATCTCAGCTGCACACCGCCGGCTTTTATGGAACCATAGCACAGTAATTTTAAGAGAAAAGATTAAAGTTTTAAGGGCTGACTGGGTATTGAGCAGGTGGGGCGGGGAGGAGAGCCTTCCTGTGGGGTATCCGGTTGGGCATCTAGGCTTGTGTGAGGAGGGATTCCTTAAATTCCTTTAGAGGTCATTCCTCTTATCTGTTAGTAAGAATAAAACTGGTGAGGACCGAAAACCTTAAGATGTATTCACCCAAGACAGAGAGGCTCCGCATGCTGTATCTGTTTTCTGCATTAGTGTCTTCCTGGCCCGGTGGGGGTAGTTTCTGCTTCACGCAGAGCAACGCTGTACTTTTGTGAATAGTTTGTATTGGTAAATGCCGTATGCTGCGGCCCTGAAGACAGCAGTGTGCCGTGACAGCTTTTAATGCGTCTCTCCTGCAAGGCCGGAAGTGGATGAGGACTTCCCAGCCCAGGTTGTGGAGCGACTTCTGCTGGAGAGAAGCTGGGAACGAGAGGAGACGCCCCCAGGTGACCAAAGGATGGGACAGCACGCCCCTTCTCTGTCTAAAATGGTTGCTGCTTTTTTAAACATCATTGGCCTTTATTTCACAGCCCTCCCTCCCAAGCCAGCCAAGATGGCAGCGTCCCCTGTCCCCAGCGGGAGTGGCCACCTGAACGACGCTGAGTGGTACTGGGGTGAGATCTCAAGGTAATGCCCCACCCCCTCTGCATCCAAGGCCCCACCCCCCCTGCATCCAGTCTTCTCATAGCTATGCGTGGTTTGTTGTTTTTGTCCCATAATCACGCCTCAACCCCCCCTCCCCCCAGAGAGGAGGTGAATGACAAGATGAGAGACATGCCGGATGGCACTTTCCTGGTCCGAGACGCTTCCAGTAAAGTCCAGGGAGATTACACCTTGACCCTCAGGTGAGTTACAGAAGGTGGTATTTGTTGCCAGATCGCACAGAGGGTGTGCGGCGTCATGGGGCGCTCGGCACCCGGCCGCCAGAGGGTGTGCGGCCACCAGAGTGTGTGTGGCGTCGCAGGGCCTCCTGCACAGGGCTTCACGTCCTGCGAATTCTGCAAGCTGCAGACCGCTAATGTTAAGATGCAGCATTTTTCAATTAAACTTCTATGCACATCACTTGCATGCATGTGGCATTCTTCTGTCTGGTCAAAACAGAATTTAATATTTAAATTTTTATAAGGAGTTGGGTTACGGCTTATAAATACACCAAGCATTTCACTTACAGGTCAGTTGGCTAGACTTTTATTTTGTGTATTTGATTTTTATTTTTTTAATCTACTACTTAGAACTTAGCTGATTGGCTGTTGTCGCCATTGTGGTGGGGGCTTAGCTGATTGGCTGTTGTCGGTGTTGAGGTAGGGACTTAGCTGATTGGCTGTTGTCAGTATTGAGTTTGGGGCTTAGCTGATTGCCTGTTGTTGGTGTTGAGTTGGGGGCTTAGCTGATCTGCTGTTGACGGTGTTGAGGTGGGGGCTTAGCTGATTTGGCTGTTGTTGGTGTTGTGGTGGGGGTTTAGCTGATCGCCTGTTGTCGGTGTTGAGTTGGGGGCTTAGCTGATTGGCTGTTGTTGGTGTTGTGGGAGGGCTTAGCTGATCAGCTGTTGTTGGTGTTGAGTTGGGGGCTTAGCTGATTGGCTGTTGTCGGTGTTGTGGTGGGGGCTTAACTGATCGCCTGTTGACGAAACTCCATCTCTTTGCCTCACAGGAGAGGTGGAAACAATAAGCTGATCAAGATTTTCCACCGGGGGGGCAAGTATGGCTTCTCCGAACCGCTAACTTTTGCATCGGTGGCGGAGCTGATCAGCCACTACCGGCACGAGTCGCTGGCACAGTACAACCCCAAGCTGGACACGAGGCTCCTCTACCCCATCTCCAAATCCCAGCAGGTACAACCCTTTGCTCCCAGATTCTTGAATGCGTATTTGAACCTCAATTTAAGGAATATGGGACTAAGTAGAGATGATGGATATTTAGACTAGCATCACATCCATTTATTTTGATAAAGTGTGTGTGTGTGTACCTGGCCATATGACCTCAGCTTTGCAGCTTAGACACCAGGACCTACAACCCTGATGAGGATATGTGGTCAGAAGATGGGTGGATGATGTATTGAGTGTGTGTGTGTATATAATATATAAAATGATATACAGTACGTAGAGTAGTGAAATATGTTGAGCGTGGTGCTGCTTCCTTCCAAAGGAGCAGCTGGTGAAGGAGGACAGCGTTGAAGCCGTCGGCGAGCAGCTGAAGGTCTACCATGAGCAGTACCAGGAGAAGAGCCGCGAGTACGATGTCCTGTATGAGGAGTACATGCGCTCCTCCCAGGTACGCGCACCGCCACTCCACCATCCTGCCTTCGCTGAGCGCTCATTCTCAAGACCTCGTTGCAGTAATATCTCCATATATTCTAATTTGTTAAATTAATTTGACAACACACTCTTATTATTCAGCGGTGTACAATGTCGAATATGTGTCTGGATAGTTAATCGGTTTTGTTATATTACCATTTATTTCTGCAATAAAATTTATGCAATAAAAGCAAATGTTATGGAGAAAAAAATGACAAAACTAATTAGAAATATTGAGCAAAAAATACAAAATATCTAAAGTCTAATATGTAAAATATCATGCAAATAGGTTATTATAGGTCACATACAGTAAAGCTGAAATATTAAAAAATTTTGTCTACTTTGGTGTTATTTGATCTTAAAATGTTGTTAATGAGAGTTTTGGCTATCTACTGAGCCAACAAATAACATCATTTTAATATACGTAAAAAGTTAATGAGATGTCAGTTGCGCTACACATAAATAAAACGCTGTGGTTAAGAAATGAATAAAACCCACCAGCTGTGTCCTGTGTGTATAGGAGCTGCAGATGAAGCGCACAGCCATCGAGGCTTTTAACGAGACCATTAAGATCTTTGAGGAGCAGTGCGAGATGCAGAAACGCCACAGCAAGGAGTATGTGGAGAAATTCACCAAGGAGGGCAATGACAAGGAGATCCAGCGGTGCGTCTCCAAGTCTGACTTCTGCTCGCAGACCTAGACTAATGTCTGGTCTGATCTTTCGTTTTATTTTATTTATTTTAATTTTATTCATTTTACCTGCACCAGCTTGTCTGCTGAGCAAAGCTGAGATAATTTTTTTGCTTTATGTCCTCAGTATCCAAAGCAATTCTGAGAAGCTGAAGTCCCGGGTGGCAGAGATTCACGACAGCAAGAGGAAGCTGGAGCAGGACTTGAAGAAACAAGTGTCTGATAACCGTGAGATCGACAAGCGGATGAACAGCCTGAAGCCTGACGTCATGCAGCTGAGGAAGCTCCGGGACCAGTACATAGTGTACGCAGGACAAGCGCCGCTCTGCGGGGGCTCTGCCGCGGAGGGCTCCTCCATGAAGGTCCTGCCGCGGAGTGCCTGCTGTATGTCAGGGATTCTGCTTAATGACCTGCTTCCTTGGTCTGCAGGTGGCTCACACAGAAGGGCACCCGGCAAAAGAAGATCCAGGAGTGGCTGGGCATGAAAAACGACACCGAAGGGTAAGTGTGCTGAACTCCATGAATGCGATGGCTGGATGGCACCCTTATTCCATTTAATAGGGATAAGGGTGGGTAGTAAAGGTAAGTAGCTATTTAAGCATTTTTTGCGTATAGTGAGACTATTGTGCTCCTGCGGTTTATTTGGGCAAGGAACATCGAAGTTCTTTTTCTTCAGTGTCAGCGTGGCTCACCAGCCTACTGCCACTGCCGCCATTAGTGCGATAACTCAAAAAATATTTGACAGATCTTGTTCATATTTTGCAGACGAATTGCACTGGTGAAGATCCTGAACATATTTTGAGACAAATCATACCAAAATTGAAGCAGCGCCTCATAGTGGTAGCACATGAAAGGACAGAAGTAGTCAAATCACATGAAGCTGGCCTTTTAATAAATATTTTTTTGTAGATGTGGGGTGAGTGGGTGGGGGTGGCGGGGCTGGAGATGGTAGAGGTTGGGGGGTATGGCAAGAATAAGGATTAGATGGGGGAGGGGTGATGGGGCCGTCTGGGGAATATAATGTTTTTCGGACTATTTTTGTTGCACTGTAAACCCAAATAAGTTAGCAGAAGTCAGTTACCCCCAAAAATTAAGCTAATCAACTTCAAATTATTTTTGAATCAGTTTTTTCAGTGTTACTTGTACTATTAAATGAGGTATATTGCACATCAGTGCAAGAAAAAGTGCAAATTTTCAATACAATACAATAGACATGAATATTTTTTACGCGTTCCCAGATCAGTTTATAAACATGTATCATTAACTCATTCTTGAGAATGAATTAATGAATTATGCAGTCTAGGTGTCAAATCATGCAAAATCTTCCAAATGAATTCAGAAGTGTTAGTTGTTTGAGATAACAAAGATGTAGTGTAGAGATGAGAGCAGACAGGAATGGCCTGCCCAATCTAAACCCGAGCAGTGCTCTGTTATTTGATTTCTGTGCTATGTTTCAGTGTAAGTCTCCATGTTTCAGTATAAGTTGCTCTGGCTAAAGGCGTCTGCCAAATGCTGTAAATGTAAATTTAAGGGTGTTCATAAGTGCACCTGGCACCAGAGCACCTTAGGTTGCTGTTCGATGATTGATTTTGTAATCGTATCACCGGATCTGCATGCGCATATTTTGGACACTTGGGTGAAGGGAGGAGCTGAGCTGACAGCCAATCACCTGGTCAAATTCATTCTGGTCAAATTCATTTTACATGTTTTTTTTTTTTTTTTTTTTTTTAAGACAAGTTTTCCAAGATTCTCTTTTTATTCAGCCTATACGGTGGACAACCTCTCCATTCAGATAAATCGTTCCTACCTCTTTGTTGGCCGTTCAGAGATGACCCCATTCCTTCCTCATGCTTAAAATTCGCTCATCTGCTGTAATTGTCTCTACTACCATTTTGATTAAATATATCGAGACTTCTTCTCTGGTTACAGGCCCACCTATAGGCCCTCCTTTATTGCCATGTGCCTGAAAAGGTGGTTACTATTGAGATACTGTCTCACTAGAATGCCCATAATCGCTGTGAAAGATTTCAGTCAGGCACTTTGACCCATTCTAATACAGACCCTGTCCTTGTCAGCTACTCACGATTAGCTGTTTTACGGCTGCTGACTCTGGGTCTCTTTCAATCTTCACCCTTCTCATAATATCCTCTTGTGAAGATTAAAAGATTACATTAGTTTATAAGACACAGCTTTGGTGCTGGTTCTACGCTTATCTGTTATAGACAGCAGTGTGTTTCTAATGCAGATAGATCTGTTGCCTGCAGTGTTCCCCAAGGTTCTGTGTCGGGTCCCATTCATTTGAGATAATTACGCAAGTGACAGGCAGAGAAGCTCATCAACCCCAGACCTAGCTCATCTGTCATAAACAGCTGCATGATTGAGATCTGGTGCTGGATGAGCCCTAACTCTATGCTCCACATGACGATGGCAGACAGGGGCCGTATTATTTGGAAGCCCCGAGCATCTGTCCCGTTCCAGTGCCTCAGACTCACTTTTGACTACATTGTTTTCTGCCGACAGTAAATTGTCTTTTTGTATTTTCACTTAAAAATATTTCCTGGTTAAGGTCTTCAATCCTTTTTACATGTTCACAGGCTTATTCACAGGTTCATGCCATCGCATATTGACGGAAGTAATGTGGCCTTCCCTTGTGTACTCCTACAAGACAAGGAAACTCGGGCCACACTACTGCAGTCATAGCTCTGGCATACAAAGTTCTCCTGCTGGTTTTTCTAGTCTCTTCATGGCAAAAGTCCCACTTAATGACCTCTCTTCAGCTCCATTTGTCCTTCAGATTCAGGTCTAGTCTCGGTGATCATGCTTCTCTGTATGTTTTTCGATTATGAAGCAACCATCCAGTTTCCAATTTATCGAAGTTGGATATTGGGAAAACATTTTGAAAAGACCTTAAAACTCATCTAAGCAAGCATGTTGACTGCTAGGATTCCAATAAACTAGTTTTTATTGTGAAGCACTTTAAGATTTTTCGTAATGAAAATTGCTAGAGAAATTGCCTGGTGTTTGCTTGTAATTATTGCGGCACATAGAGGTGGGGTGTGAGGCCCTCATGTGCAGCAGGTATCACCTCTGAGATCCACTCCTCTCCTTCCCTGCGGCCAGCCATTCCTCGCTGATAGAGGATGAGGAGGACCTCCCACATCACGACGAGCGCACCTGGTACGTGGGGAACGTGAAGCGCATCCAGGCCGAGGAGCTGCTCAGGGACAAGCGGGACGGAACCTTCCTGATCCGCGACAGCCAGACACAGAAGGGCGCCTTCGCCTGCTCCGTGGTGTGAGTGCTCCAAGTCTGTCTTGGCAACAGGGGGACCTCTAAGTACATTTTGTGTGATCTACAGTTATTGAACTTCAAAAGCGGGGAACCTTCAGTCGTTCAGGTAAAAGGGCAAGTGCTCAGATAGGGGGCGTAGCTTTGAGTAAGTTTTGGCAATTGGGGGTGGGGGGGGGGTCCCCTACGTAAATTTTGCATGATCACCAAAGGGAATTTAGAACTTGAAAAGAGGGGAACCTTCAGTAGTTCAGGTAAAAGGGCAGGTGCTCAGATAGGGGGCGTAGCTTTGAATAGGAGAAGAATCACCCAAACTCTCGTATATGTTTAAAAAAGTAATAATGCACAGCTTAGAGCCCATGTGCCGCGTTATTCCACACTTACTACACATGTGGCTTGCAGGTTTACACCTGAAGACATTTTTTCATATACAAGCCGAAAACACATTTGTTAATAGAACTAATTTCTTCTGCCGATGATCAAACATTTCCATTTAGTTTAATTTTAAATAATCCTCTACATCTGGAATTTCAAGTAGTGTTAGTTAGAATTAATGTTTACAATAGTGCATTGATTTACTACTGTGATTCACCTGGCTGGCACTGCGTGGGCGGTTACAGAAGAGTAATCGCCACTTTTCTGTCCAATCAAATTGGAGCATTCTGCAGTGCCAGGGCAGGTTTTATTTCCCGACTGACATCATTTCTTGAATTTCTGTGTCTGGCTGTAGTGTGGATGGAGATGTCAAGCACTGTGTCATTTTCAAGACGGCCACGGGGTACGGATTTGCGGAGCCCTACAACCTTTACGGCTCCCTCAAGGCCCTGGTCCTGCACTACAGGGACGCCTCACTGGTCCAGCACAACGACTCACTGAATGTCACCCTCACTTATCCCGTCCTCACCCAGCATCCCAGATGAATGCAGCCAAGGGGCCAAAGACTCACGCTTTCGCTGTCCGACCCTTTTGTACTCAAACATCAGATTAGGTCCCATGACTCATATAAAGGAGGACTGGATACTGAGGTGTACTGTACTGTTTAAAATAGCCTTGAGTTATCTTATTTCAGCATTAACCAGTTATGCATCTGTCAACAATCAGTTCTCTTGCCTAGATTTTAGGTGTTTCTTAGCTTCCTAAAAAGTGTTATTCTCCTTTGTGTTTTTGCCTGGCTGGGCTGAACACGTGGGACCGGGCAGGGGAGTGGAACCAGTGCTTTAGGAACACGCATCACTGATGTATGCCTCTGTTTCGGGGGCACACCCGGCGTAGGGTTAGGGTCCGGTGTCAGATAGAGCCCCATTCGGGCTCATCTGGGAGTGCGAACCCCGAGGCTCTCCGGCAATAAGAAGCAGAGGAATAAGGAGGTGTGAACTCTATTCTGTCCTGTCACACATTTACAGATTCTCAATCTTTTTTTTCTTTCTTTATGGCATAGAATAGCATCTTTGACCCAACCTTTCCCCCCTCAGCACAGTACGTTTTCCTGCCTTAGCCTGTGGCCGGAATGAAGAAATCATTCTGTATGGCTTTTTTTAGCCTGAGTGTGAGCTAGTGATCAGCATCGCCGAAACACGGCGTTCCCTCTCGCTATATAATCCTCGTGCACCCCGCCCCACCCCCGCCGCTTTCCGTCCTCTTGCTCGTTTTCGAGAAATGCTAATGCATAGAGCTATCGGGCATGTATGTATCCATGAGGAGGCCTGGAAAAAATGCCCCCCCCCCCCCCCCCCCCCCCCAACATTTGCTTTTTGAGAAATATGCTGTATATTCATCATATCAAGTCAGTATAAGCCAAATGAAGGACATCCATTTCATGTAGCAAACCAGCTGCTCCTTTATTGAAAATAGTGATGTGAGAGATTTCATTGTAAAGACTGCATGGAATTTTCTCCTTCAGAGATATAATCTAAGCACTTGTTACTAGTACTGTTGAGCTGTATATCTGTACAATATGCATAAATAGTTATGGATATAAGTGTATGTACGGGAGGGAGGCGTCTGACCTTGAACTGTACTTTCCAGTCTAAGGGATCCCTGTCTTTGCAGTTTGCTGGGGATAGTGTCCTTGTGTCTGGATTTCGTAACCGACGGCAGCACCATCATTTGAAACCCAAAAATAGCAGAAGTGGGGAAGGTTATAGCCCATTCTGTGGCCGCAGGTAGGAATTTTCATTTCTCGTCCCCTGGTTGGGCTGGGCCGCCCGCCCGTGGTCCTGCCCCAGCCAGGAGGACGATGCTCCAAGGTGAATTCCTTTATTACTCGCAGGGGAGATGGTTCCCAAATAGCGTGCTTCGATGAAGCTGGGCCTGATGCTGATGCTTGCAGGGCAGAAGGCCTCTTTGGCTGGGGCCTTAGCGTGGCACGCGGCTGGGTGCAGTGCAGGCAGCAGCTCATTCGGAGCACTCGCTGTGAGGACCTCCACCAGGCATGTACATCGCCCTCAGAGGTGCCGTCTGCCATTTTCCCTGAACTTCACAAGAGTTTAACAGGCTTCTCTCTCTCGCGAGAGAGCCGCAGATTATGGTGTGTGAGTGACAGCGCCCCCGGTGGACCTTTATAGTACCTTAATGGTGTATTTAGAGTTCT
>JAODKL010000034.1:501790-515864 GCA_026780765.1 Petrocephalus schoutedeni | reverse complement strand
AGCCGCAGATTATGGTGTGTGAGTGACAGCGCCCCCGGTGGACCTTTATAGTACCTTAATGGTGTATTTAGAGTTCTGCTCCAGGGCAGGATGTAGGCTGGGATTTTCTGAACCAGGTGTGGAGGGAGCTGACTGCAGGGGAAGAATGAGCCGCAATCGACAGTGGGCAGTGACATCCGCCTTGCTTGGCCACTCTGATCATGTGTGGCTTCACTTGTCGTGTTGGAGTCTTGCTGTATATGATGTTACCCTGCAGGATTGCGCAGTACAGCTGGCAGTAGTCATGCATTACACCTCCAGTTTTATATTATACTATTACATGTCAGTTATTTCTGAAGGAAATTCAAACTTGGTCATTCTAAACTTCAATCGAGAATCTTTAAATTCACTTTAAGGATGGGAGTGAGTAGCTAATTTGCATGGATTATGCTGTCAATGAAATGGATAAGTGGTAATATTTCGGAAACTGTTAGAAGTTAGGTGCTTGTCGTCATGCACACAGTTTCACACGGATGTGAAGTTCCTTGAAGCTTTTTGCTTTCAGGGAAGGAGCCGGATGATATTTCGGCGCTGTAGGTGTGGAGTGTATGTACTGAAATCGTAACCCGACATTAAGATTATTTAGAATTGCTCTTAAATTGTCTGGCACAATGGACAAAATCTTTTGACCACAGCAGTTAGGTCACATCTTAGGAGACGTCTAAGAGAGTGCTGAACTATTTTTTTGTACATAGCGTTTAGCAAAATGCAGCTTGATTTTTCTGTTGGGTGGCCCTGAATGCAGGTGACTGACATTATCTCAGACTGTGAGAAGCTGGTTAGCTCTAGCTTTGGTTTGTGCAAATTTTATGGAGATAGTCATGCAGGAAATGGTCTCTGTTGCTTCATCTGACAAAGTGCTGTCTCAGCTGACAGATGCCATTCCGGTGTTATCGAAACCGGTCCTGCCGCGAGCCAGGTGACGTCATCTGCCCTGTCCGTGCCTGTGTCTAGAATCAAGCTGTGCGAGTCTTACAGTTTCCGCTTTGAAAGGGAGGTGTGTGTGTGTGGGGGGGGGGGGGGTTCTGAAAACAAAATAATGAAGGGAGGTGCATTGTCAGTGTCTCCCCCCTGTGGCAGTCTTTATAGCTTTATCTTGGCAGTCAGCTTGCGCTAGAGAGAATGTGAGCATGGGAGATGGACGAGACTGGCGAACAGGTGTGAAAATCTGCTGAATGTACTACAGAGACACCCTACAAATGTCAGGTGGCCCGTGGGTTGGGACGCCACACCTGCGCATGCTGGCCTTCGATTTCTCATCTTTATTCTTTTCTGTTTGACCTGACAAGGAACTGACTATGAGTGAAGCCAGAGGTTGGAAAGGCCTCAAATGCGAATGGCTGAATTGCAGCCATGCTTGATTTGGGTTGGCTTTTTGTTGAGTTTTTTTTTTTTTTTTTTTTTTTAAAGCTATCCAATTGCTTCCTTTACTTGTACATTTGTTTACTTGTTCATAATAACCTGACAGATTGTTAAATAAGCTAGCTTAAGTATAATTTCTTTCCATACATTTATACTTGTTTACAATTTTCAATTAACCAAATAGAGAAAAAATCTTTAAAAACAAATCTGTCAGTCTTTTTATTAGAGAGAATAGAAGTAGAATTTAAAAAAAAACTTGACTATAGTTTAAAAATCATTTTCTTATTATTTTTTAACTTGAAGTTTTTAAGACTGTGCAAGTCTTTAGTTTTTGTACTTGTGAAACTGCTCCCTCAAGACAATAGAACTCTAGGATCTAGTGCTGCTTTAAAATGAAAATTTTCCACCACAAATGTTGATAGTCATGTGGTCCATAATGGCCCCTTTGAAAAGCAAAACATCTGAATTTGATCACCTACTGGAGTTCTGCACTATATAGAAATGCTGGATATTTTATATCTATTTCTTTTGACTTTTTTTTTTTGCAAAGTGCAATTTTTTTGTTGTGTTCATTGACAGTACCAATAATTTACATACATTTGTAATTAAATGTGGATTCTGCAGTTGTAAAACTCTTTTCCAAAGACAGGTATTCTGTCTTCTTTGTTCAGAAGCTAAAAGAAAAATGTGTGGGCCTTAATCGCCCCACTCGTCAGCTACACACCAATATCAATTTGCCAAATGACAATAATTTAGACTTTGCACTAAATTATGAAGCTAATCGTTATCTAGTTTCAATTCACGTACTGTAGTCAGTTGCTGACACATCTGTGTTTGGTGCAATCGCTTCCCACAAAGCAATGTTAGCGACATGAAAGAGAACACGTATGTGTGCAGGGGATCTCCGTAGACAGGTCGCGTCTCCTTCACCTGCTTGTGTATTTGTTAGGCCATGAGTAATATGTAAGTTGTGTGTGTGTGTGTGTTTTTTTTTTTTTTTTAATGTTCAATCATTAGTTTTATTTGTATTTTTTCGCGTCCATTGTTACCTGATTCAGTATTTGGTAAAAACTCGAAAACCAATCACCAGCATCACCAGAGACGGTGGCATAAACTGAAGCCTTGATCCCTGCAAGTGCAACCTGCTTTTTATCTTTTATTATTATTATTATTATTATTATTATTATTATTATTATTATTATTAATAAACAAATCATTAGGAATGACTGGTTGGTGGAAATGCGTGGTGGGAGTCTTGTTCATCCTTTTTGGAGTAGAGCTTGTCACTGAAGTGAGTTGAACACTCTGGGAGCACTGCTGAGCTTTCCTGTGTGATTGTAGCATTCTGCTTGGTTTAATGTCTGCACAGTTCGGATGTACTTAAGGTCGTCCATTTGGTTATGTTCAGTCCCCAGTCTATCTTGAAACGCAGTATTTCCTGTGTACAGATCACCAGCTTATGCCAATGCTGTATTTGTCTTAGACTGGTACTTAGCCTAATTTTTCTATGGTACTTCAAAATAAAATGATTTTAAAAAGAAACGAAAATGGTTCTTCATTGACATTGCTCTGGAAAGAATCTTTCCTGTAACAGCAGCCTTGCTCACAGAAAACAACGCCCTCTTGTGGTGTGAGTAATATATCCTGCATGTTTTTTTTTTCTAAACAAATTTGAATCACAAAAGGAGGGATTTGCGTAAATGATGATTAATTCACCATGAAATACTATATGAAACAATTGTTGATTGATTTTTTACAAAGACCTGTAAAGACACCGTTACAATCGTCTGACCTGCTAAAGATACAGAAAAGCTTGTTCATTTATTTCTTATTTGGACAGAAATCCTTTAATTCCCTAAAATCCTTGAATTCGTGTAATGTTTTTAAGGAACAGCACATTAAAACAATACTACATTACAAGTACCGAAGAGCAAAGGAACAGCACATAAAAACTATACTGCGCCACAAGCACTGAAAAGCAAAGGAACTGCACATTAAAACAAAACTGTGGTTGCCTTTCGAAGGCAGGTTCCTTCCAAGAGACCCATCTGACCACAGAATTACTGACCCCAAGCAGTAGGTCTGCATGAACAGCAGATACCACAGATCACATGAACTTCACCTTGAGCAACCAGTCATTAAATCCAGGAAATTTAAGAGAATATTTAACTTCTGTTAAAGCTATAACCATCAAATGTTTCTCCACTTAAAATCTTATGACTATGTAATTGGAGTGTAGAGAAGTATGGAGCCATGAAAATCAGGAAATGACACTGAACCCTCCCCCCCACCCCCGACACTCATGGAAGGTTTCTAACTTCACTGCTCCAAATGTGGGCACTCAGACAGGCTGGTCCCTCCAGCTTCTGCCCCCCAACAGGCCGGTCCTCCCCGCTTCTGGCCCCCGACAGGCCGGTCCTTCCCACATCTGCCCCCCGACAGGCCGGTCCTTCCCGCATCTGCCCCCGACGGGCCGGCCCTTCCCACATCTGCCCCCCGACGGGCCGGTCCTTCCCACATCTGCCCCCCGACGGGCCGGTCCTTCCCCCATCTGCCCCCCGACAGGCCGGTCCTTCCCGCATCAGCCCCCCAGCATGGTTGTTCCCTGAGCTTCCATGTGCAGACTGCTGCCCCGTTGTTGTATGGCAGGCATGAGATCCTTGTGACTCAACTCCTTCCTCAATATAAATAAAACCAGACAATACATTAAGGTGTCACAAAGAAAGAGCTTACAGGGAAGGTGTGTAGCTTCACAGTGAAGGACATTCACAAGCTGTTTGCATGGCTGAATACAAAAAGAGCCCCGGGATCTGATGGTGTCTCCACAGCCATGCTAAAGCACCGTGCTACCCAGGTCAGAGCTGGTGTTCTCATTCATCTTTAAACAGTCCATCTCCGAATGCCAGGTACTACCCTGTCTTAAAGCATCCATTATTATTCCATTCCCCAAGAAGGTTAGGACTACATGCCTGAATGAATATAGACCCCGTACCCACTTGATTGGAAGGACTTGTCTTGTCTGATCTCAAACCTATCATGGAACTTCTCTTTGACCCTTTACTGTTCGCCTACAGAACCAACAGCTCTGCAGATGATGCTGACTTCTGACTTCTCACCTCGTTTATTACTGAGTTACCCACCATCCACTACTGAAACATGTTTTGTTTTCCTTTTTTGCATTTTTGACAACCTATTTTTAACCTTTTAATTCTGATACTCAATTTGTACTGCGCTGTATCACCTGAACAAATTCCTGTGTACTCTTCCGGAATATCTGGATGGACACCCCCAAGCCAACGAACTCCTGGAAGAAATTGCAGTATTTCTACAAGCACACAAACGGCGTGTTGCTAAGAGCAACTTTACAGAATAACATGAGACTCGGATCAATTTTGCTTTCAGTTGCTAATATTTGCAAAGACGTAAGGAAATCTACAGAGTAAGGGGGAAATCGCATCCCCGTTTCCGGTACCTATGAATAAGCTGTTATTGTAATGTTTAAATAGAGAGTTCTGTGTGATTTGTTTCACGTCGTGTCACTTTCCAAAGTACCACCAATGAAATTGGGGAAGCTCGATGCAGTCAGCAGTTGTTAAGCGAGCCACGCAGTGAAAAGCCGAAGCCTTCCCGGGGCTTTCCGTGCGCTTCAAGAAAAGCGTGACCTGCTAGTGCATTTAAACAATGCGGGGGGTATACTCGAAAGGGAAGTGTGAATGTAATGGTCTGTTTCTAACCAAGTAGTCTGCACAGCCGAGACCTATTACTGAGATTAATAGCGGCCCGAGGGGAAAAAAACTGAACCAGTTTGTCAAGTCTAGATAGGGAAATGAAACTTTGTTATAGACTTAGGTTTTCTTTCGAAACAACCTGTGACACATGAAGGAAAGGTTTTAAAAATAAAATTTGATTGGGCATGATATATATTATTTGCTATTACTGCTTTGACGATATAATTCAGTGTTCATAAACTTCATACGCATTAATTTGACCGTCACTGGTTAGTTTGATAGACCAGAGGGGAAAGATTTTCAACGACTAGATTATGTATTGTTACATATAAGAGTTACCATATTAAACAGCGTGACCCCCAAAGTGGCCCAGCTGCAGTATGTAATAATACAGCACACATATACAATGTACAATAATAATACGGTATGCCGTGTACTCTATGGCGTACGGAGCCGAGCCGGTCCAGCCGGGCCGGTGCTGACAGCGACCGGAGGGGAAACGCCGCGGAAGGAGGAGTTTGTGCGGCATATAAGTAGCGGAGGAATAACACCCCCCATTCACTTCTGGCAAGATCACCGCGAAACATGAAGGTGGCCCTGGGGCTTTTCCTGCTCGGATTCTGCTGCATGTGGGAGGGCGGCCGGTGCGGACGCGGGCCGCCGTGCCAGCAGCCGCCGTGGCTGTGGTGCCGCTCGGCGGAGACCGCCGCCGAATGCGGGGTACGTGCATCCATTTACCGCAGGTAGAGGCGTCCTCTCGGGGGTGCTGCCGGTCTCCTGCGCTTCACCCACCTCTCTAAACGCGAAAGCGGCCCGAACTGGCGTTTATGAGGCGCCGTCCCGAAATGCAGCCACCCTTGTCTTGCGCTATAAATACATGTTTATATGTGAAAGTACCGACAACGAACCTTTATAACGATCTATTTTATGTTTTCATTACAAAGAAGCAAGTATTGTTTGCGCTAATAAATGTTACAGGTGATATTATGTTATGTTTGTTACGCAAACACTGCATAAAAGGAAGTTTGGTTATAATCTTTAACTTTGCTTTTTCCGTACTTTCCTGCAGTGATTCATAAAAAAACTAACTGCACACTGTTTACTTACAGTAAGCGATGTCATGCGGTGTTTGGTAATAGCGCTCATTTTAAGCTTTACAACTGATATATTTAGGGTGAGCAGCCTAGGGCTAGTTTTACGCGCGTTTCTGACTGCATCTCAATTTTCCATCCAAGTACCCTGTTACTGACTGATGTTATAATTCTGGCGCGTGTCTGACTGTATCTCCTGTTATTTGCCATCCATCTAACCTGTTACTGACTCTGATGTTATAATCCTGGTGCTTTTCTGCAGTATGTCATGCGCCGAGCACTCGTGATCTCGTGACCTTGACCCCTGAATTTTAATGGTAGTAAGTAGTAGAAAACTGCACAGTGATTAGTGGGCAGCACTGCGGGGTTTAGGGTGCCAGTCCCACCCCTGCTCTCTTCATCTGTCTGTCTTTGTGTATGTGTTGTGTGTGTGTGTGTGTGTGTGGTTTTCCCTTAGGGAAATGATTCTTCCTGTAGTTGGGCTCACTGGTGTCTCTACATTTCCCGTAGCGTACGCATGTAGCCTTGTGACACGCCGGTGTCCTGTGCAGGGTATAGCCCTGCCTGATTCTCTATGCTGCCCAGGGCGGTCCCCATGTCTGTGCTGTCATGAGTGACCCTGTCTGTTGTTGGTGTAGGTGCAGAAGTACTGCATGGAGAAGAAGGCGACCGAGCTGAACCAGACTGATTCTCCTGTGGAGGTGTTTCTGTACTACGAGAGCTTGTGTCCTGGCTGTAGGCAGTTCCTGGTGTTCCAGCTGTATCCCACATGGTTGATGCTCCGTGACATCATGCAGGTCGGACTGGTGCCTTTTGGCAATGCACAGGTGAGGTGTGCACGGCACATTGAACATTGTTGGACGCCGCGTTTGCTCCGTCTCACTCCTGTTCATGCTTGTCCTAGGAGGGGGGTCAGAAGCCACCCTATACATTCTCCTGCCAGCACGGTGAAGTGGAGTGTCTTGGAAACATGATCGAGGTGAGGTCACAGCATTTCTCTCTCCTTTTCCCCAGCATGTTTTTTTGTTTCATTGCAATTTCACCTCCTGTCTCCCACAGACCTGCATTATGAATTTAACCAAACTGGCCTTTCCAATAATCTACTGCATGGAATCATCTGTAGATGTTGTCAAGTCTGCGCAAGCCGTATGTATCAAAATCTGACATTTCTCTGCCTATAAACTATGACATTCTCCTAATTTTAAGGACGAGAGGTCTTACCTACCTGTGTCTGGAAGTTGACAGTTGGCATGAACATGTTGCTAGTTTTTATGCTGTGGCAGTAGTGAGTTGTGGGCATTTAGGCTCCTTCCAGTGAGACGTCTACAGTGGAGCGCTCTTCTGACATTCGGACTCTGTTCTCCCAGTGTATCCAAATTTACGACCCGAACTTGGACTGGGGCACTGTCATGTCCTGTGTCAAGGGGGACCTGGGGAACCAGCTGATGCATGAGAATGCACAGATGACACAGGCGCTAAAGCCGCCCCACGAATATGTGCCCTGGGTGACCATCAATGGGGTAAGAGGCATTTTTCATTGCATCTTTTCATTTATCCAAAGCAGCGTAAAAGTGAGACGGCTTGTGCAGAAATGCTGCTAAGCTGAGCCTCCAAAGAGTGACTGGATGGGGTGGAGAGTAATATTTCGTAAATGCCTCACCGACTGCATGTATAGATTTCCAGTGTAGCTCTGATGGATATTGGCCAGTGCAGAAAGGCGGTGTGTCTCTTTGCAGGAACACACTGACGACCTGCAGAATAAAGCGACCTCATCTCTGTTCATGTTGGTCTGCAACTTGTATAAGGTGAGACTCCGCTGCTGAGTGGGTTTGGGGGCGGGGGGGCACTATAATAGCTGTCCTGTAAATTCGATGAGGGTGTGAAGTCACCTTCGTAGTAAGTGCACTCACTCTGTTAAATAGAAGCAAATGTATGAACTTTTTTTTTTTTTTTTTTTTTAAGGTGTGTCTTTGTGTGATTTTTGGTATAGTGTGTGCTGATGCACCGCTGCTGTGAGGGAGACCCTTGTCTTGACCTAAAGCTGTTAAATGCTGTGCGTGTCTTTCTCAGGGTACGAAGCCTGCTGCTTGTACTGGAGCTGCCAAGGAATTCGTCAAAAGTTACCTCTGAAACTGGATCTCGGCTCTTCAGAGTATTTACTGTATGCACAACCATCAACTTTTACTCTCAACAACAATTTTAGAAAAAAACAATTCTATTAAAAAAGTAATAAATTGTTCAGGCACAGGAAAATAGTACTTAAGTGCAATTAAACTGTCCACTACTCATCGCATGACTCTATACCAATCTTTATACATGAAATACTCAGGCATACTTGCCTCTGAAAGGAGCAGAGATATGAACATTGTGGAAAATGCACTACTGCCTCAATGTAAGACTTCCTGACAGATGTACATCTCGTAGTTTTGTCTGATGTTTTTATGTTTTTAAGTCATCTTATGGTTTCAGGACAGGAAAATATGCTCTTGAATGTGATGGGAACTTTTTTTTTTTTAACATTCAAGTGATTTATCAAAAATAATCATAACATACTTTTGAAGCGATTTTTGTAATTTTTAAATACAGTTGCCAAATTCTTTTTGGGTTTGTTATTTTTGGATGTTCTGTGAATTTCTATGTGAAAGAAAGCAGTCACCTAATGACCAAACTTGACCTTTGTCGAACGCAGAGGTTTGGATGTGTCCAAAAGCTCTTTGAAGGACCACACGAGGATGAATGGAGGAAGGGCAGCAGAGCTGTGTGTTTGGGATCTGCCCCTTCACTCTGTGTTTGGGATCTGCCCCAGCACTCAGTGTTTGGAGGTTCCAAGTTCTCCCTCAGTATCCAAAACATGCAGCTGCCATAGCCACCAAATTTGCTCTGAGTGTGAAGGATGGACAAATGGAAAGATATTTAAGGAGGAAGATCAGGGCACTGTTTGCGTTCAGTCCTGCAGGAAACGCAGAATAGGGATTTTTGTTTTTTAGGGGACTTTCATTGTTAATCTCGTAGTTCAGCTGATTTTGGACCAAGGAACTGTATGCTGTAAATTTTATTTAGCTTAAGCATCATAAGTAGTATCAGTTGCTGATTTTGGCCTTAAGTTCTTGTCATCAGACCCCCAGCAACAAAATCTCAGCTGTGTAATTAATATAATTAGATTAGTTGGGGTTTCCGAACCGTTACTGATGAATCCTCTTTAAACAGCATTCCAATTTACAGTGTATATAGACGTGTGTGTGCCGTCAGTGATTTAATTTCCTTTGGTTGTTTAACCTGCTTAACCTGTCTATCCTACTTCTTTGGGTGAAGTTTGCATGTTCTTTTGCATGGCTCTCTCACAGACCTACTGAGGAAAAACCAGCTCGAACCTACAACTCTGCAGATGTCACTGTTACCCTCTGAGCCAGTCTGCTGCTCTCCTGTCCATCGTATTCAGTTTAGATGACTGTAATGTATATCACAAGTGTAACTGAAGATGTCACATGTCAAAAGCACTTAGAGTTGAAGCGATCCAAAGCCATGTCCAAAAGAGGTTGGAGAGTACTGAGAACTCCGGAGTTTCACACACACACACATGTAGTCATGTAAGAAGTGCATGGTGATTAAAAGTTCCTAGCAGTTCTTCAGAATATTCATACTTTCAGATGTTTGAAGGGCCGGGAGGACATGTGGGCAGGAAGTCACACTGCACCTGCGCATTTCTGATCGCGGTGCAGGATAAGGTGCCCAGGAAACCCTTTTCATCTAGGGCCCCAGGCCTGGTGACTTCTGCAGCCTTGGAGGAACGGGAAGCTTCGGCAGCATTTAAGTACCTGCTGAAGTGGAGAGAAGCCGCGTGGCCAGAAACAGGAAGCGTGTTCCAGCTGGATGGTTCCAGCCCCCCTAACTGCGATGAGGATTTTGGGTGGGGTTCTGCGCTGTGCTGCAGCTGCGGAGGGAGGGGGAGAGAGAGAGAGTCACACGATGCTCCTTTTATCAGATGTGAGGTGTGAGTCATTTCCCCTTCTCTACGCATCACATGAGAGAGCAATGAGCCTGGCACATTACTGACCTTCGGAGCTGCTGGGTGTCTTGTTTGTACACGTTTTTTTCTTACTAGATTCTCTTGGGTGTCTTCTGCTTTTCTGGTCTCAGCTTCTAGGCAGCATTCCTAGAGCCTCTTTTACCCACAACTAACTTGTTACTGGTCACTTGCCGAAAGGTCAGTTTAGCAGCAAGTTATATTGGGGAAGGTGTAAAATCCACAGTATGGCTCCAAGAAACAACAGGGTTTATTAAACAAACTGAACACGCCAGGGAAAAGCACAAAATAAGAGGGATGTGAGGGTCCAAAACAAATTAAGCACAAACTATAGAGACTACCAAAAATACTCAACTAGGGACCAGCATAAACCAGGGAGCAGTACTAACAAGAAGCTGAACTACAAACATGGAGTAACACGACTCAAATGGCTGTGGAAATTAACAAAGGCAGGCACTGAAATAGATGGACAAGAAGACTCAACAAAGGATAGGCAAAATCATAGCCAAATTAACCAATTGGTAAAGGCATGGGACAACAAGAAACAGGTGGCATAAATTACAATTAACTAACATTAGTGACTAGAGCAGGAGTGGCCAATCTAATCCAGAAAGGAATAGTCTGTATGCAGGTTTTGACTGCAACTCCAAAGCTGCAAAGGTGAGGCAGGCTTCAGGCCAGCTGTGAACTCTATTATTATTATTATTATTATTATTAATTAATAATATTATTTACAGTGGTATTACTCTGCAGACCTCCATGTCAGTTCACTTTAGGCCTTACAGCCGGACCATCTGTGGGTCCCCAAGCACCGGACTTACTTCCTTGCCGTGTTTTCTGTCCCTTTAAAGAGAAGCTAGCTGCATATGCAAGAGGCAAGTGATAGACAGGGGTACAGGGGGGTGTCGGAAAGCTTTTGGATACAGTTCATATGAAAGGGTGAGGACTCGTCCTTGCCGTGTTAGGATTTAACTATTTCTATAATCCTCAAGTCACTGGGATAGCCAGAGAGAGGGACAGATTAAATGCTGCTATCATAGTTTAATATACTTTAAAGGTGCTTTTCTAGAGATTTTCATAACAGAAGATGTGTGAATTACTAGATCATCGAACAGTATCAGTGGGAGAATAGAAGATAAATGTGACACTGTCTACGACAGAAGGGCAGTGATGTGTAGCATGGGGTAGGCCCCCGTGCCTCCACACCAATGGGAAAGGTGCCGTGGGAAGGTTAAGAGCAAGAAAAATGGTGCAGTACTGCTACCATCTGACAGGTGAGCCTGGGATGGTAATCAGCAGCATGTGACTGGCATGTGCATAAGAGAATTCCTTCAGGGACGCAGCCCTTCTCGGTGACCATCTCAAAAGGCAGGTCAGAGTACATGCTGAGGCAGCACAAAGACGATGGGCGAACCGCACACGTGTGGGCGGAGCTTACTGCGGTCTAAGCATGACTTAGCCAATGAGGAAACAAAAACAGCGCCCCACCAAAAATGAGAGTATTAGGTGTAAAAATATACAGTGATCATCTATTATATCACACTATAAGTTCACACCCTAAATATGAATCGCTGGCAACTTGTCAGGAAATAGTGAATGATGTGTTTCTGTTCCAATAGAGAACAGATTACCATTTATCTTTACCACTTATTTACCACCATTTATTTTTTAAATAATATCAAGCATCAAAGCTCAATCTGATTGCATAGCGTGTCCCTTTGGAGGGTCATTATGGTGCTATTTCATGAGCAAACAGACCTGGGCAAATGGGACAAAGCAGCCCTGCAGTTATGTGGGAGCTTAGACATGCCCACTTTTACTCATTTAACTATATCCTGTGTTCAAGGATGTGAGTGTTCTGAGAGTATTTATTTAGGTTATCTGCTCTGGGAAACTTGTGCCTGAGAGGGCTCAGTAGCACCATGGCCAGGGTGACATACACAGTGCTGTTTCTCTGTGTCCACTGTGGCTTTGCGGGGTTGCAAGGTAAGGAAGAACTGGGCATTTTCTTTAATCTTTGCTAATCTTTGATTTATTTTGTTAAAAGCCAGTGCTAGTTCTGCATTGATCAGCATCTCTTTTGAAATGCATATTTTGGCTATTTTACATTTAAGAAACAGATTTGTAATACGAAGCTGTTATTATGCACTGTGAAGCATCTAAGGTGTGACTACAGGGGGGGAGATGTACATTGTTACACAGTATTGTATGTTGAGAAGTTGACTATTGTGTTTATTATAATGATTTCACTATGCACTTGCCAGAGTAGAATGCTGTAACAATGGAAAAAATATTTGAATGAAGAGGTTATCTTCACCTCATAAAGTCTGCATTTAACAGCAAACCAAAAAAAATAAACACGCAAGGAAATCCAATCCTAGTAGCCCAGGAAAAGCCCAGAACCCCCAGCTGCCTCAGTCAATCTTTCTGTGGAAGAAGAATACGCACCACCAAAGCAAATTACACCACTCCTTATGTCAATTCCCTGTTTCTGCGTGGCAGGCAGGCAGCCATATTGATCTTTGTTCAAAACATTCATGAGTGCATTAAACTCTTGTATGGTGTTCTTGTTATCAATACATCCTACAGGGATATTTGCTTTGTCAGTGCTGAGCCTCATAACTGCAGTAGTCTCAGTAGCTCCTGAATCACACACGATCATACATGAATATGCAGACCAATGCTAAACCTCACTAAGCTGTTAGCCTTGTATCATAGCCACCCGTCTGCCCAATAACTAAATTGAGTGCACGAGCTGTCTTTTTACTTTTGATAATAAAGGCTAGGGTCACTCTGAGACCACACACTTCTGCCTATCCTGCGTTTTGGCTTAAATGTTGTAATATCTTGCTTACCATCGCCTGAATTTGCTGTATCTCCTCTGCAGGAGCAGTCGCTGAAGAGTCCCACACCACGTCAGTGGCTTCCCCACCTCAGAAGGACAGCAGCCCGATAGTCAATGCAGTGTCGTCAGACGGAACGACCCAGAGGACGGGGCACAGCACCGCAGCGAGAATGCCAACACAGTCTACTCTTTGGACCAAAGGCGCCTTACTCCCGAACAGCACCAGTCTTGTACTCAACATCACCAATAACTACTCTTTCACGGCAAGGCCTGATCTCACAGCCTCATTCACAGCCCTCGCTACTGTGTCACTTTCTAATACGACTAGTGGAAATGTCACTGTAGATGATGGTGCGTTCACATTCAGATTCTACTGGATTTAAAAACTGAATGCAATTCATATCCTTTCTTTAGGGGAAGATTTATTTGAGAGCTGAAGCTGTTTCAGGGCACACAGTTGGTTGATGTATTCTGAACACTATATTGCATGACTTATCCTAAACTGACATGGAAATATAAGCTGGACAGGAAGTTGTCATTGAAATGCATCATGTCTTACAGGCTCCATTGATGTCGTGGCAGCAAACCCAGGGCTGGTAGCTGTCCTCTGTATCTTCTTCATCACTTTAACACTGGTAGTGGCTATAGGAATTGCACACGCAGTAAATTCCAGGAAGCCCAAGTTTGAGACACTTGAGGACTTTCCTATGGTGAGAAAGCTGTGCTTTTATTGGCCGCTCGCTTTCACTTTTGTCCATTTGTACGTCATCTAGAAACCTTCAGTTGTTTAGTGACTTGGACAAACATGCTCATCTCTCACAAAGATCCAGCTAACTGGAGGAAATGGGAGCACAGTGCACCTTACATTGGCACATGTCCCAAGAGGCTGAATACATGAGTACCAACAGAAGCTGTGACAAATGCCACAGAAACAGGAACTAATGTGCAGGAAAAAAAACCCAGTATAAACCTCATACCTGGATGA
>JAODKL010000034.1:462395-483116 GCA_026780765.1 Petrocephalus schoutedeni | reverse complement strand
TGACAATAATGCCTACATACGTTCCTCCTGTAATGACTGACAATAATACCTACATACGTTCCTCCTGTAATAACTGATTGTAATACCTGTCTTCAGTAAACAACAACCTCCAGTAAGTCAAAGCTGTCCGATGCAGATGTGCTTGTCTACTTGCTGTCTGCTTTTCAGTCACGTCCTCCATTTCCTCCACAATGCAGGTGATTCAGGGACTGTAGGCAACTGCCTGTTATCCTATAATTAGAGTTTTCAGTGACTCTTTCTCTGGGCCCCCTTGTGCTGATCAGGCCCAAGGCGGATGCCTAGTTTGCCTGTGCTTGGATCCGGCCCTTGTCTGACCCAGGGCGCCTGTGCTCTGCAAGGCTCCCACTATTGGTGGCTTGTGAGAAATGCCACCTTGGAGGCACAGTGTTTCAGTGGGACTGGAACTCTGTGCAGCGTGTACTGTGCCTTTCCCTGCCTCTTTCCCTCAGGCTTGCCATGGTTGCCTTGCTTCACATGCCTGCCTTTATGCCAGTAGATGCTTGCGTGGGGCCATCTCTGACATTCGCCCTACAGCCAACCGCTCTCCTTTTCGCCTGCAGGTTGTGTGGCTCCATGCAGGCAGTTTGCTGCTGATTGGAGCAGCCCTGGCGTTCTTAATGAGGCTCCGACCAGGTAGCTTGCTGCTTATTGGAGGAGCCCAGGCATTCATAATGTGACTCTGCGCAGGCAGGCCGCTGCTGATTGGAGGAAGCCTGGCATTCTTAATGAAGCCACCTGGCACCTTGCGGGAGATGGACACCTCCCCCATCAGCAGGCCCTGATAAAGCATCCGGCCTGGTGTCCATATGGGGGCAGCTCGCTCTGTCAGTGGGGGCTGTGCCCTGGGAGCGTGGGTGTCTCTGCATGGCATGAGAGCCAGGCTGCAGGGGCAACTTGTACCCGTGTGGAATGACGCGTGTCCTGAAATGAGTGCACTGCAGAGAGCACCAGGGACATGAACTCATGCTATGGGCTTCCATGTTATTTGACTGGCATTTCCATAGCTGAAGCCCAAAGCACATGACCAGGCTTATCAGGCTTCACCAGCAAAATGGCAGATCTGTTAAGCTGAGGAATGCAAAGTAGGCAAGGTGGAGCCATGTGTTTGTTCAAATATAGCACTGCAGCTGCGTACTTTAATAGCACGGGGGTCTGTGTCATTGCTGTCACGTGGAGTTGAGATGCTCTGGTCTGATGCTTTTGCTGAATGAATGCATCTCCTCATCCTTGACTTGAAAGTCATGTTCCTCAGCCTTCCAAAGCCACTGCGGGATTCGCCAGAAAATTCCTGGAATAGCTTGTGTTGCGTTTCTTGCTTGAAAACTCATACTGTACACCTTTAAGTTGCAAGTTCAGCGTCCTTCACTGTTGACCCGCTGTCATAGAACTCCTGACCTGTGCTGGTGCCCATGAGAGCATTTCAGAGGCTCTCAGATAGCAGCTTGTCGGAAGTGAATATTGATTCTGTTGATGAATCTGTTCTTCTCTTTGTGATGACCATCACTGACTGTCTCCTTTGGCTGGTAGGGGGTGATTTTTAAGAAACTGGATGCTGTGCTGTTTCATTTCTGCCAGTTACATCTGTGTCGGGGCGCAAGGGGGAATCCAGGGACTGGAGACGGCACCTGCAGGGTGCGCAGCACAAAGCTCTTTATTAGCCGCGTAACCATAGCCCACACAGCGATCCCAGGAAGAAGCAGTGTGCATCTGCATGGCGATACCAGGAAGAAGCAGTGCGCGTCCACTTGGCGTTCCCAGGAAGAAGCAGTGCGCGTCCGCTTGGCGATCCTAGGAGGAAGCAGTGTGAATCTGCTTGGCGATACCAGGAAGAAGCAGTGCGCGTCCACTTGGCGTTCCCAGGAAGAAGCAGAGCGCGTCCGCTTGGCGATCCTAGGAGGAAGCACTGTGAATCTGCTTGGCGATACCAGGAAGAAGCAGTGCGCGTCCACTTGGCGATCCCAGGAAGAAGCAGTGCGCGTCCGCTTGGCGATCCCAGGAAGAAGCAGTGCGCGTCCACTTGGCGATCCCAGGAAGAAGCAGTGCGTGTCCACTTGGTGATACCAGGAAGAAGCAGTGCGCGTCCACTTGGCGATCCCAGGAAGAAACTGCTGCCGATCCCAGGAAGAAGCAGTGTGCATCCGCTTGGCGATCCCAGGAAGAAGCAGTTGCCGATCCCCGGAAGGAGCAGTACGCCTCCGGTCGCTGATCCCAGGAAGAAGCAGTTAGCGATCCCTAGAGGAAGCAGTGTGCATCCGCTTGGCGATCCCAGGAAGAAGCAGTCAGCAATCCCAGGAAGAAGCAGAACGCCTCCACTCAGCGATCCCAGGAAGAAGCAGTCAGTGATCCCAAGAGGAAGCAGTGTGTGTCTGCTTGGCGATCCCAGGCAGAAGCAGTCAGCAATCCCAGGAAGAAGCAGTACGCTTCCTCTCGGCGATCCCAGGAAGAAGCAGTCAGTTATCTCAGGAAGAAGCAGTGCGTGTCCACCCAGTGATCCCAGGAAGAAGCAGTGCACGTCCACGCAGCGAGCTCAGGAAGAAGCTGTAGCCACCTCATAGCCTTTTTGATCAATAAGGTCAGTGCTGACTCACCTGCTCTTCCACCTGTCTGTTCCCCCAACGTATGTAGGTATTACTGTCAGTTAGTACAGGAGGAACGTATGTAGGTATTATTGTCAGTCATTACAGGAGGAACGTATGTAGGCATTATTGTCAGTCATTACAGGAGGAACGTATGTAGGTATTACTGTCAGTCATTACAGGAGGAACATATGTAGGTATTACTGTCAGTCATTACAGGCGGAACGTATGTAGGTATTCTTGTCAGTCATTACAGGACGAGTGTATGTAGGTATTATTGTCAGTCATTACAGGAGGAATGTATGTAGTATTATTGTCAGTCATTACAGGAGGAACGTGTGTAAGTACTATTGTCAGTCATTACAGGAGGAACGTATGTAGGTATTATTGTCAGTCATTAGAGGAGGAATGTATGTAGGTATTATTGTCAGTCATTACAGGAGGAACGTGTGTAGGTATTATTGTCAGTCATTACAGGAGGAACATGTGCAAGTATTATTGTCAGTCATTACAGGAGGAACGTATGTAGGTATTACTGTCAGTCAATACAGGAGGAACGTATGTAGGTATTATTGTCAGTAGGAATAAATGTCCTCCCTGGACATTTCACAGGGGACGGGAAGCACGGGGCCGACTGCCTTCCAGTAGGCGCTTGTTTTGCCTTTGCGTAGTTCTGGCTGCAGCAGTTCCTGGGGCTGTAGCTTTCGGAGGTAGCGGGGAACGAGATCGATGGACGAGACGATGTCTGATGTGCGTTTGCTATAAGCTCAGAAAAACGTAAACACCCGCATGAACACAAGAATTGATCTTTGTGTGATTCCTGGGTCTCTTAATGTAATGGGGTGTTTCATTTTCCCCCATATTCCGTGAAGTGTGACCCCGTCGGCTCACACGTTGAGCGATTCTTAGAAACCTGCCTAGTTCTGGATGTGTGTGGTGTGGGATTTCTGAATGAATACATCCATCCACACACTACAGCAAAATTTATAATACATATATTTTTTGCAAACTGCAGCCTTGCTCTTCACCGTTTCTCATTGATGAAGGGCTTCCTCCTTGCTTTATGACCCTGACACAAATTGTCCTAGCAGTTCACTTCACACCACTTATTGTTTCCCATTTCCTTGGAAGGTCACTTAAGGTCATCCTCCCATTCATGAGAAACTGTAAGTTAACGGTCATCTCTAGCATTCGAAAGTCGCTTCCGCCCTCTACCTGGCTGGTTTCTGGCCATTCCCAGTATTGCTCTTGTGTACTGCTGTCTTCTTGTGTCTCAGCGCAACCTCCTACCAGCAGGACCAGGATTAAACCAGGACTTAAAAAAATATAGAGTGAGCTCTTAATTTTTCTCCAGTGTTGTATAATTGTTTTAGTCTATTTCTTTTTTATTTTCCATTAAGCCTTTTAGTGATGTCTTGTAGCTATTCTATTTATTTTTTGTACAGCACTTTGGTCCAGTGTGGGTTGATAAAGTGCTTTATAAATTAAGTTGGTATGGTATGGTATGGATCAGTAGAATTAAAAAAGTATTACTTTTGTTGATGGGTTTTGTTGTTGGTTTCGTAAGCCAAAAGAATCCTGCTTGATTTACATAAATTTTATTCGGTGATGTATCTGGGGTACTCCGGTGTCCATCGAGGGAATTGTGTGGTAATGTCAGCAGGTGGAGTTTACACTTGGCCTGTTCATTTGCTTGAAGGAGAACTCCAAGGGGTCCACACATACCCACTCAAATGCTATAGAGACGCTTATTAATTAAGGTGGAAGATCTACTGTAGGGTGTCCTTGTGGCACCCACAATAGTTGTGAATTTTAAGGACATTTTTTTCAAGCATCTGCTTTTGTATATCCTGGCCATGCTGCATAGTCGTGCAAAGCTGGCATGTTTCTCTTTCTGAGGGATGAGTCTGCAAAGGACATGCAGTATTGCCCGTATGTGTACAAATACAGGTGACGTATGCCTTAGTGAGATCTTATCACGCCAGTAATTACTCCTGCAAGGGCATTACAGCCCCGGGGAGATCCTCATGGACTCCAGTTACAAACCGATCTACAGAAATCATGTTATCTCTCCTGACATGTGCTGTAAAACAGATGCTCCCGATTACCCACGGAACTCATTGTTGCCCTGCAGGGATCGAGTTCTTCCTTTGGGCACAGTTAAGATATCGCCATAGCGATGACCTCAACGCCTCAGGTTTCTCAAGGTCGAATAGCGCAGAAGGTGGAGCGTCCAGGCGCCACGCAAAATGCTAGCAACATGACAACGGGGCTTTGCGGAAGAGTGAGCAGACAGCCACCAGTTCCTGTACTTTTGTCTTTATTCTAGCACGGTCAGCAGCATCTCGTCAGAGCTAGTGCTGATTTTTACTATGGTTTCAGTTACCGTTCAGTTTCCAGTTCAGTTTACAGTTTCAGTATGTTATTGCATGATAGGCAGTAAACAGTGAGACATATACATTTCGTTTTATCTTAAGTAATCATTAAGTAATGACTTTTTTATTAGTATTTTTACACTGCATTAGGTATTGACATAGTTAGTGTTTTTGTTTATTTGTCATATGACACCTAAATCTCAGGAACCCCAGGACAGGCCACGGAACACAGGTTATGGAAAACAGGACATGGGACATAGGACACAGGTCACGGGACACAGGACATGGGACACAGAACACAGGACGCGGTTGGAGATGCCAAGATGGATCATAAATCCAGAGAGTTCCTGTAGTACACAGCATCAATCTCATCAGGGCCCAGTCTAACACGATAACCTGGCGGACGCCAGTGCCATTGCCCCTGGTGTGGTTTCCCATATCGGCCCATTCACAGCGTCTGCTCCCTTTCCGATCCGATCGATGATGGTGGATTCACGCAGGATTGCTGCTGACAGCAGGCTCTGTGTCTGGCCAGCTGCTCCAATCAGCAGGTAATGACAGGATCGGGGCAGGAGCAGCAGCCGGCATCAGGAGCCACGCTTTCGCTGTCCTGCCATGCTGTGTCGATACAGCCCCACCACTGAGCACAGCGGCAGTAGGGTCAGCCTAGCGATTAAGGCTGAGGCACTGAAACCCAGCACGCTGAGCCGCAATTGTTCTGGTAATGTATCCAGCTTGATAACGGCTGAAGGTCTTTCTGGAGTAAAGCACACTCGGTACAAAGGCAGACTGGCCGTATGCCGTTTGCTTGTCTGGGATACTGCCACCAGTCACACAATGCAGTGACTAAAGAAAATCCAGGTACCCTTTACTGAAGGGGCCCCAAGTAACTCAGTAACTCAGTTACTACTCAAGTACAAATCATGAACAAACACAGTAACTGCATGAAATACTTGAAGCGTTATGACTGATTAATGATGAATTTGGGATCAGCATGTAACTAAAACTTAGTGTCTGGTTAATACATTAATCAGAGTGTGCTCCTGCATTTTTTTGTGTCCCGTCAAGTAAAGGGTTACCGGAGGTTTGTATTTAGGGATTGCAATGAATTACCAAGTGCCAAGAAACTGGGAAAACTGTTTCAAATTCAATTCAGGTATAAAGATAGAGGTGAAAGTGTGCAGGAATGAAGGATATATTGTGAATTTTCTGTACCAGTTTGTGTACTATATGTTTATTGTGTCGCTGTTGTCTTGATCCTAAAAAAACATCAAAAGTTACACATTCATCAGTCATCCTTTGTAATTGGATGTTTATGTGTTTGCTACCGTACGGTTGGTCTTGCAAGGACAATGGTGTGTGTGTGATGGCCACCCTGCCTGAGCTTTGCAGCTTCACCATTAGAGGTGTTATGGTTCTGACCCGAGCAGTGCTGCGATCATCGCTCATCTACACGTCACCCATGTGAATGCATTCAAAAAAGTAAAAATCTCATAATTTTATTTGGTTGCTTGTGGCTTAGGGCTGGGTAGAGGTTAAGGGTGTCGTGTTTGGGATTAGGGATTTTCCCCATAGAAACAAATGGACAGTCCTCACAAAGATATAAATACAAACATATGCTCTATGTGTGTGTGTATGTGTGTGTGTGTGTGTGTGTGTGCCAGCGGCCGTATGAGGAGTTGTACTCACTGCTCGCTTGTTCACATGGGAGGACGTAGTGAGGGCTGTGTTCCCCAAATGCACACACACAGAGTAGGTCAGAAAGCTCCACAAAGGGGTGGGAGGACATAGTGAAGGCTGTGTTCCCCAAATGCACACACGCAGAGTAGGTCAGAAAGCTCCACAAGGGGGTGGGAGGACGTAGTGAAGGCTGTGTTCCCCAAACGCACGCACACAGAGTAGGTCAGAAAGCTCCACAAGGGGGAGGGAGGACGTAGTGAAGGCTGTGTTCCCCAAACGCACGCACACAGAGTAGGTCAGAAAGCTCCACAAGGGGGAGGGAGGACGTAGTGAGGGCTGTGTTCCCCAACCGCACGCACACAGAGTAGGTCAGAAAGCTCCACAAGGGGGAGGGAGGACATAGTGAGGGCTGTGTTCCCCAAACGCACGCACACAGAGTAGGTCAGAAAGCTCCACAAGGGGGTGGGAGGACGTAGTGAGGGCTGTGTTCCCCAAACGCACGCACACAGAGTAGGTCAGGAAGCTCCACAAGGGGGAGGGAGGACGTAGTGAGGGCTGTGTTCCCCAAACGCACGCACTCTGAGTAGGTCAGAAAGTGCTTTTGTCATTATATGGGAAGCCGGCCTTCTTCAGGTGGGGTGGGGCCCACAAGGTGGCGTGGGCCTCGGGGGCAGCCCGCAGCTGCACCTCAATTAGAAGGGTTTGCATTATACACAATTAAACAGAGAAATCATGCCACATCACGCTGAATTGCAGAAACCACCTTTGCTGTGCCGCACCGGCTCATATTCATTTTCGAAAAGTACATGCAGAAATCGTGTCACCGCGAAATGCAATCACTGTCCAATCACAGCTCTCCGGGAAGCGTGGTCGCGGAAAATGGGCTGAGACGATCGCTTAAGATCTAATCGATGAGGTGTCATTGTGTCACATTCTCTTCGCGACACTCACTGAAAAGCAATCTGCATATAATCAATAAAAAACCGATCATCGAGAGTTGGCACCTTGGCTCACACTTATCAAACAGGGGCCATGATGTCATGGGGGGGGGTCTGTCTCGTGGCTGCTGGGGGGTGGCTGCAGTCTCTCTCCCGTACGTAACAAAAAATGAGAGTGTGCTATAGCCAATACAGTACAGCCGATACATGATGCAGCTCTACCTGTCTGTGCCCTGTGCTGGCTGGGCTGGCTCCAGGCCCCTGGACCCTGACCTGGATAAGTGCTTAGACGATGAATGGATATTAAATTAGCAGAAGTGGTGAACAGTTCGCCATAAATGTTATAGCTAATGAGCATAATGAAAACTGACTGCCGTCTGTTATCAGGTAAAATCAAAAACCGCTAAAGACTATAAAAGTGCACTTTGGGTAGTTTAGAAGAACATGTTCACTTTAAAGATTATCTCACCCTTGCTGTTTCCTGTAGTCTCACCTTGTCCATTCAGTCATATTGTGGCTCCTCTGCTGATCACATGGGGGCGATGTTGGGCCATATTGTGGCTCTGCTGCTGGTCTAATGGGGGTGATGTTGAGTACTGTGGCTCCTCTGTTGGTCACATGAGGTGATGTTGAGTATTGTGGCTCTACTGCTGGTCATATGGGGGCAATTTTGAATATTGTGGCTCTGCTGCTGGTCACATGGGGGCGATGTTGAGTATTGTGGCTCCACTGCTGGTCACATGGGGCAATGTTGAGTATTGTGGCTCTGCTTCTTTCCTCCTCAATGTCCGCAGCTCTTATGGGGGATTTTGGTTTAAATGGTGACTGTTTGCAATCCACCGAAAACAGCAAAAAAATAAAAAAATTAAGGGTAAAATTTAAATTATTACTTGAACAGGGCAGAATTAGAAAGTTTGCCTTGGTGAGATTTAGAAAAACTGAATTTGTTTTAAAATTATATATTGCTAAAACTGTAGACACAAACACAATTAGGAACAATTAGGTAATGTGTCCAGCGTCTACGTTTCCAAATAACAAAAACTAAGAGACACTTATTGGCACATGGTAAAAATAAATATGTAAAATCCAAATTCAAAAATAAGACTGCATCATAACAATCACAATGAGCTACATCCCATGTTCTGCACTACTAAGTATGGCTGCACACCCATAGCGATAAACACCGCTATAGCCATAGTTATTTCTTAGCCTGAATTTCCTAGCAAAAGCACCTTAAATGCCAAGGAGAGACTAACTTGCTGAGGCCAAACTTTCTGCCTTGCTCTGGTCTCCCACACACTCCAATGATGTTGTTACAAATTAGTTTGCACACTGGATGTGTTTCCAGCAATATATCCGAGTTCAGTATAACAGACAGTTCCAACAGACAGTCTTGGTCTTACCAGTTACTCTCTGGAGTCCTCTCTTATCTGGTCCTCTCTGGACTATCATTGCTGCTATATACATCCTCAGGCCAGACCATCTGCGCGGGCTCATCAGACGTGTTCCTGGCAGGGCTGCTGAGACTGGACGTATCCTGATTAAGGATAGGGCGGCTGATTGGTGGCTGGCATCATGGGGGCCGGCTAAAGGCACTAAATATATATTTGTGATTTTATGGCATGTTTTCATTGGATAGCAAAAATGACTTAGACCTTGGCAGTGATGCTTAAGGAATAAGGGATAGTAGTGAATAGGGAATATTATAGAGAATAAGGAGTATTAACTGCCAAGTGTTTCTCAGTAGGAGAAGATAAAGAGGCCAAAAGCTGTAGCTTCTGTCTCTTGATAAATTATTCACTCTGTTTTCATATTTTATATTTAAATGCCTGGTCATTGCTTTTTGCTACATGTGATGATTCTGCTATAGAACAGTACATCAGTCTTTATTTCTAATGCTGATATGTGTGTCCCACCCAGGGGGGGCACTCTTAGCCCTGCGTCCTGGGGTAGGCTCCAGCCTCACAGTGGGCACGCAGGTTAAGCAGCTGGCTGTGGATGTAGGTTTTAGTGAGTGGTTCCTGCTTTGGGCCACATCCAGAATGCCAAAAGGAAGCCCCTCCCATTCCCCCAAACCTCAACCATCTCCATAAAGGCTCTGTCACCTCTGTAAGGCCTCCACCATCTCTGTAAAGCCTCCACCTTCTCCGAAAAGTCGCCACCATCTCCATAAAGCCTCAACCATCTTCACATAGCCTCCAACATCTCTGCAAAGCCCCAACTAACTCTATAAAGCCTGGACCATCTCCATAAAGGCTCCACCACTTCTACAAAGCCTCCACCAACTCTGTAAGCTTCCACCTTCTCCATAAAGCCTGAACCATCTCCATAAAGCCTGCACCAGCTTCACAAAGCCTCCAGCATCTTTGTAAAGCCACCACCTTCTCCGCAAAGTCTCTAGCATCTTCACAAAGCTTCCACTATCTCTGCAATTCTCCACCATCTCTATAAAGCCTGAACCGTCTCCGTAAAGGCTCCCCCAACTCTATAAAGATGGCACCATCTCTGTAAAGCTTGCACCATCTTCACAAAGCCTGGACTATCTTCATAAAGCCTCCATCATCTCCATAAATCCTCCACTGCCTCAGTAAATCCTGGACCATCGCCATAGAGCCTCCACCATCTCATCAGTCCTCTCTGCTCCACTAATGTGTCTTTGTGCTCATCTTCAGGGGTTGAAATGATACTCTGGAACTCATGTTATCACAACCCATCTAGCCACATGCGGTTAGTTAACTTAGTGTAGTTCTCAGCAGGGCTCCTCAGAGATTTTCTTCCAGTTTTTGTATATATGGGCTTTGTGACCGTTGGCCGGCTGCTGTGTGTCATGACCAAGGTGCAGGACGGGAAGCGTTACCCCGACCCGGTTAAGTGCTTTAAGGTCCTTGTGTGAATGGACCTGAGATGTAACAGGGGTAATCTCTGACAGCCTGATGGAGCAGTCACCCCACTGCCTTTTAGCTTTGGAATCCCTAACAGATCCTGTTAGGTGGGTGAGTCTCATCAGCTACAGAGGTCACCTTCAGACCCTCTGTGCCTTTTTATGGGTAAAAGTATCATGCAGGCTTTTAAGGAGGTGGTAGAGGTTTTATGTGCTTCAAAGGAAAGCAGATATTCAGCTTTGGTTCTGAATTAGTGTGGCTGAATTGAAAATGAAATCATCTTCGTATCAAGAAATGAAAACAGTGCAAGAGAAGCTGCTATTAGCTTTTCATTGTTACACCTTTAATTTGAGTTAGTTTGACCTGGTCTTTGCGCCTTGCTATAACCAATTTCCTAGCTGGAGCCAGTAATTCTGATGCCACATCTGAAGCCAGAGGCACACAGGCATTCTGCTTCCTGTGCTTTCTCTGGCCTTTCTCTCCTGCTGATTCCATGTCACCCTCCTGTGACTGCACGCCCACAAGGAAGCGTAGGGTGTCTGACATATGCTCCTCTGTCTCACACCCCCAGCAGCTCTGCCTTCCTTTCTCGATGAATCGCACCGTTTACGGGTCTGAAGAGCCAGCTGCCAGTTTCGAGAGAAACACAGCTCTGTGAGGCTGACCTGCGACCCGCCGGCACCTCGTGGACTAATAAGGGTCCATTGCAGTGGGCTCCTGACCCAGCATACCCATGCTGGTTAGTCCCTCCCAGTCAGGCTTTGTACTTGTTTGTGATGTGATGTGTAATCCTCTCAGACAGCATTTTAGGTTAATATAGCTTCAATACAGGGCATTGGCTTTGTATCCTTTCTAACAGGCATTAGTCCTGCCAGACTGGAGCTGGATGATTTTTAGGGCTCTCCGACCCTGGTGAATGTGTGTGTATGTCTCTGTCTGTGTGTGTCTCTGTGTCTGTATGTGTGTCTGGGTGTGTATGTGTCTCTGTGTCTGTATATGTCTCTGTGTCTGTATGTGTCTCTGTGTCTGTATGTGTCTCTGTCTGTGTGTGTCTCTGTGTCTGTAGGTGTGTCTAGGTGTGTATGTGTCTCTGTGTCTGTATGTGTGTCTGTGTCTGTATGTGTCTCTGTCTATGTGTGTCTCTGTGTCTGTATGTGTCTCTCTGTCTGTGTGTGTCTCTGTGTCTGTATGTGTCTCTGTGTCTGTATGTGTCTCTGTGTTTGTATGTGTGTCTGGGTGTGTATGTGTGTGCTTGCATGTCTGCATGCATGTGCCTGTGTGTGTATGTGTGCCTGGGTGTATTTCTGCACCCGTGGTGCGTATTCATATGTTTGTTTTAGAACGAAGAGGAGGAATATGAGTTGACTAAATGAGTCCTCTATCTCCAGTCACCCATGACAGTGTCTTTTCATTCCCCCTCGATTACTGTCGGTTAATGCTGAACTCATCACCATGACTAGTGCCATCGTTTTACGGCAGCTTTTCCCGCCGTAAAGGCTCGCGGTGGCAGCGTGCCGGGCCTGTCAGTGTCACGCTAGTAAGAATTCATGTAATCACAAGAACAGAAGCTAACTTTCTTCCCAACGTGGTTCGAGTGCCTTTACAGGTCAGTAAGCAAGTGGCAATTTTAAAGATGTTTAAGATATTGAAGATTTTATGTTTGTATTTATTTAGAGATTTTATTTATGATGGGATGGGTGATTGATCCTGTGCAGTGGGAGTTGGCTGCCAAGCCCGTGTTTTGGCGAGAGAGGTCTCTTTAAGCAGACCGCTATGGCAGTGATACTGCAGCTGGCTCCTTTTCTCAGGATGAGTTCCAGGGCCATGGTCATTGTGGAGCAATAAGCCTTTATTTGTGAATCCCAGGATTAAAAGATGATGTTTTAATAACCAGTCCCCACAGGCGAGTATCTACTGCGCCCCCGGCTTCCTCTCAGCTTTCCCGTTTCTGTACTGAAGTGCCGTGACCGTGTCCGGCAAGACTTGGAGAAAGTGGGGGAAAGATGTTATTTCATGGATGGAACGTGGGACATCAAAACAGGATGGTCACAGAGGAGAGAGGACTAGCCAGAGATGACTGATAGTAATGATAGGAGGAAATGCTTTCTGTGTTAACTCAGACGTCCTCAGCTGGTTCCTCTCTTGCTCAAGGGGGCGGGACCTTTTTTCCTGTGGCGCTAACTCACCATAGGTCAGCCTGCCATATTTAGACTGGGCCCGGGAAGGGTTTTATAGTTATGTAAACAAAGTCACTCTGCGTGTGGAAGGTATTGAGCCATATCAGTGTTTAAGAAGCTGAACAGAGCCGCATTGCTCCCAGAAGCAGAAGGCTGGCATGTGAGCATTTCTGGGTCTCTGGCAGGCCCCAAGCTGACAGGGGAGGCTGCACTTCAGGACATGAGTCTGTCCTCCCCTAGGGAGAGCAAGTAGTCCATAAGGTTCCAAGGAGAGCCCGAGAAACCAGCAAGCTTTTGGACCGGGGCAGAGGGGCTGCGGAAGCATGAGCGAGCAGCCAGAGACAGAGAGGGCCATGGCCAGGACCCAGCCCGTGAAGCTGCAGGTCAGGTCTGGAGGGGCTTCTCCCACAGGCTCCCCGAAGATGTCCCCCCGGAACTCGCCGCGAAACTCCCCTCTGCTTTTCCGCAAGCTGATGATGAACCGCAGCATTGCTCTGCAGCGCCGATTCACCCTGGCGCACACTCCCAGGTACGGAGAGGCTCCCGCCCGCACCAGGGCGAGGGCATCTCAGCCGCCCCTCCTGCCCACTCTGTCCTTTCCCCTGAAATCCGTTCGCTTATCTGAAGCTCTTCTGATGACTCTTCTGATCCTCATCCACCAGTTTTTTTCCCGGTTAATAGTCGGCCTCAGAGGCCTTTCGATGGTTGTTATCTTGTGCTTCAGGCATAAGGGGGGACAGGAGGAGTAAACTGAAAAATCCTGAGAGAGAGCACTATACTGAGCTACCATACTCTACTATACTCGAGACAGGGGTCTCCAAATCCAGTCCTGGAGAGCTACTACCCAGGAGGTTTTCGGTCCTACCTGGCTTCTGATGAGCCACACCTACCTGTTCCTGGGATTTACCTGAGAACAGCTGTGGCTCATCAGAAGCCAAGTAGGACAGAAAACCTCCTGGGTAGTAGCTCTCCAGGACTGGATTTGGAGACCCTTGTCCTAAGGTGATACAGTGTTAGGGCAGTGTGCATTCTATCCAAGAAGCTGAGTTCAGAGTGTGGCTCCTATCAATAGCTGCCCTTGTTCTTGTCTGCCTGCCCATGAGGTGTCCATGCTCCACACATCATGCCTGTGTCAGGTTGTTGGGGGGCACTGTTGTGCGATTGTTCTGGTCTAAATTTACTCCTTTAATCAGAAGAGCTTGCCGTCCAAAGCCTCGCTGGAAAACAGTTCCCTCTTTGCGCCATTAGCTCTAGCTGATAAAGTCTTCACGTCATCCACGAGCCCGGGAGGAGAGAGATGTGCCAAAATAAACCTGCCGTCCTCTGATGATTCCTCCAGATAAAACGGCGCTTCAGATACACAGCAGATATTATGGGGTACAGACCAGGAGGATGGGGCAGGTAGGTGAATACCCCAAAGCCTGGCCCAAAAAACTCCCACTTGGTTCACTCAACCACCCCTTTATTTAATTTCCATTTCTCCTCTCAGCATCAAAAAGTGGGAACAGATCTTTTCTTCTTCATAAATACCTATTAATGCCTGCCAATACCTGTTCTTCTCAAGCCTGGTCCCTCTTTCATCGTGTCATCTCATTTTTTTCCTATTACTTTTCATTGAACTTGCGGTATTTTAAACAATAGGTTTTTAAATCACTCAGAATGTATTTTATTGCGTTCATGGATAATGTGCATAAGTAGTATATCATATTGTCAAAGCCGCTTTCCACCATCGTTTTTTGTCCCGAGGTGGGCGAGATGAACTGCTTCGTCATTCCGCTCTAAAACAGTAATATCTGCGCTGTGGGATCATCTGCGAGGGGCTGTTTGTCTCATGCTTCGCTGCAGGGATGTTATCTGTTGATAGATGTAGCTGGAGAGCTGAGGGGGAGCAGCAGTCGGCCCGCAGTCGGCCGGGAAGGCCCGGTCTGCCGGTCAAGGCTGAGAGGCTGACCCCCCTGCAGCTGTACTGGATGCACATGGGGCTGGAAGGTCCGTCACCTTTCTTCGTGATGTCACAGTCTTTCTCACCACCCCTGATGCAGTGGCGGTCCACAACTCTCTATTTATATGGGTATCATGGACGTCCCGTTACTCTCTGATGTGGCGTTCACGTTTCCATCATTTGCTGATGAGGGGCTGTTGACCTCAGGAAGCAAACAAGAAGTGGACTGACCTCCAAAGCAAACACTGAAGATACTTAGCTGGTGTCCGCTGGGCTGGTGGTCTGCACAGGAGCTGCAGCAGAGTGTGATTAGTCAGCTAGATGGGTCACTAAGTGTTTCTGATTGGCTGGACGGAGCACTGGGTGCGTCTGATTGGCTGGATGGATCACTAAGAGCTTGGGATTTCTTTGCTAAATCTCCTTGTTTCTGACTGGACCCCAGATAGCTAGTCTGACACTGTGGAGATGGTGCCACAGCTTAGTTTAGTTGTGCCATCCGATTTGATTGGAGATACTCTCTGCATAGATGATGCAGCTCGTTTGATCCGCAGCACAATCTGTCCTAATTAAGAGCTCAGCTGGAAGACCAGCTGGCCTGCCCAGCATGAAGCTAGGGGGGAGCGGCAGCCAGGTAGACATGGAAGAGCTCCTGGCTTCTGCTCGCTGGGTGCAATATTAAATCTCTGCATGCTAACCGCAGTTGTACCTTTGGCGAATGTAAGCTGTGGTTAATTGAGATAGTAAATATTTAGCTAGAGAGGTAATGAGTAAGCTATGGGAGGTCACCCGGAACAAGGACCCGAGTCCATAAACATTCATTAGTAATTCTTTAGGTCTTTTATTACTGGTGTGATAATGTTCTAAGAAAATGTGTCTAGGTGTTTGAAGGTGCCCGCTTCTGTCTTGAATGTGACCCAGTTTTGCAGTATTTGATTGGCTGCTTATTTGATTCGTTGTTTAATTTTCAAAGCAAAGCCGGTTACAAAATAACACGAAAGAAAAAGTTCCTGCATGCATTACAAGGTTGCCCAGGTAGTTAGCATATAAAACTGACGCTCGACTTCAGAACCAATGTCTATGGGTTCTTTTTGACTGGAGCTAATTTAAGATTGAGATCATGTTGTTCTATAAGGCCTTTCATCGTTATGGGCTGAAAAATATAAAAACCCTAACTGTAGATTGGAAAGTTGGGCACAGATTTGTATATAAAAACAAGCAAAACAGATCTTTGGTAGAATAATACTGAAGATTGGAGCAGGCCCAGAAATGCTGCAATACTGCTGGTACACGCCTGTTGTAAGAATAATATCTTCACTGACATAAGCACCGATTACTGAGATAAATACACAGCAGCTTCTCAGGCTTCCTGTGAAACACCTTTATTTTCTGTTATTCTCTCTTTTTTTAAGTGTTGCACCTCATTATAAAGGTGTGAGGAGACTATCACAGTGTGCTTCCTGTGTGAAACGCTGCCTCTGTGCATTATTTGAAGGAGAATGATCCTTCATGAACGTACCCTTCAGACTGTGTTTAAAGTCTCAGTTTTTGGGCACAAACTGAATTTGAATTATTGTGTCTGTTGAGATTGGCAGCCACATATTAAAATAAAAACATTGTATTATACTTTTTTGTGTGCAATAAGCATGATACCTCAGTGTTACATATCCACAGTCGTTTTCCGTTCTGAGAGCCATATCTCCTGTAAAGCACTTGAAATGGCATCCGTGTGTCACTCGCTGCAGAATCTGAGTTGTCTTCATTAGGTGTTTGTAGCAGCGAGCCTGTCTTGTTGAGTGTTGCTCCAAGAAGCACACCATTTGTAGAGCTTTTAACGCCTCTGGTGAATTCGTCTGATGCATGACCATAAATGTATCCACAGAGGTTGGGACGGGAGCCTAGGGGAACTGTTTGTTTAAAAAGCTCCTTTAAAACTGTGTATACTTGCAGCCAGCATGCTGAGATACTGTGTACACTATGGGGATAGAGCGCGGCTCAGATACAGGCAGGGGCAGTGGTGCTGGGGCCTCACTGGGACCCCTGGCCTCTCACCACATTATGGGATTCATTACAGAATCATCCATCAGGTCCACACGCTCAGAATAGACAGACCAGTGTCCACTGCCTACTGGATTCTGCAGAGTATTTTTATGATTGTTGTGCCTAAAAACGTTTGATTTTGCATCAGCTTTTCTGACAATTTCCAATTTGAGGTCTATGTTTTGAAGAAATATCTGGAGCCTACCCCAGAGGCTACTGGCACAAGGCAGGGAACAGCCCAGGATGGGGGGGGCAGCCCACCACAGGGTACACTCACACACCATTCACTTACACATGCACACCTATAGGCAATTTGGTAACTTCAATTAACCTCAGCATGTGGTTGGACTTTTGGGAGGGGGACCAGAATACCTGAAGGAAATCATCGTCACCACCATGTCATGGGAAGTACATGCGAACTCCACACACATGAAGCCATGAAAGAGTCTTGAACCAAGGTCCCAGATGTGTGTGGCAACAGTGCAGACTGCTTCACCACTATGCCCCTACCCAGTGAAGAAACAGACATATGTAATTACTTTCTTTGTATATTTCATTTTATATCACAATCACATTACAGTGCTCATTTTTATCATTTTTTTTCCAAGAGCCACGGGCTCATTCATGATATTTGGTATATTTACAGTGGGAGGGACATTGTGTAGTTTTACAGCATGCCACCAGGGGGCACATCATTTTTAACTTATAACATCAATAGATTAAAAAAGTTAATATAGGGACATAAGAAGTGTTCTCAGTCTGGAGCAGTACTGCTTGAAGCTCATGTAGCATCCTAGGCCCCTTGTCCGTGATAAACTGAAATGGGCTTACTATGTGGGTGCCTCCTTAGAAGCTGGGGCACTAGGCAGCAGCCAGTGTCACCTAATGGGTCTATTCAGGCTAAAGATATAAATATTTATGTCCTTATTACCAGGCAAAAGGGCTAAATATAAATCAGCTGTCTTTCGGAGACATTAGTGGTGGTGGAAAGAGAAAGCAACCTATCAGTTCTCTGCGCATCAATGTGTCTGACACTGCCATGTGTTTTAACCTTTTGGCTGGCGTTTGGAGCTGGCCCTCTTAGGTACTCTGCTCAGGATTCCAGCTAACAGCCCAGAAGCCCCGGATTAGCCTTAAATATGAGATTTTAATATAAATATCGTGAAAAGGGACAAGAGTGTGCGGAAAACCTGGGATGACTTAGCATTTACCTGGACGACATCTTTGCAGAAACAGCGGAATTTCTGACCCTAGATATTTTTTCTGTGTCGATGGAATAAGTGTCCAAACACTCCATAAATGTCAAACAAAAGAAAACCAGGAGAGCTTCCTCCGAGGGAGAAAGGAAGCCGAGGGCCACATTTATGTCAAAGCAATGCAGGCTTTGATTTTTTGATGATTTTTTTAGAGCCATTTTATGAGTCGACCGGGAAAGTTTGCTAATGGTCAGGGGCAACGTGTCCTGACCGATATCTCTGTGTGGCTCCATGTCCCTGTGGACGCCGTGTTTATACTGCATAAGTGCCAGACAGAGCCGCATACTTCGGCTCAGAAACCCAGGAAAGCCCGGATGCTTAACGAGCCTGGCGGTAACTGTTTCCTGCAGAGGCAGCACGAAAACACGATGCTTCATTCTGAGAGGAAAGGGTTAAAACCTTGCCCCCCCCCTCCAATCACAGGCCCTGCACTGTTCCGCCGCGGGGCATGCAAGCCCGAGCCTCGCGTGGACCCGCGTCGATCTCACGTGTCAGGCCCAGCGAGTGCAGGCAGGCAGCACGGGGGATCCGCACTCCAAGGACTTCCCGGGACAAGTCGGGACACCCGCTGGGCGACGGCGAGAGCCGAGTCGAGCTCCTCGCTGCCTCAGACGCACACCCTTTGGGTCCATTTGCCTGCCTCAGACCTAACCCTGAATCCTGTTCTTTCTGAACCTTCTGGAGGGAATAAAAGCAGACTCCAGTTATTGAGGCAACAAAAAACTTTTTTTAAAGGGGTCGTTACGCCCCGGAGTTTCCTGTTTTGCAGGAGTCACGTAAAAGTGCTGTGTGCGATCAGCATGTCAGTCTGCATGTGGACCGAAACCTCCAGGAAGATCTGCTGATAGCAGCTGATAAGAGCTGAGACGGCGTTTCCCACCCCCCAGCTCCCCGGGGAGCTCTGCCTGGGCTTGGAGGGCAGAAGCTGCTCACCCAGGGAGGCGACGTCCTCTCCAGCTCCACTCTGCGTGGAACCTCCAAGTATCATCTCTCCGTTGTTTTGGACCATCCTGTCACATGAAGAGTTCTACCTTAAAGGCTAGACAGAGAAGTGAAAGGAGAAGGTCCAAATTCGGGGAAAGGACGGAGGATTCGGGGAGGGAGCAGGTCAGCAGTCCTTCTGATTACACTCCAGTGAGGGACATCACTGCAACCCTGCTTTGCCATGTTGTGAAGACCGGCCTTCCGGCTGTGAGTCTCGGCTGACAGACCCTGAGGCAGCATGCCTGCTGAGCCCCGCGGAGGTGCCGGGGCCTTACCCCCCAGTGGCATTGTCATTCTTACTGTTACGGGTGCCGATTCCAGATAGTGATTAACTATGATGAATAAAGACAGAAGCTTCCCCAGGAAGACTATGCAGCTGAACTACAGCTCTGGACGGAGACACTCCTGCATTGGGTATGTAAACTTCTCTTTAGGGCCCGAAAGGAGCAGCTACTGTAGGCACTGGTCCTGCTTACAGCGCCCCCTGCGGGGCCCCTCTTTGCCAGCCGCATGAGTGTCTTTGGCTTTGTGATAAGACGGATATTGCGACAGGCTGTTTAGCTGGAATCTACGTGCATCTCCCCTTGTCTGCCAGTGAATGTTAGCTCTCATTAAGGCTCGGGCACATGTGAGTCATTCTCAGTGTTTTTCTCAGCTGCCTGGTAGTGATGTTCAGGTTAAAGCCCAGCCGCTACCGATAGCGGGAATGGAGACGGCCCCAAGGCTGTGTGGTGGAGTCTGATGCCACCCTATCAGGAATGGGCAAGCTCAGTGTGTGTGTGTGTGCGGGTGAGTGATTTACCCTGTCGGTCTCTCTCTCTCTCCTGTGTGGATGGATGGATACTTGCTGCCTATAAGCTTGCTGTACTGTCTGCTCCTCCCTGGCAGAGAGCAGATTAGCACCATGGCAATCGATGGCACAGTCTGAGTTCTAACATTGGGATGTGGCGTGAGGGGGAGGGGCGGTGTAGCCCACGGCCCAGCAAAGTCCCCGTGATCTGACTCGTCACTCATTATGCGAGACGGGGCTTGTCAAGCTATGTGGTAGGTAATGGAAAACGTGGTTGGGGTCAGGCGATCAGATACATACGGTCAGGGTCAGGTGATCCCATACATGCGGTCAGGATCAGCCGATCGGATACATACGGTCAGGGTCAGGCAATTGGATAGATGCCTCGCGGTCAGGGTCAGGTGTTTGGATACACGCGGTCATGAGGATGGAGCCAGGAACATGCGGTCAGAGACATGCTGCCAGAGGTAGCTGTCTAATTAGCAAAGCTAGCTTGCTTGTCAGTGATTAGCATTCCTGCTAACTTTGAAAACAGCAGTCGAATTAGCTTACTCTAAATTCAGCTCTGTAAACTGTAAATATGCTAACAATAAAATCAAAAATGGTCAAAAATGTTTGTAAACCCTAAAAGCATACATATTAGTTCCTGTCTGTTGTAAGAGTGTATGCAACAGTCTGTCTGGCACACTGTTGGCTGACTATTTGTAAACGCGAGATGTCATTGGTCAATAACTTCATGGATTTAAATTAGTCTAGACTAAATGTAAATGAACGACGATAAAGTACTTTTATACTGGGACAGCCTGAACTAAGCAGTGAACATTGCCTGGATTTCTTGCTTAGTTGCATAACTTGTTGGATTTAAGGTACCCTCATTTAAATGGACTTTATCTTCATTCACTTACATTTAACCCATCCATCCATCCATTTTCCAACCCGCTTTTTCCCGATCGGGGTCACGGGGGGTCCGGAGCCTATCCCAGAAGAACCCAGGATGGGGGCCAGCCCATCGCAGGGCACACTCACACACCATTCACTCACACATGCACACCTACGGGCAATT
>JAODKL010000034.1:397898-447593 GCA_026780765.1 Petrocephalus schoutedeni | reverse complement strand
TCCCCAAACAGGAGGAGAACACGCATCCTGCTTATACCTGTTAGGGTTTGGGTTTCTCCCCAAACAGGAGGAGAACATGCATCCTGCTTATACCTGTTAGGGTTTGGGTTTCTCCCCAAACAGGAGGAGAACACGCATCCTGCTTATACCTGTTAGGGTTTGGGTTTCTCCCCAAACAGGAGGAGAACACACATTCTGCTTATGCCTGTTACCTTTGTTATATTTTATTTTCTTTTTGAGGTCAGAAAATGAGGGGGAGAAATAATATTTTATCTGACTATAAACTACATTTTCTCATTGTTTTTATTACAAGGAAGGAGTGTTTGTCACAGTTTGGCTGCCTTGTGCATGGTCGGTTGCCGTCTTCATCTCACTTGAGCAGTGGGAACCCCTCATTTGTAGAGGAAAGGTGAACGAATGGCACCCAGAAATACTCCCTCTCAACCACCATTGTGGTTAATCTCTGCACTTCTTTTTATTCATGTTTTCTCAAGCTATACCAGATGCGAGTTGTATGATAAGTGCAGGACTATGGCACAGATCAATGAAAGTATGAATATCAAGTCAAAGGGGAATGGACAGAATCATTAAAGCTAACAGGAAACCCAAAAGATCAGTACTATCTAGAAGTACATAGTAAAGTCCGGGTCCTACCCGGTCCTAGCTAAGCGTACCTGAGACGGTGGATTCTACTCAGTCCTAGCTCAGTGTTCCATGAGAAGGTGCATCCCACCTGGTCCTAGCCAAGCGTACCTGAGAAGGTGGGTTCTACCCGGTCCTAACTACATGTACCTGAGAAGGTGGATCCGACCCAGTCCTAGCTCAGTGTTCCATGAGAAGGTGCATCATACCCAGCCTTAGCTAGGTGTACCCGAGAAAGTGGCTGTGGGGCATATTTGTGTCACTCTGTGATTTTGTTGCTCATCATGGTCTCTCCTGGCCAGATGGTCAGTCCTCTTTGACAGGCTCCTCAGGGGCACATTGCCAGTCAGTGACGGTTTGATAGGCTCGTACGCTTTTCATTCATATTCTCAAATCATCCTTTGTACTCAGCTGCTTGACTCCTGGCTCACAGCATTTCCTCCATCAAATCATTCCCGAGGAGCATTCTGCAAACATTTAGCTTCATTCCGAGTAAAAATGGCCTTCAGATATCTGCATACTCATGAATGGAGAAGGGCTCCAGATGGTGTGGAGCTCTCACACTACCTGTGGGCCAAAAAATAACCTGTGCTTCCTTCATTCAGCTATATTTGGGTCTGACTGCGCAGCTTCATCGCTGAGGCGGCCCATTTGCGGGAGGATGTTCACGTGAAATCAAAAGCTGACAATAGGAGCCCCACAGTGAAGGTATATTCAGGCAGGACTCCTATCTCACCCATAGGCTCACAGACAAGACCCAGACACAGCTTGAGTCTGCATGAATCATTCTTACATAGACCTCCATTCTTCACTGTCTCTGACTCTCTGCATCCTCCTTTGCATAACATGAAAGGAGTGCAGGTCTTTGAGACTTCACTTCCTCTAATGGCGATTGGAGTCTCTGTAGCTTCCCAAAGCCTTCCTGCCCCGCCCACCGCCTTTGTGCCCAGACTTCTATTAATAGTGGCCTGGAAGTGGCCAGACCTCGTTACCCAGGAGAGCTTGTTAAAACATCAACAGTTAACACGAGGCAGGGGAACCACACATATTAATTACCCTCCTGTCAGGTTGTCACTTACAACGTGACCCCCATGTCACATGTCGTGCAGAGTAACTGTTTCGAGAAGACTGCACACTCGCTCTGCTCCACCTCGTGTGAGGAATATTTCCAAACACTGTCCTTCTCAGAATGTCAAAGTGTCCAGGGGCATCTGTGCGCCTGCTTTCAGAAAATTTAAGATTCAAGATACACATACAACATGCAGTGAAATATTACTCGCAATCACTTGTGGGACTGTGTTGGTTTAAATAAAAACAGACATGAGAGACTAAAAGAAAGCTAAAAATATAATAGCTTAAATCGAAACAAATAAATAAATAACAAATAAGCAATATGAACTACAAATAAATGTACAAACATTGTCAATATGTACAAACACACAATATGTACTGAGATTTAAAGTGAAATTGTGCTTTGTTTGAACAGATGCGCAAATGGCATTCGGGTGACGACAGGACATGTAGGACAGCAATGACAGTTATGATGACAGTGTGTCCTCTATAACTGTAAGTTGCAAGAAGACATAAATGAATGAATCTGAATCGAAATGCATTATGAATTACATAATGTAGTAGTCCAGTGCGGGTGATACTGAAAGTGAGGCATGTCTTTCTGAGGAGCCTTAAGGCCTGAGGGTAAAAGCTCCTCCTGAGTCTCTCTGTTCTTGTCTTGAGGCTTTAGAACTACAGCAGGCGAAACAGACAATTACTGGGGTGGGAGGCGTCTTTAATGATTTTGATCGCTCTGCCTGCTGTAGATGTCCTGTAGAGATGGTAGATCAGATCTGCAATGGCACTCTGCTGCTTTGATCACTCTCTGCAGGGTTTTGCAGTCTTGGGTGGAGCAGTTATCAAACCACACTGCTCCTTCCATTCAGAGACAGCTGTAACACAGCTTTGGCCTGGGCTATAGTTTTGCTGTGGTTCTTGTCTGCACTCGTCTTCTCTCTAGCATCTAACTTCACTTTGTGGCATTACATTGCACTGCATTTTTTCAGCATGCACTTTTATCCAACATGATGTACAATTGTGAAAGCAGAGTCCTAACTCGCAGCAGCACCAACCACCTTCAGTCCAGCACAAAGTCTTAACCAATCACCTTGTTGTCCAGCACAGAATCCTAACCTGCATAGGCACCAATCACCTTGTTGTCCAGCACAGAGTCTTAACCCACATAAGCACCAATCACCTTGTTGTCCAGTACAGAGTCCTAACCCACATAGGCACCAATCATATTGTTGTCCAGCACAGAATCCTAACCTGCATAGGCACCAATCACCTTGTTGTCCAGCACAGAGTCCTAACCCACATAGGCACCAATCACCTTGTTGTCTAGCACAGAGTCCTAACCCACATAGGCACCAATCACCTTGTTGTCCAGCACAGAGTCCTAACCCACATAGGCACCAATCACCTTGTTGTCCAGCACAGAGTCCTAACCTGCAGAGGCACCAATCACCTTGTTGTCCAGCACAGAATCCTAACCTGCATAGGCACCAATCACCTTGTTGTCCAGCACAGAATCCTAACCTGCAGAGGCACCAATCACCTTGTTGTCCAGCACAGAATCCTAACCTGCATAGGCACCAATCACCTTGTTGTCCAGCACAGAGTCCTAACCTGCAGAGGCACCTTCCACCTCGCTGTCCTTCAGTCCCCTATGAGATTTCTCATCTTAGCAGCTCTATACTTAAGTAGAAGGGTGATTCTGACTGGATGATGCAGTTTGCTGTGTCTGAGTTAAGCACAAGGCATAAATGTGTGATTCTTTTTGGTCTCATTTACTCTGTTTCTTTGCAATCTTTGTGTGGTTTTTTAAGTGTCCTGCTTGATATCTTGTAATTTTTTCATTCTAATCTGTAGATCAAATTTGAATAAAGTCTGTTTTTATGGATAGTCACAGATATGAGGTACTATAATGAACATGAAAGTCAAAATATGAAGAAAGTGAAAATAATTCTTAACTCCTCCAAAAAAGGCAATGACTGTTGTACTTCTGGGGGTAAAAAACAAGTAATCTGAAAATCAAGACTACAAAAAAACAAGTTGATGTTACCCATTTGTTAACCATGATGATCATGTGACATGGGCCAGTGAGAGGAGGGTCCATGCAGATGAGTGAAGTGCACAGCACACGAGTTAGCGGTGTTAGCAGCCGGATGTCTGTTGTTTTGTCAACATCAGCAGAAGCCTGGCTGCTCTTAGCAATATATGGCATACGCTGGGTCTTGGCTGTGATCTCGAGAATCATGAAGTCATCAAAATTACGTTATTGGTGGGTTTTATTTTAATATTTGTTACATGATAGAAATGTAACTGTAGTGAAATTGAAGACTGTGCACTATTCTCTTTAATGATGTTGATCTAATAATAGAGATGATGTTTTTAGGGCTAACCTGAGTATTTGTCCATTAATGATGAAATACATGGATAATCTAAGAATGATAATTTCATTATATCCTTTCTGTAAAACTTAACAGGGCTGGTATTTTCTTGTTGGGGTACAACTAGTGATTACTGTTTTCATTCTGCAGTTCATTCATCATAAAGTCATCAAAATGTCATTTATGGGAAATGAGTGTTATTTTCATTGTTTATGAGTCAAGGTGACTGTTTCTGGGATCATCAGTTAGCCTTGGCCGAGTGAAGTTAGTTGCATTTCCAGACGCAGGAAATACGATGAACGCTGATTCTACTAGTTAAAACAAAACTTTAAATGTCACTATTATAGGAGACAGGGACAGTTTACAGTTGAAGGAAACCAGCAGAACCAATGGCATTTACGAAAACAGTCAAAATAATATTGCTTTCATATTCAATATGGGTGTGAAACAGTTGTCCTGTCTCACTGAAATTAGCTGTGGTGATCAGATAGGAGAGGAAGTCAGCAACTCGGTCTGGGTAGACCACTGTGGGGCAGCCTGCCAGCTCACAGACACACATCAGAACTTAGAAGGGAGCTCAATTTTAGCTGAGGCCTGAACCATCGACAGCCTGAGGCCTTGGAAAGGAGCTAGACCAGGTCTGGACCAAATCCAGGTTAATTTAAGTCAGCAATACCTCCCCGACAGTCCGACTCTTCTTCTAATTTGAAAAATGATGTCATGAGTATTCAGAGTAATCAATGCTTTGAGTACATTTCTCAAAGACTCAGCTATTCCTTAAAGACTCGGCTATTTCCCCAGAAGGTTTCTGTAAATCAGCTTGATCTTCAGTCACTTTCAGATTGAGGCAGACATCTAGCACTCCGCTCAGTGACTCGCCATTCAGTGACTCTCTGTTCAGTGACTCTCCAAGGTGGTCTCCCTCCAGTGCTGCTGGTTTAGCATAGTTACTCTAGCATACCAGTATACATATTACATGTAAACATATCTTTACTGTATATGCTCTTTTCTTCTGTGTTGAGTTGGTCAAATGCTTGATCTGTGGGTGCCTCTGAAAATGTTTGCAATCCCGTGTTTTGGACTTCTTTTACCATGTTTCAGACTTAAAGCAGGTGCCTTTTTCATTTAAATATAAAACAGATGGATTTTTATCCCCCCCAGTGGTGATCCGGATTTGCTGCCTGGTACTCTGAAGCCCTGAGGGTGTATCTCTCCCACACTGAAGCTCTAACTGCCACTCTTCTCCTTGCAGCTTCGATGTGGAGAATGGGCTCTCGGCCAGCCGCAGCCCACTGGATCCCCAGGCCAGCCCGGGCTCGGGCCTCATCCTGCAGGCCACCTTCCCGCACAGCCAGCGGCGGGAGTCCTTTCTGTACCGCTCAGACTCAGACTTCGACCTGTCGCCCAAGGCCATGTCCCGAAACTCCTCCACTGCTAGCGAGCTGTGAGTATTTTGGCCCCTGTTTCCCGGCAGCACCTCAAACTCAGGCTCCGGCAGGGTGGGACTGCAGCTGTATCAGGCTGGATGGCAGGCCATCTACAGATGGACCAGTAGCCGGAGGGAGCCTCGCTGTGTCTGACCACATCTCCGGGAGCCTCGGCACCCACGTTTTTCCTAACTCATTAAGTCACAACCCAAATTTTATAAAATTGTGAACCAAATTAATTTCACGCAAAAATAGTACGCTAATAGTAAAAAGAGAAAACTAACGATATACGTATAATCTGTAAAGTTTTCCGGCTGAGGGATGGTGTGCTAGTGGTGAAATAAATGGCCCTGTGACCCACTTTTTGGTTGCAACGCACCCACCGAGAGATAGTGATCTACGTATTTTTTTAAATGAGTTTGGCACACATTTCTGAGACCCCTGTATAATGCATATTCATAAGGGGTGTTCATGTCTCTGCATGCACCCTATCCAGGCTGCCGACCTGGACAGGACCCCCAGATAAATGCATGTGTAGACACTACAGTATTAATAAGAACTCAGACACTTCCAGTTCGAGGAGTGATGAGGTGCAATGTGTGTCACCTTACAAAAGCTGTTCACTTACATATCAAAGTATTTCATCCTGTACCTATTTTTCCTTATGGTTGATTTAGTTTATGTAGTATATTAATCCTTAGTTCAAATGTATATTATGTCTGTCAGTGGATGGAGCAAATTGCCACGTAGCTGGAAATGCATACAGCTAGGAAATGGCAGTTGTTTATTTTTGTTATGTGAGATGAATTACCTATTACCTAATTATCTATAATCACAGCTTTAATAATCTGGCTTGAGATAAGTAACTGGCTTCAAGTCAAGCTCTCGTAATGAGATGTATCAGGAGGTGTCAGGAAATCATTAGAAATTAACTAGATAGCTCCATTATTTTGTTGGGTGGAATACCTCCCAGATCTAGGTATGAAGAGAACTAAAACTATGTTGCTTTTTAATAATGTGGTTTGGAAGATCGAGAGAAAGGATATCAGGATCAAGCAGTTAATTTTGAGTGATCAGACAACAGTTTTCAAGAACAGAAATCCAGTGTCTATAGCTCACAAGAAACATCAGATGTGATTCTGTAGGGCATAGGTGTACAATGAGGGTGTATAATGAAATCAGGTTGCAGGTGTGTTCAGAGCATGTACTCTTCTGGCTGGTGGGTGACCCTGATGTCTGTTATGTGTATTTTGCTAGCACTGACTCAGGGTCTTTGTTTCTCAGATGAATACAAAACTTAGTTGAGAATAAAGTGCAGAATTCCTGCTTCATTTTGGCTGTCTGACCAGTGGAGCAGAGCATTCTGAACAGAAGAATTAGCAACTCTAGAAAATCCATCATCTCACCCTGAGGCACCTTCTCCCTCGGCCAGGTCTCCACACCAAGCTCGCCTTTCAAAAGATGAACTGCGCAGTCTGATGTGTGTTGCTTCTGAGTGTCTTTTGTCAAAGATGCTTCCTGTGCTCTGAACAGCTCACAGGTCACCTAAAAGGTCTCAGGTCACCAACCATCTCTTGTGTTTTTAAAGGGAAGTGGGCTTGAAGTATTGGGAAGTGAGCTGGACGCCTTGATGAGGGAAGTGTGTGAATAAAATGATTCTTCTCCATAAAGGGAATGTCCCAGTAGCACCCAGTGCAAGTTCCATAGACTTTGCCTAATCTACCAGTATGACCAAATTCATTCCACAAACTCATCATGGTCACCTCTCCAGATTGATCGTATTTAGGAACCCTCAGATGTTCCCAACACTTTTCCCTGTAGATTCCCAAGTGACCTGCATGCCTTACAAAACAGCCCTTTCTTCATCTTCTTTTGCTTGTCTGAGAGTGCCATTGGTCCAAGATTTAATAAATTTATTTGTAAGACTCCAATGTAAACATGGTAGGGTTCTTTGTAGATTGGCCTCATCTATATTTAGCCTGCGAAATTACAGTGAATTATGGAATTATAAACATATGCCTTATCTTACATCTTGTCCTGAATACCAAATTTTGTTTAGGCAAATTCTTTGTGAGTCTGTAAAAACATATAAATGTAAATCTTGTTTATATTGTATCTCAAGTGCATTCCTGTTCCACCAGCTCTACTCATTACCCCTGTTGTGATTTCAGGCATGGAGAAGACATGATTGTAACACCATTCGCACAGGTCAGTCAACACAACATAGTTTTGTGGGAAGCTTTTCATGTGATGTGCACCTGTGGTGCCACGAGTGATGGACACACTGATGCATGAGCGTAACAGCAGGAGACGGACACACTGATATGTAAGCGTGACAGCAGGAGAAGGACACACTGATACATGAGTGTGACAGCAGGAGACGGACACACTGTTGCATGAGTGTGACAGCAGGAGAAGGACACACTGATGCATGAGTGTGACAGCAGGAGACGGACACACTGATGCATGAGTGTGACAGCAGGAGACGGACACTGATACATGAGTGTGACAGCAGGAGATGGACACTCTGATACATGAGTGTGACAGCAGGAGACGGACACACTGATGCATGAGCGTGACAGCAGGAGAAGGACACACTGATGCATGAGTGTGACAGCAGGAGACGGACACACTGATACATGAGTGTGACAGCAGGAGACGGACACACTGATGCATGAGCGTGACAGCAGGAGGACACACTGATACATGAGCATGACAGCAGGAGACGGACACACTGTTGCATAAGCGTGATAGCAGGAGAAGGACACACTGATACATGAGCATGACAGCAGGAGACGGACACACTGTTGCATAAGCGTGATAGCAGGAGACGGACACACTGATACATGAGTGTGACAGCAGGAGACGGACACACTGATACATGAGCGTGACAACATGGAATGACTGCATGCCTGCATTATGGCTCTGTCCGGCTTTCTTCTGGGCTGAAACATGATACTCTGCATGTTCACAGGTCCTTGCCAGCTTGCGGACAGTAAGGAGCAACTTTGCTGTGCTAACGCACCTGCAGGATCGTGTGACCAGCAAGTGAGTGGCAGTTAGACTGAGATTCCCAAACACCCAACCACTGGTGTTCAGAAAGGTTGTATGCAATCTTAATTGTTAAAGAAAACAAAAGCATCCTTTAGTGTCTTTGCTTTGTAGGCAGGTGTTAGTGTTTAAAGTAGTTTCCAGATGGGGATAAATAAAGTATCTCTATTGTTAATTCATGTCCATTATTTAAGCCTTTCAAGCAGGATTGATAGATTGGTGTCCATAAATCACTCCGTATGAGACTAATCTGCAAGGACTGAATCATATTTTATTTACATTTACATTTGCAGCATTTGGCAGACGCCCTTAAGCCAGAGCGACTAGAGTCTAGTTGTTAGGTGCCAGTTCCTTCTTTATGTGCATGCGTAAAATATATACATATTTGATCTATTTCCCATACAGTTGCACATTTCTTTGCAGCATTTTGTCTTAAGTGATATTGCAGCTGCAGTTTCTGCTGTGAGCTCTGCTCATGCCTGTAGTTATTATGCCTCTGGGGACCTAATGAAGAGCTGTTCCCCCCTTCAGGAGATCATCTGGCAGTAACCCAGCGTCCATGTGCAAAGCCAACCTGCCAGGTGGGTGTGTGCGCAGCATAATATCACAGTCAATCACGATGATGCTTATTATTATCAATTCCCCCTTGGAGACAGATGATTAGTAACAGAAGAGTAAATACATCTATCTGCTGTAAAGCTTAGGAAATTTCTGCCCTTCCGTGCATTCAGGACACAGTTCAGGAGATCAGATTTGAAGAATTTAGAAACTTTTAGTTTAGTTTAGTTCACCAACCAGAATACTATTTCCTATCAAGCGTATCAATAGCCCTGGAAATAAAGAAGACCCAGAGTCTCTTAGTCCTACAGACAGGGGGCGCTGAAACACCAGTCTGAGTACAACAACATAAACTCCCTCTTTAGTGGGAAGTCTTCCATCCATTCATTTTCTGTAACCACTTGTCCTATTCTGGGTCTGGAGTCTGTGGGGGCGAAGCGAAGAACAACCCAGGATGGGGCAGCAACCCATCGCAACGCACACTCACACATGCACACCTATGGCCAGTATGGTAATGCCAATTCGCCTTAGCATGTTTTTGGACTGTGGGGAGAAACTGGAGTGCCTAGAGGAATCCCCGCAACTACACAGAGACACATGAACACTCGACACACAGCCACGGCGGAAACTTGAGCCCTGGTCTTGCTGGTCTTAGGGGTGACATTGGGGTGAGCCTGGGGGAACAGAGCAGAGATGCCATGCCCTGTCTGGGTACAGTACAGACATAGGGGTGAGTCTGGGGGTACAGAGCAGGGAGGCTGTCCTGAGGACCTTGTCCATGCTTGCTCTCGTCTCCCACAGAGGAGGCCTACCAGAAGCTGGCCATCGAGACACTAGAGGAGCTGGACTGGTGTCTTGACCAGCTGGAGACCCTACAGACAAGGCACTCTGTCAGTGAGATGGCCTCCAACAAGGTGAGGCAGAGAATGTCGAATAACCTGGGCTAGAAACACTTCGGGCAGATAAAGAAGACCTGGGTAGATGGTTTAAGTTCACCTTGACCACCTTGACCACCTAACTGGTCAGATTTAATCAAAGAATCTCTGAGCATGTCATGGACTGGAATACAAAACCACATGTGTGTCATTATTGCTCAACGGTGCCATCAGATGCATTTTTTCAGTATTTTAAATTCTGTGGTGTCCACAAAGGAGGCATGTGAACTTGGTTTAGTCAAGACCAAGTGGTTTTACAGGCCGATTTACAGCACTCTTTTTTGGCCCTAGAATGACACTGTTATCCCTTTTTGGTGAGCTTGTTAATGAGCTTGATGTTCTCTGCTCTGATTGGCTGGTTAACAGCAAGGCACTGCAATGGCTCACACAGAACCAACATCTCTACAGTCATGCACCACACAGTGGCGCTTCAGTCAACGACGGATACCTATGGCATAGAGACGTCATAGCGCCACATTACTCACGCGGTAACAGCCGTAACAGCAGTGACAGCGTTACGTCTGAAATTCCTGCCGCGCAATCCCGCGCTCCTCTGGTGCGTCCCTGTGTTCATCTACTGCGCTGACAGTCTTATAAAAGTATAGTACAGACAGTTACGTTCCGTACATAATACATAACTATGTTGGTTTATGTATTTACTATACTATACTATACGTTTTATTGTTATTTTTAAGTGTGTTCTACCTGTTTTGTGACACGTGATATTCCCTCTCCAGCCTAGGTACAGCCTTAGCATGCTCATCACTTTGTTTTAAGAATTGCGACAAGAACATTGTTTAAACGTTATTTTTTATCATTGACCTTTTTAGCAGGGGTGCCCAATACGTCGACCGCGAAGGTAGTCGGGTAGATTGCGCAACATTAAAAAAAAAATTAGATGCCACTTGATAGACGTAAAGGGCGGCCAGTTTGCTGCTGCTTAATTAAAACTTTGTTATATCAGGTTACCATAACATCTACTTAGATCCCTTCTCTTCTAACGTATCTTGGATCGCACGGGTCACCAGGCAGAAAACGCGAATGTATTGCGAGCTAATGCAAAACTCCAGCAAGCAAAGTGACCCAGCTAGCCTTCCGATTTATATCTCATAAAAGAGATATGAAAATGAGTGGGGGAGCCGGACCAGGTAAAAAATATATATATACAGGGGTTGACATAAGTGGTACGCGAGTACGCATGGGCGGGACCAATAGTAAAATGCGCGGCAGTTTTTAGCGTACCTTCCCGCCCATGCGACTTTTTTACTACATGCGAGTTTTTACTATAGAACCACTTATGTCAACCCCTCTATATATATATTTCTAACCTGGTGTACTCACTTTTGTTGCCACCGGTTTAGACATTAATCGCTGCGTGTTTAGTTATTTTGAGGGGACAGCAAATTTACACTGTTATACAAGCTGTACACAGTCTATACATTACATTGTATCAAAGTGTCATATCTTCAGTGTTGTCCCATGAAACTAAATAATGCTATATATAAAGCTATATATATAGCATTTTTAATGTGGGTAGATCATTTTGACCTGGTCACTTTAAAAGTAGCTCGCAAGCCGCGAATGTGTGGGCACCCCTGATTTATAGCATTTGGCAGACGCCCTTAGCCAGAGCGACTTGCATAAGTGCTTAAAGACTCCATTAGTGAATTTTTGTATTGAAATCCCTCCCCCGCCCCCTGGGGAGCACAGCTTGTACAGTAGTTTGCTGTGCTTGTTAACTTTGAAGTATTTCCACACCTCAGATCTGTCGTCCCATTTATTTTGCTGGTTGATGATGTCGCTGATATGTCATTACGCGGTATCAGTTGTAGGGATCAGTACATTGTCACCAGGATGACTACGAGGACATGAGCACAGTGTCAGATCTGATACTGATGCAAGTATCGTATCAGTGCATCCCTGTTTTTTTCCTTGCATGCTGCTCTTTAGGAAACTGCACGCTTGCCGCACATGAGAGAAGATATATGCTGCAGCTTGTGCAGGTCCAGTGGTCTTGAAAGTGGGCTGGTCCGTGTTAAGTTTCGGGTTGTAGTTAAGACATAACAGTGTAGGAGTTTTGAATCGACCCATTTTACCACCTCATTTTAGATATGCAGGATTTATATTTGAAAGAGGGAACAACAGTGTTTGAGATTCACGGTATGTCATGTTCCATTTACCAAATTCTCCTCATTCAGCTATGCTGAGGTAAAGTCAGATTTTCGTTCTATGGTACCGTTAATACTGGCTTTGGGTTTTCTGTATAATTTCTTAATCATGAGCTTTATATCAAATCACTACATTGGTTACATCACTTGACACTTGGTAGAGTAAAAAACAAATAGTGCAATAAAACATGTAGTGCAAAATAGACATATACAAAAATAACAAATAAATAAATGCACAAATACATAGATAGATAGATGGACAGACAGATAGATAGATAGGTGTAAATTGGAGATTAATATACATACACATATTCATGTCCGTACAGCAGGCGTGCAGTGTGCTGTACACAACAATTTTTTGGATGAAATGTGCTTTTGTGTTGTTTTTTGTTCTAAAATATAGGTAAGGACACATATTCACCTTTTAAATTTCCTGGGCTTATTGGTATTGAACAGATGGCTTGTGTATGTTCACTTCCAGTTCAAGAGGATGTTGAATCGAGAACTAACCCAGCTGTCAGAAACGAGCCGGTCAGGGAACCAGGTCTCCGAGTTCATCTCCAGCACATTCCTGGGTAAGTTTCAGTGCGGCCCATGTATTGATGGAATTGCCCTTTCATAAGCTTTTAACAACTTACCACTATTATTAAGCTTCTTTCCAGACAATAAGAGCCACTAGGGCTATGTTTATCCTTTTGTATTTTTGAGCATACACCTGTATAAGCAGAGAGATACTATAGTGATCCTGAAGGAAATTTAGGAATGGAAAGTTGCATTGGCTGGGAATCAAATGTGGGCCTCCCGCATGGCAGGTGAGCATCCTGCCACCAAAGCACGGTCTCACTTTTCTGGTTATTCAGTCTTTAAGTGGCCTCACTGCTATCTGGTCCAGGGTAACAATGTGCAAGAGTCTGAGGACTACAGCTTTCTTAAGACAAGAAGCATCCCTTAACACATTGTCCATGGTTGCCATGGGGACTGTAGTATTATTAGACAGTTCTTGCGTCAAAACTTTGTGTATAACTATTATTATGGCAGACTTGCTTTTAGACATAGAGAAAATAAACCCTGATTAAAAAACATCTAAGCTGTTTCTTTTCTTTTGAACATTTCATTTGCTGATTGGTGACAGATGAGGTGTTTGAGCTAGGCAAGACTGCTTTTTTGTTGCATATAGAACACTTGCGTTTGCATGTGGGTTACTTAATTGCTTGGAAGTTATTGGTTGTTTTATTGATAGGATCATTTCTTTGTGTTTGTGTTAAGAAATGATCTGTTTAATCACAGATCTAAACTATGCTTGTGAACTCAAATATATTTAAAACAAGTATTCAGCTAAGCTGTGGGTGAATTGGTGGAAACTCTCTAGTGTTCTGTAGACAAGGCTTTCCTCAAAACTACTTTTCCATTTAAACTGGTGGTTTTTAACGGAATAAATATTAAAAACCGGCTCCAGCGAGCCTGACGCTCAGGGTGGCCGTGTCCTCAGAGACTGCCTCAGGAGTGCTTTGGGAGGGGTTGTGACTGAATGTGTCCTCGCCGTGTGGCCCGCTGCAGAAAAGCAGCACGATGTGGAGATCATGTCCCCGCCCCCTAAGGACAAAGACAAGAAGAAACGTCCCATGTCTCAGATCAGCGGCGTCAAGAAGCCGGCTCACAGCCCCAGCATGGCCCCCTCCAAAATCCCACGTTATGGCGTCAGCACGGACCAGGAGGCAGCACTGGCCAAGGTGGGCACCCCCCCTGCCGCCTGCTAAGAGGGCGTATTCCTGCCTCATTTGCCGCATTGGCCGAAATTTTAATACACTGTATACTTAAATCTGCCAGTCACCCCATACTAATGAACTCCCGTCAGCTGTATTACCCATAATCCACTGGTACGATACAGTCTGTTCCCATTTTATGTTAAAATGTGGTTTTACAGTTTTTCTCAATTTCTTCGGCACATTTCTCAAATGACAATTAACAAGTGTAAACCCCACACCATAGTGTCACTCCTCCACAGCAGAACATCATTTCCCATTGCTTCATACAAATTTCCCAGTGTTTTAGTACATACTGTATATGCAAATGGTTCTGTACAGTTGTCATTATTTGCCAAAATTTTCAGTTGCTTTAGTCTTGATGGTCAAAATAGATTACGTAGTTTCCTGGATTAATAATTTTACTCCCAAAACTGTATGTGATTATCGTGTTAGGTACCACATGTGAAACAGTTAACTAGGGCTGCAACTAACGATTATTTTGATAATCGATTCATCTGCCGATTATTTTTCTGCTTAATCGATGAATCTGATTTTAAAAAGAAATTTTTTATTTCCACCCGTTTATTCAGAAATAGAACATTATCTAAACTGACGGAGCAAAAAAGGGCACAAAGAAAAATGCAAATCAAAAAACCCGGTAACAGAATTTGTTTCAACATTAACGCTTGTTTTCTATATTTACAGTAATACACACAAGTGATCTTGCATGGCACTATCACATACACTCACAGACACAGTTACTTTCATCCATGTCTAAATGCAATCCATCCTACCTCACTCACATGGCGAAAGATGGGACTGTCTGGGCAGGCTAGTGTGCACAATTGGCTGCCTAACATGGCATTTCGCCAGTGAAATAAGAACAGGGCAAACGGAGAACCAGTTGGGGAATAGGTTTCGTTTCGGCAGACGGGGTGTGCGTGTGTGTGAGCACGTGTATGTGGGATTGTGTGCGCGTGTATGTGCGAGCGTGACTGCGCACACCGCTCCTGGCGGGCTACTCCGTCGTCATATTGCAGTGTCCACTAGGTCAATCAAAGTGAGCTCTCGCTAATCTTTTTGAAGGAGTGACCCTGGTCAGTGGTCTGCCTCTCTCTTCTTCATAGTAATTCTTTTTTTTTCCTCCCAGGAATTAGAAGATGTCAATCGATGGGGCCTAGATACCTTCAAGATATCAGAGTATTCTGGGAACCGTCCTCTGACTGTAGTTATGTACTCCATCTTCCAGGTGTCTACCTTTCTATATTTATTCATGCTTCCATGCCAGATTTGCACAGCCTATGGATTATACTTTGGAATTTTTGGTTATAGTGCTGGGGACAGGGGAATTCTGGTGCCATCTTGCTATGTGATCCTCCTGCTCGTTCTTAGGAACGAGATCTACTGAAGTCATTCAAGATCCCGGTAGACACTTTCATTACGTTCATGATGACACTTGAGGACCATTATCACGCTGACGTGGCCTACCACAACAACATCCATGCTGCGGACGTCGTCCAGTCCACCCACGTCCTCCTCTCGACTCCAGCACTTGAGGTTAGTGTAGATCCCTGTAGACCAAGCCCAGCCTGTTGTCTTTGGTGAGCTACTCATGGGTAACGTTTTGTTTCTTGTTTTTTCTATTGTTTCTGCTCCCCAGGCCGTTTTCACTGACCTTGAAATCCTGGCTGCCCTCTTTGCTAGCGCCATACATGATGTGGATCATCCAGGCGTCTCTAACCTGTTCCTCATCAACACAAGTGAGCTTCTATCCTCTGTCGTAAGCACGAGGGCTGACATGCATGTCTCAGCGCTTGGCATTGGCTTCATTGTGATCCCTTCACTTTCTTCAATGTATCGCTGCAAAATCTCGAAGAATGCTGTGCATCCAGCAATGCCGTGTGTCACTGGTGAATTGTTCAGTTTGCCTTAGTGCTCATGAGGTTCTTCATGCACTACTGAGGCATGTAGAACATCCCAAAATAATGGTTTTCGAATGGAGAGGATTGGGGGGGTTGAACCTGCTTGGGCTATAGGCAGAATAGGTAGTTGCCCAGGGCCCCTAAATTGCCTGTGAAATGATTATCAGCTTTATGGGTGTGGGGGCTCCCATTTAAAGCTCTTCCCAGGACCCCTGGAAAGGCAGAGCTTCAGTATTTGAATCCCACCCTTGCTCCCTGTGTGCAGAGTTTGCACCATCTCCCTGTCTTGTGTGTCCAGGTAGTCTGGTTTTCTCGCATATTTTCACAGATAAACTCCGAAAGGGCACTGAAGAAGACACATTAAAAATGGGTCAATTATTTTATAGAATTTTATCCTGGAATGTCACTCCCAATGCATTCATGGTCTGCCTTTAACTCTGGTCTGGCTTCTGCTCAGACTCAGAGCTGGCACTGATGTACAACGACGCCTCCGTCCTGGAGAACCACCACCTGGCTGTTGGATTCAAGCTGTTGCAGGAGGAAAACTGTGACATTTTCCATAACCTCAGCAAGAAGCAGAGACAGTCGCTGCGCAAGATGGTCATTGACATGGTGAGGGCCAAGATGGTGCGATCTCAGGTCATTTCCCATGGAACAGGAAGTGTTTATCGAGACCTTGATGTCTTCTTTGAAATCAGTTTAATCACTGTCTTATATTAAAGGATAGCTGACAATAGCAGGTTTGACATTTCTTAAAAATGAGTAATATTTGAAGCAAATTACATGCATGTTTTTCGACAGGTCTTGGCTACTGACATGTCCAAACACATGAACTTGCTGGCAGACTTGAAGACCATGGTGGAGACAAAGAAAGTAACGAGTCTGGGAGTGCTGCTCCTGGACAACTACTCTGACCGCATTCAGGTTCAGATGACGCGTGAGCTGAGAGCTTCCAGAGTCAGACTCACACAAAACATTTTCTTGTATATCTTATACTCACAAGATACTGTTAAGAGGTCTAGCTTCACTTAAGTGCTCCTCATCCCCCACTCAATTGTTTTTCCATGTAAAATTTCAAAACTTTTGGTTTTGGTTTTATACAGAAATATTTGCGTGGCTCCCTAAGGCATATGTTTGTATAACCAAATATTTATTGCTCCATAACTGTGAAATTGTTCTTTCAAACTTATTCTACTTCTATTTTTATGAATGATTTTATATAATAATATTTTATCATATCTATTATCCACAATACTGTAGTATATAAGCAGCTGGAAGATGCATTGGTGTATTTATTTCCATGTCTCTGCTGTCCCACCTGGCACCAGCCTCACAGTCCAGGTTTTCCTCTTACACATAGCTGGAAGTGCATAGAATTATCAGGTAGAAAGCTTCGCAGACCTTCACATTAACGCAATATCTGCCGTGACCCATATTCATGTAATCCTCGAGGAACTAGCTGGCAGCATCTAACTGCTGATGTCATCACATATATGCCATGCTTTGGTTTGCTTCCAGGTTCTCCAAAACATGGTGCACTGTGCTGACCTCAGCAACCCCACCAAGCCACTTGAGCTCTACCGGCAGTGGACCGACCGCATTATGGTGGAGTTCTTCACCCAGGGAGACAGGGAAAGAGAGAAGCGCATGGAGATCAGTCCCATGTGTGACAGACACAACGCCTCCATTGAGAAATCCCAGGTCAGTGGGGCTAGCAGCACTGCTGGGTACAATGTGTTCCCCATAAGGGCAGTATTTGACCATTAGGAACCTTTCCCTACCAGTTAGATGGTTAATAATATTTTTGTATGTTTTAATGTCTATGTCTTAAAATGTCATATTTATGTATGTATTTATGTGTATACATTATGTGTGTGTGTGTGTATAAATAAATAAATTTGCCCTGCAATGATATTTCACCTAAGCTTTTGACTCCATGCATTCCATATCTGAAGGTGAGTATAAACGGTACTGGGACTCTGCTTCTGACCCCTGCCTCCTGGATTTCTCTGCAACCAGGTTGGGTTCATTGACTACATCGCGCACCCTTTGTGGGAGACGTGGGCCGACCTGGTGCACCCTGACGCCCAGGAGATCCTAGACACCCTGGAGGATAACCGAGAGTGGTACCAGAGCATGATCCCCCACAGCCCGTCCCCGCTGCCCGAGGACCAGGACCAGGAGGACAAGGCAGCAGCCACAGAGGTCGGTGGGGGCAGCAGTGCCTCTGCTGGGGAGAAGTTCCAGTTTGAACTGACTTTAGAAGAAGAGGAGGAATCAGACACTGAGAGCCCCCCTGAAGATGAGGAGATGGTGGCTGTCAGCGGCGGGCCATCCAGAACTTCTCCAGACAGCCAAGCTTCGTCCCCTGAACCTCAGAGCAGCCACCAGCAGGCCCCCAGCCAGAAGATGGGGCCCTCTCAGGAGGATGAGGGGGATGAGGAAAGAGAACTGGAGATGGCAGGAACCAGGACGACAGGCTTACGGCCAAAGACATAGCACTGGTCTCAGGCACCAGGGCTGGTTTATTTGCTCTACATTGTGGGATCCAGCTGGTGCCGTGGAGGAGATCGGTGCAGTGGAGGACAGGGATGCAAGGAGGAGCTTCCAAGCCAAACTCAGACAAGAGTGGCCTTACGCTGGAGGTGCCTCAGAGGAAAGCCCTCTATTTTAATGAGGAACAGAGATATCCTTTTTCGGCTAGAGGGTCTTTTTCAATATTCTTTGGTATATATGAATATTTGGGGTGTATGTGTCTTGGACACAGACTGCTATATTTGGCTGTTGGTTTGTTCATTTTCTGAAGTTTAAACCAGCCACACTAAGGTCTACTGACAGAGGAAGAAGGGATGATGCTGAAAAAAACGTCTTCCTTTAAAAGACTTCATGGCGTTTATAGGAGAGAAAATGGTATTATTGTCATACAGTTTGCTGTGTAAGAAAGTGGCTTTGAATGAATTTCCTCATTTTTTATTTGTTTCAGAGTAACTTTAATTACATATATATATGTATATATAAGGTCTGTCAATCGATTAAAAAATTAACTAATTAATCGCACATTTTGCAATGAATTAACTGTGATTAGTCGCGATTAAAACTTTTTCTTAAGACAAGCCTGTTGTAATGTACATATAAAATCAATCACCAAATTAATGTAGAATATTCACAAAGGATGTATATTTCAGACAGCATAGTTTAATAGCATCTTTACACACAGAACTACACACAAAATGCAGTCTGGGAGGAGTTTGTCTGTGTACAATCCCTTTTCTTTCTGACAAATTTTAAACATGCTTACAAACAGCACACAAGCACAATGAGAAGCACTGAGGCAAGTCTGCCAGTTCATTTTGGTTCATGGCTACACAATATGGCAGTTCTGCACATAATGCACTGCGTGATGAGATTGGTTCCCCCATAATGCACTGCGTGGATGATGTTAGTTGCAGAGCTCTATTGTCTCTGGCTAGGATGAGTTTTGCAGCATCCATGTCATAGGTCAACCACCACACAGGTAGTAAACAAAACACAGCAGCATTAATTGCGTTGATTATTGTAATGCTTTAAATATTTTAAATTAATTGCAGTGATTAATGTGTTAATTTTGACAGCCCTAATATATATATAGTGCAAAAGATACATATATATATATATATATATATATATATATATATTTATTTATTAGTTAAAAGCAACTATGTTTTACTAAATATGTACCAAAACACAGAAAAAAAGCATGTCACTAACCTCAGGGTATGAAGAAAAGTAGATTTCAATGTAGCAAGGACGTCTTGGTAGCCTTTTACCCTGTTCCCTGTACTCTGTGCCTGGACAGTTTTATTAGAGTACAATATCGGAGAAACAATGTAGAAACAGAGGTGGATCCATTCTGTGTGTCTGGCGCCCTCTATTGTTTATTATTTATCATGAGAAGTATTTCATTTGTAAAGTCTCCCAGTGTATGTATATATGTGTCAGTATATTCATTAATGGACTTTATCACTAAAGTATGATTATACAGTATTTCTCTAAACATTTTTCAACATTACTGTCCAAGACGATTTGAGAAAACATTTACATTTGTACGTTTTTATGTAAAACCTTGTCCTATTTGTCAGAATGTAGATAGTTAAATTTTATTTAAGGCTGTATCACCACCTTTCTGTCTGTGAAGGTGTCAGTGCCTCCTGCGTCCAGCTCGCGAGGGCTGCGGCCGGTGCGCTACGGCGGTGCAGCCGGCCGAATGTCCCGTGGCTGTTTGCTGGCGAGCGCTCAGGAGCGCCACAGAAGGGGAGGCCGACTTGCAGTGTTGTTCTGATCCGAAACCAAAGCTGTACAGCCTTGAAGATCCGAATGGTTCTTCGGGTGCTTTTTGCTCGTTTCCAAGCACTTTGAGAAGTGCTCTGTGTCAGTTATACGTGTGAGATCATGTAAAAACTAATCTGTATGGAAGTCTTATTATGCACAAACTGAATGTGTGCCAGAATCTATAAAACGCGTGCCAAAATTTTTACGTTAGTCCCAACATTTTGTAGCTATTCTGCTTTATATTCTGATTTCATAGGAGTCTGGCTGTCAAAAGCCAGACTGGGGCAATTAGCTAAAGTGGCACTAGGCATACTATAATTATCAGCTGCCACATGCTAATTTGATTTTTACCTTTCAATAATGTGTTTCACAGCAGAAATTTAATAAGCTGTTCCTCCCATGCTGAATGCTATCACATATACCTGTGTATTTTTTTCCTTTTTTAAATTAATGTACCGATGTTCAGTCTTGGGGGTAAATTGTAAATTGGATCACTGTGAATCAGGCAGAAACAAATATGACTGATAGAAACTTTTGTACAGAAAGAATCCTAAATAAAAATCACTGTAAAACAGTGCGGGCATTGCGAATATGACTTAAAATTGATTAATAAAAATGTAATGCGCCTTCGGCTGTATAAGTTAACTGACCAATCACAACTGCCGATACTGTAGCTTTCTTGTAGAAATCTGCCCTTCCATTTCTGTTAGTGTCACATTGTTGGCATTATGCAGTGTTTCCAGCATGGATTTACCAACAAACACTAACATAACATCCTTATATGCTCAGAACTGTGCACCGGCCATAAAGCTTTTTATCCACCTCAAACTTGCGCTGCAGTGTTCCATCCAGTGGGCCGCCTGGAATGAACTCTCACACATCTGAAATTTCAGAGCCTTAAATTTCAATGAAGGGAAACTCTACTCCAGGAGAGCTGCAGTTGTCCAGTGCCGTGCAGCTCGTGAGTCCTGACAATCAGGAAGCCGCACAACGAGTGTCCTGCTTTATCATCTTTATCGGGGGAACAGGATCGCCATGGCATACCACTGTCTTCATGCCTGTAAACCTTTCTCTTTCCTTCATGTGTGCTGTTTACGCTTTGCTTATGTCTGAGGTACTGTACAGAGATCACGTGTTTCCTGTGTCTTGGAGCCCAGAGTGTACCTTTCGAAGGAAAACAGGGAATATAATATAACCAGCATCCCTTTAGCATGTGTTCTGCTGGCTTTCCTACTCTTCCACTGGGCAGCAAATAAATAAATAATCCAATGGCACATGCATTTTATTGAGTTACATTTTCAGTCCCATCTTTCTTAAAATTTCAAATAAATAAGGGAGACGTTGAAAGTAAAGCCGAAGGAGAGCTTGAAGTCACATTGTTATTTTGTGGGCTGAGCTGGTCTAGCACATATTGAAATGTTAACTGAGGCGGTACAGCCCACGCTAAAGTGGGATCGTGTAACACCTTTAGCATGTTCAGTTGTTCTCATTTTAGTCTACTCTTATGACTCCAAAATTCAGTTTCTTATAGACTAAACATTCAAATCAATAAATCTATAAAATCACCCTTATTGCTTTAATTTCTATTTAATTTTTATTTTTATTTATTTTATTGGGTTTTCTAGCAGCCCAAATGCCAATGTTTAGTACTAATATGTAACTTCTGTCTATGTAGGTCATGTCGCCAATGTCATTAAAAGAAAAGGGTTATCATTCTGGAATCTCAAGTGTTCTTCTTATACTTTACACAATGAGGCAGATAATTAAAATTAAATGCAACATAGTCCTACAATGTTGTAAATCCCAATCCCAAATGAAAACACAGTTTAATTCCATTTTATCCAGGTTGAGCATGTTTCTTAGAGATAGCCGACCTGGAGGGGTGTCAGGGTGTGTCCTGACACCTAGGGTACCGCTTGGCATCACTACATGGCAACCCAAACAGGTCGTGACTGCGAACTAATCATCACCACAAGGCGACCCCAACTGGCCATGGCTGCTAGCTAATCATCACCGCATGGCGACCCCAACAACCCACGGCTTGTAGCTATCATCACTGCAAGGCGACCCCAACAGGCTATGGCTGGTAGCTAATCATCACCGCATGGCAACCCCAAACAAGCCATGGCTGGAAGCTAATCATCACTGCATGGCAACCCCAACAGGTCATGGCTGGTAGCTAATCGTCACTGCATGGTGACCACAACAGGCCACGGCTGGTAGCTAATCGTCACTGCATGGTGACCACAACAGGCCGTAGCTGGTAGCTAATCGTCACTGCATGGTGACCACAACAGGCCAGAGCTGGTAGCTAATCGTCACTGCATGGCGACCCCAGCAGACCACGGTAGTTAATCCAGCCACCCCGCTGCAGCCACCTCTACAAGTGAGGCCATGAGGCAGGGAGCCATCAGGTGAGCTTTCTCCTCAGCCAAGCTCTTAGATGCATCATAGAGCATTTCCTTGAGTTTTATTGTTAATAAGTCAAATAAGACTTTCTGCTGCCAAATCACCCCCTTCCTGCCTTGATATACATATACAGACATACGATATGGGCCTGCATTTAGTTACATCTAAAGTAGTATGAAGAATAATTCTTTGATGAACCCTCCCACTGGATTACACTCAAATGTTATACTGAACCACATCCTATATAGACCCCCCCCAGGAATACCAGTACAGGAGAAGAAATGTCTTAAATGATTGAAAATTAATGACGTGAGTCAAAAGTCACAGGTCATTGATGTACAGAGTCTTCGTGGGTTTTTGTTCAGTCAGTGAGAAAGAGTATGAAACATTAATGAAGAGAATGAATAGTCTCCCCTGGAGCCATTCATACTTGACTTGTTGGAGCTTGTGTCATCATTGGCTGGTAGCTAGGGAGCTATAAACATTTGCTCATTTGTGTTTGCTGCATTCATATATATTAGCCAAAGCACACACTCATTTTGCCTAAAATTCCAAAGGATTGTCCCTCGGCAAACGCATTCTTATCCTTTTGTAATGTTAGCTCTATGGGCGTTCACAACATTAATTAACAATTTAGATGCAGAATGGTATGGATTTGATGATGATGTGAGATGCTGCACTCCCACGTGAAATACAAAGGCTTAGGAACCCTATCTTTATATTTACTTGTCTGTGTGTCTATTGTGTCCTATTCTGACGGCACAAGAGCTGAGAGTTAAAGTTCCTAATGTTTGCATGAAGACACAATGCATCCAGTGTAGCCTGCTTTAATGATAGGTATTGATACATAAAAGGCAGAGAGGTTAATTAAACCAAGGAGAACATTTTCGGTGATTAAGAAATGCTTTTTGGGTCAATTAATTGTATAAAAGACCTTGTAGTGCTGTAGTATCAGCTGCATTTTTGCATTTTTGGAGAGTTTCAATTCAAAATACCTAACCTCAGGACTCTCACTACTGATAGATGCTCCATTTCACTCATGGAATACCTATGGTGTCTTTCTTGACACACATCTACAGACCTTATAAACATCATCACTCTAAAACAATTGCTTGCCCGATTCTGCTAATGCTAATGAGTAGCACAGAGAAAATGAGGCGATAAGTCTTAAAGGAATGAGATAATCGTGATAAGGAAAACATGGTCTTAGACGGGACAGCTCACTGGGTTAGAGAAATGATGTTTATCACCCATTACAATTATAAGACCAAGTAGGCAACATCCTTTTAACTGACACTATGGGATGAAATGTGTTTTTTTATTAATAGTGAATTTAATCATCACCGCATAGCAACCCCAACAAGACATGGCTGGTAGCTAATCATCACTGCATGGCAATCCACCTGATGAACCGATTGTTGGCTATCAAAACTGGGTTTTGGCACAAGGAATGTAACCTCTCTGATGGGAAAGGAACCTCAGCTGGTGCAGGAGGCAGAGAGATACTGACTAGATATAGTCAAGCTCACCTCGATGTGTGTCTCAGGCTCTGGAACGTAACTCCTGGAGAGGGGCTGTACTCTATTTCACTCTGCAGTTGCCTGTGTTGAGAGGTGCCGGGCAGGGGTGGGTCTACTTATAGCCCCCTGATTCAATGCCAGTGTATTGGAGTTCCACCTCCCTTCAAATTTGCGCCTGGGGACGAGCTCGGACTGTGCACTAAACACCAGTTCAGAGTATCCAGCATTCTTGGAGACCTTGGAAATGGTGCTGGAAGCCCCCCCCCTTCTGGGGAATCTATTGTTCAGCTGGAAGGGTGTTTTGGAGGAATGGTCTGCCCAATTGGATTCCAAGCGGTGATCAGTTATTGGACTTCAGTGCTAACCACAGTTTGTCCATAATGAACGCCATATTTGAACATAAGGGAGTTCATAAGTACACCTGGTACTCAAGCACCCTAGGCCGCAGTTCGATCAATGATTTTATAATCGTAGCATCTCTAGGGCTGATCCTGTGTTCGTTTATCTCTCGTTTATCGTAACTCATGAAAATGTCACTTCCCATTGGAAACACGCCCCCATTCCGATGTTAGTCAAAGAGAATTTTGTTGTACGAGATCCCCCTGTAATGTCATTTCAACAAAGCAGCTTACACAGTCAAATATCTCAAAATGTTTATTTTATTAAATGTATTACTAGTCATGAATGTAATCGTACATGGTCTTTCATGTTGAGTAATAAATGTCTTTCCATGAGCCTTTGTTCTCTGACAACAACAATAAGAGTGTTTGTGGAGGCAGCCATGTTTGTTCTGTTTTGTTAGCTCGATCGGGAAATTGGTTGGTTGTGACGTCTCGCACCTCAGAATTTACAACTTTGTCGGGATAAACAAACACACCATAGGGTCACTGATGCAGTCATAAAACCCTTTGGTAGTATGGCTCCATGGGGTGGATGAGATTCACCCATAGTTCTTGAAAGCTCTTGATGTTGTTGAGCTATCTTGGCTGTCACACCTCTTCAACATTGCGTGGACTTTGGGAACAGTGCCTTTGGATTGGCAGACTGGGATGGTGGTCCCAATCTTTAAGAATGGGGGCCAGATTATGGGTTCCAACTTCTAAGGAATCGCACTCCTCAACCTCCCTAGAAAGGTCTATGCTGGGATACTGGAGAGGAGGGTTCACATTTTGGTCGAACCTTGGATCCAGGAGGAACAATAAGGATTCTATCCTGGCTGCAGAACACTGAACCAGCTCTTCACCCTCATAAGGATATTGGAGGCATAGTCACGGGGCAGAGGGGCGTGGTTAGAGGGCCTCAGGGCTGTGTCTTTGATTTTTGGAGATGATGTGGTCCTTTTGGCATTGTCCGGCTGTGACCTGCAGCCTGTACTGGGGCAATTTGCAGTTGAGTGTGAGGTGGCCAGGATAAGGATCAGCATCTCCTAGTCTGAGGTCACCTACATCTACAGAATCTAGGATGCCTTCTGGATGGCTCACTGGAGAGGTGTTTTGGGCATGTCCAACCGGGAGGAAGCTTTGGGGCAGATCCAGCACACGCTGGAGAGATCATATCTCTTGGCTGGCCCGATCCCCTGGTGGAGTTGGAGAAGGTGGCTGGTGAGAGGGAGGTCCAGGGATCCCTGCTTAGACTGCTGCCCCTGCGACTCAACACTGGATAAGCGGCAGAAAACTGATGGATGGATATATGTTCCCAGGGTAACCCTGACATGGATGGAGCTGGCCATAGAGTATTTGCCACAGCTGGTAATAGTGATGGTAGGGCTAGCCTAGTGTTGTGCATTATTTGGGGTGTCAGTGTCCTCAGGCAAGCAGTGCTTCATTGTCATTCTTATTTACAATTGCCTGGCCCAGTGTAAATCTGATACCTTTAGCCCATATCATGAGAGCGAGGATCAGAGCACCAAAACATTAGAGACACGTTGTACAACAACAACAAAAATAATAATCCTGATTGGTCTCTGGAAAAAGGTATTTCTATGGATCAATCTAAAAGCGTGACAAAGGACTTTATCCATAAATTATCCAGGAAGCAGCGCTATAGTTAAGACTACCATTAAGTTCTAGACCAAGACTAATAGGCAGTTAAGACTAAGTCCAAAGAGGTAAAGACTGAATCCAAAGGGGTTCAAGTCCAAGTCAAGACTGAATCCAAAGGGGTTCAAGTCCAAGTCAAGACTGAATCCAAAGAGGTTTGAGTGTAAGTTAAGACCAAGTCCAAAGAGGTTCAAGACCAAGTCAAAACTGAATCCAGAGATTCCAACTGAGAGAGACCACTTACTTGAGTTTTATTTCTGCATCATGCTAGAGACACAGTATCTTCTATTTTAAGATGATCATTTTGCACTATTATTTGTTTTGATCAAAAAGCAACTGCTGTGAAACAACACTGTAGGATCAAACTAGGCCATATAATTTACTTAAAGAATGGTCATTTCATTTGAAATCATACTGAACCCTCTCAAAAGAGAACAGCATGTAAGCTCCAACTAGAGAAGGATGTCCCATATCTGTGATAATCATTTATAGGCCCAAGATTATGAAGTATATACAATAAACATACTGAATAGCTTGAAATTATTGTTCTGTTAAAACCTGTTGGTTCAGAATAGTCTTGAACGATGCAGTGAAGTTAAGGCTTGAATTAAGGTACCTGACTACTTATTTGAATCAACTTTTGTTAAATTAGCACTACTGAAAACACGGCATATTTTATGATGGTGTCCAATTTGTGCTACTCCGTTTCAAGACATTTTCACAACACACCCTTATCCCATTAACATTTCTTTTAACAGTATCGGGATCATTTGTGCCTGTAATCGATCACCACCAGTGCAGAATGGGCTATTCAGCCAGATATTCCAATTTTGAATTCTTTATGTCCTCTGTCCATTTAATAAAAGTCCTGCATAGCACCTGTACTTGTGTCTGAGTGCATGTTTATGGGTGTCATTAGGTACCCCAGTCACTGAAGGGTGACCATATATGTCCCTAACGGCTGCCACTATTATGCTGCAGCAAAGTCAGTAGATTAATCCAATAGGACAAACAACTAGAGAAAGGTGTATTTATATTTCCAATTTCCAATATATTTCCAATCAGATTTTTTTTCAGTTGCCACTAAACTATACAGCAACCCCTGTAGTTTGCTGTACAAGTGAACAATATGCAGATGTAAAAAAGAAAAGTATATTAAAAAGGCTGAACAACTACAATATTTAGAGAGTCCAGTGACCAAGTCAGAGTCCGAGGCAAAAGAGAAATGACTTGAGACCGGATTTGAGTACTGCAGCCCTGCCAGCAAGTTGTAAGGAGTCTGCAAACAACATGCAGAACTCTGCAGCCCTCTTTCCACCTGGCAAGGGTAAGTGTTCTTGACTTTGGCATCTGAAAGACTCTAGGTAAAATGAGGAGAAAATTCATAACTGCAAAGCTGAGACAACAGCTATTTATGAACAACAGAAATGCTCGCTTCAACTTTGCCAAAAATCTGCACGATCGTCAGAAATTCTGGAATGAATTGAGTACTGTCAAGCCAACCCGGGCTGTGTTACATCTCAAGAACCAAACATGGGTTCCCAAATGAAAGCCCCATATCAAGAGCCAAGCATGGTGGTGGCAGTGGCATGGGGTTGCCATGCTTTGCTGCGTCGGGACCTGGATGATAGCCACCGCTGAATGAATTCTGCTCTGCATCAGAGAATCTTACATGAGCACGTCAGGGCATCCATCTGTGAGACGAAGATGAAGCGCATTGGGCCATGGAGAAAAATGTCCTGCAGTGTGAAACGCACAGAAAGTCTAAATAATAAGGAAATTAAAGTGTAGTACTGACCCCAGTCAAAGCCCAGAACCTGCAGAAATGCCTTGGCAAAGCCTGCAACATGCAGTTTTGGGTCATGAGTCCCACAAATGTCACCAAGTTGGAGCAGTTCTGCATGTAGGACTTGGCTAGAATGACTACACAGTCCCATACAGTGTTGCACATGCCAAAATTCCCACAGGCTGAAGAACTCGCTTCCCATGGTGAAGGTTCTGGAAGCGATGCCATGGTGTGGGGGACATTTTCCTGGCACAGAGCGGGGGAGATGAGAGTGCATACAGGGCTGTCATGGCTGAACATGCCCATCCCATGGCAGCTCAGAATCTTCCAGAATGAATATATCCCTGTCCAGAGGGCACGAGTGGTCACTGAGCAATTTAAACCATATGCCATGGTCAACCCGGTGACTAGATCCCTCACACAGTGTTCCAGACACTACTCTTATCTCTGCTCAAATTCACTGAAGGTGTTTTGCTTGTGTGCGGTGTCCCATGTTTCTGTTTTTGTGGCACTTACATATATATGTATAGTACCAGCCTGGTTTGAACACATGCAGGGTACACTCATGGACAAAACCACTAGCATGTATTTTAAAACTTGAATAAGAATTAAGAACAACCAATGATGATTGTATTTGTACATAGTAATAAATCAGGAAGATGCTGCAGATGGGACTGTTTACTTAGCTGACACTTTTTTTGTCAAAGTGTGTTGAATTTTACTTCTAGGAAATTGAAGTGGGTGTGAAATTTACATTAACATCTGTTTATTTAGCAGACACCTTGGCATACAAGCGACATACAAGCAAGGTAGTTAGTAAATCTCAAATGTACAGAAAGAATGGATATATGACCCCTGGGTACCTTTTTGATGTTTTCAGAAACATTAGAGTTACCATTTCAAGGGCACAGTGAGGGCAACGATTCATGAAATTTGTAACTTGATGCAGATGAATGGCTGGATGGATAGGTGTTAGCATTTAATGCTTGGCCACCTGCCAGGTAGTATGCTCATCAGAGACACTCCCTCGTTAAGCTGAGTGTTGTCTGGATCTACTGATGACACTCAATTTGTCAATGACTATCAAAGCTCCAAGAGATGTTTTGAGGGAGGAAACAACTAACATGCTAACAACTGCCTGCATCATGTGGATATTTTTTTATGATACAAAACTATGTAACTGGGATTCTTTGTGCTCAACTAGTAGGTTGAAACAAAATCCTGGTGTGGATTTTTACTTTCTGGACCTGAAATGTCCGCCTCTGAAAGTAAGAAAGGACAGACGGTCAAACTTGGTTGTTGTTGTATCATCAAGCAGACATCATTTTTGATACTGACTTCGCAGTAGAGTCTAAATGAGTAGTGGTGGACTTTGCAGAATTTCTGTGTTAGTCTACTGTTCAAGCAACCACAAACACAACACCGTTAGTGATTTAGAGAAAATATGACTTATTTTTAAATCCATCCATCCAACCATCCAGCCATCAATCTGTCCATCTCATGGTCCCGTTTAAGTGCTACTTCAGTCCGTACCTTCTCACATCAGTGATGCCACATGAACCCAGCTGTATCCAACTTTCCCCATAACTATGAATTCTGTGTCTGTGTCCCAGAACATTGGGATATCCTTTTCCAAACAATTTAAACGATCAAAAGCAAATATTCTGTTAGAAATAGTTGAAATCTCGCTCTCCACACACACACACACACCGATATATATGCATATATTTGGGTGTAGCATTAGCTACATATTACATATATTTAACAACATGGTTGTTTAGTCGATTGAGAATTTTTAGACCGTTTTTCTCATAAATTATACAGAAACTCAGCTGGTTGAATTAATAATTAATTTAACTGCCTTTAACGCCTACTGAATATTTCAGTACATTTGGGCTGGAGCGTTATCTCTAGTGGCGCGCATATACGTCAATCAATCCCCCAGTTATCCCGAAAGCCCGCCTTCCTTAGTCAGCAACTGTCAATCAAGTGACGTCGGCGTTTCTGCAGGTGCAAGACGAAGTGCTGCATCAGTGCAATAGAAGCTGCATCAAAAATCGCTTTAAACGGTAAGAGTGCCGACGTTTTCCGTCGTTTTCGATAATTATTGCTAAAACTATGTCATCGGCACCTGGTCCTGGCGATGTGCTGTCGCAGATGCTCGCTCAGCCTGAAAAATACGGCGAAGAGGATAACCTTCATTTGACACAGGATGCTTTACGGAGCACCGGTGTATCTGGAGACATTTTCACGAACGATCCTGTTTATTCGGGCCGCTTTTCCCGGAGCCTTCTCGGGGGCTTTGCCATTCACGGCGCCGCCGCGTCCCCACCGGAGCCACCGGCCGGAAAGCCGTGTCCGTTTTTGTATTTTATTCGATCCAGCCCCGGGGTTACAAAATGGTTCTCGACCCGATGTGTGAAACCCGAGCGCAGGGCCGGGACGGAGGGCGATAGCGGGGAGGCGATGCGGTGTCGCGTCCGGCCGGTGCTGCCCGCAAGCCCCGGTGACACTCCCGGGATAAAGCGGTGCCTGTAAAGCGATCCGCTCGCTGTGACGCCGTTTTCTAACGATGCTCCACTTTGAGGATGATGGAGGCGAATCGCCGCACAGATATTGCGTATGTAACGGGGCACGGCTCCTGATGGGGGATTAAAAAGGAGCAGATATGTGCCTCCATCTGCATGCTCCGGGCAGCGCCGCCGGCCTTGGGCTCGCTTTCCCGTTATTGTATTGCTTATATTGGGTAAAAATGGGCGCTTCTGACCGAGCTGTGAGCATGTGATGTTTCACAATGATTTCCTGGCCCTGCCATTATAATTAAGCTGTTTTAGTATAGTGGGATTACTGAGAAAAGGAAGCGGACACTACCGTGCGAGTCAAATGAAGGTGTGTGTGTCTCTCTCTATATATATAAATATATATTCACGCATTTGATTATATTCATGCCAGGATGCTACCCTGCTGTGGGCTTATCTGCCACAGTAACGCCACACAAAAGATTCCTGTCTTATGTGTTTTATACGGTTTTCCACATCTCCAGAATAAAAATTGGCAATAAAAGGTCATAATCTACCTTTGTAATCCTTCAAGCAATCGGATCCGCTTAGCCGTATAAAAAAGGTGATTTTCTAGAGTCTCATAATTAATTTTATACGTATTAAATTTGCCGATTTTTTTAAAAGGCCTACTGCGTAGGATACACCGAGTCCCCCCTCACAGAAAATGTCCACAGAGCCACAACGACATGGATGAATTTGGAATGTAATTGCAAGCTCGGGAAGGCTTCCTTTTACAAGAACAACCCTCCCCCATCACCAAAAAACACGCCAGAATACAGAGGGGAAAAGACAAAAGGCAATCAGGCCGCCGTGGTGCGGCGCTGCCCGGCCCACGCCCAGCCTCGCTGCTCCCTCTCCGCTCCTCTCCTTCCCAGGAAGCGTAAAATAACCGCCGCCGCTTTCATCGCCGTGTCACATGCGCGCAGCCCGCCGCCCCGCCGGTGAATTCCGCCCCCAGAAAGCCCTGGCCCCTTCGCTGTACGCAGCTCTATTACGTTTCTAATTTTGCAGCCCGTAAAACAAAAGGGACGTAATGGTGAGGCAGGCATCTCGAGTAACTTATGTATTCCTGTCTCAGGATGTTATGCTGTAAATGAATGCCCTGGCTCGCTAGCCGGTATTATGTCATAGACTGCCTGATGTCTTCCAGCTTAAAAATAGGCTCCGAAGTGTCTTAAAATAGTACTGTAGGTATCTGCAATGCTCCAAAAAAGGCCCGTTCGCCACCTTCTGTAAAACAAGGCAAAGGAGGCGTCATGGCTGAGTCTTCGTGCTTTCGGAGTGTGCTGCTGATAAGGTTAAGTTGTGCGACTCGGGATAACTCGGACACACACACAATCCATAGAATTAGCCACCTCAATCTGATTATTAATGTATGGAGTATTTATTATTCAAGTCATGGTGTAAAATTATCCCTAATATTTCCCACAAGTTTCTTTTCTGTTCAAGCCATGCAGGTTATATGGTGGTGCAGAATTTATCATCCAGTCTGTTTCAGAATGATGATGAATTGGATTAGATTGGAAATGTTTACAAGTCAAATGTGCTTCTTAATTGTATGTATTTAAAGCCACTGTGCCTTCATAATACAGATAAAAGGCAGTGTCAATGAGTAGAGCTAGTTATTAGTCAAGTATCGACTGATTAAACTTAAATTCAGGGCACTTTGTTCTATTAGTTTTGATACTATATAATAATGGATGCCAATAGACCTCATCGACAGTGTTGCAGTGTGTAGTTGTTACATGAGCTGTTCTAACACTTTGTAAACCCAGCGTTTTAATCACCAGGGAAAGCCTGAAAATTGTAACCTGGAAAAGAACATTTTGAAGCACCTTTACTTGGAAGTAAAGTATTAAGTTACATTTGACATTAGAACATTTTCGGTATTTAGCATAATGGAGTATTCAGTTTCAGAGCTCAGCTTTCCATCTCACCCATTCCTTATGGAATAATAGGTCAGTAAGTCATTACCAGTGCACAGAACACTGGGCTCTTTGCGTTCACATGCATGCTCCTTTGAAAGAGAACCTCCACCCACCGCAATGAGGGCTCTGATTTTCCTGCCATCTGGTAGATTTGTCATTCACTCTCAGTTCTAGCAGTCTTTGTTAATGAGGTACTAACAAGCTCATTGTTAAACAAGACATCACAGATGGAGTAACAATCATTCTCCTGTCAGCCATTTACTTAATATACCCATTAAACTTGAAGGCTCTGTTCCGGTGTCAGAAAGCATAAGACGGGACATCCTTAAACATTTATAAACGGTAAATGTAAAAAGTGGTCTGTAACTGTGTGGTCTTAATAACAGAGAAATACTCTTGCTTTTTAGTGGATTTTCATAATCCATGTATAATTTTGGTAAAGTTGAACGCCCCTTATGAACTTTTATGAATGTTAATTCTTGGTGACCCTTCGTTATTGAAAATACCTTTATCACAACTTACACTCAATATTCTTGGTCTGTTCCAGATTCATGTATTTTTTTTTACTGTGACTAACAGATGGGTAGATGAATGGTGGATTTTGACTATGTTCTTGTTATAGAATTTTTTTCTTACAAAAAGTACATTCTGAAAATTGTCTTGTTTGCTACCTGTCTCATAATTTCCTGCCATAAACCTATGTGTAAAAAGAGGTCTCATGTTGCGGTGTTATGTAAGTAAAGTGTTATCACAGATCTGATAAAAACTGGTAGGCTGATTGCTTGTTGGGCTATTTTTGCTCTATGCCAGTGCAGGATAATTAATTTTAAATGACGGGGAAAAGGCCTAACTTATAATCTGACTAATTCTTCTTTATATTCCAAGAAGCAGCCAGATGTGTGGGTTATGATTACAGAAACAGCTTTTTATTCATTTCTGAGCAAATAGTATTTTTTTTTAACTCTAAAAGATTTTTGCAAAGGAGTCTTTTGTCCAGCAAATAGAACCCCAGGTAGAGATTTTGTGATGCATCTCTGATGGCTAAAGACATCATTTTGTGCATCCCTGCCTGTGACCTCCACAGCTGTGTATTAATCAGCCGGCTAAGTGGCAAATGCACCCGGGGGAATCAAAGTGTCGTTTGAGTTAAGCACCTTCCTTCTTCGGAGCTATCGTTATTCTGCTCTTCCATTTTTAGACACAGGTTTCCACTGGTTGTCCTTTCAGCTGATTTAGTGTCCGTGTAGGATTTTCAATTCCAGCTTTCTTCTCTACATGAGCATGAGGCCTTGCCAAAAGAGTTGCTCTCTAGCCTGCATTTTTTCCATCCTGTTTGCACACATGATCATGCCACCAGATAACCAGGACTTCCTTATGCTACGCGAGAGGCCGGACAGAAGGATGCCTGAAGCAGATGTTTGCAAGTTGATAAACTGTACATGCAAAAAAACATTAATAGACTATTTCAAATGGCTGATGGAAAAATAGTCCCCTGTATTGCTTTATGAAAATGCTTCTCTGCTCAGTTTAGATGCAGTTTGGCTCTGTACTCTCAGCAGTGTTTTTTTCTTTTTTTCTTCTTCCTCGCAATAAGCTGCCTGCTCACTGAGAAACAGATTAACCCTTTAAGACCTCAGCCTTTAAGTCCTACTGTAATGTACTAGGATATCTTAATGGAGAGTCTGACTGCATGGCTGGTCACAGTGATTCTTCCTTAAAATTGAATTGTCATCCCTTTTTATATTTTACAGGCTGTGTTAAGCTTTACTCCTGAAGTTTAGGCAGTTGCTTTCTGTATTTTAGATAAGGATGTGCAATTAATTGAATTTTTATTTCGATTTCGGCTCCAAATGATCACAAAAACAATGCAATCGACAAAAAATGATTGTTGTTCAAATCATTTTGCTGTATTACTCTGCAAGTCTACTTTTATTTTGTCTTGCGCTTTGAATGCCTCGCGCACGCGCACTTCCGCCCCTTCTGAAGGCTAAACTCACGTATATTCTGGTGGTGGTGTTTTAAAAAGTCAGCGCGAGTAAAGATGGCAGAAGGAGGAGAGGAGGAGGAGAGCAGCAGCAGCGAATCTCTTTAACCACCTAAAATTAAAATACCGACTGATTTACCGACCAACTAATACAGAAACGTAAAGGGCAAAGCAGCTAACCCACATCGACGTCCTTCACAACACAGTCATCAATAAAAGGCACACTCTGTAGTGCAGCTTATTTTGTAATTTATTTTTATATTTTTCATATTTTATGTATTTAGTATTTTGTTTTCAAGAGATTGTGGAACTGCACTACATTGTGGATTTTATTTACTTGTCTTTACTATTTTATAATATTAATAATAATTGATATAGTTAATTTGAATATTATACTTTGTTATTTTAAGGGAACGTTCAACAGGAAGGTATCAGTTCCACGTTTGCTGTTTATGTCCAAATGCAATGTGTCTCCAGAGTCAGTGAGCAATATGAGTAATCGTGATTATAGTATTGACCAAAATAATCATCATTATGATTTTCTCCATAATCGAGCAGCCCTAATTTTAGATGGAAGCTTGGGTCTGCAGACCCATTAACTCCAATGATGAAGGGTCTTGGTCTGGTTAGTGGATATGTTGGACAGCAGAGGATTTCTCTGAATCGCCAATGAAACGGTGCAGCCTCATTTTATGTTGCTGTGATGGAAAAGGTTGATTGTGAGCAGCTTTGTGCTCTGATGGCCAAACCCTGTGGATCGCAGGTGCCTTGAAGACCTGGTGGCTCCTTACTTGTCAAAACTTTTAAAGGAATAAAGGAGTAAATACATTTTGTAGTCAGAATTCCCTATATTATGTGCATAACCAATTGCATGCATTTTGAAGCAAGAATTCAGCTTTAAAATCATCTTCCTGAATAAAGATGTCCACTGTACTATCACTATTCCTTATCAGGAGGTCTGTTGCGAGGGGGCATGGAGCCATGCAGCATAGGGCACAGGGCGAGGGACACCCTGCAAGGGATGGCAGTCCATCATGGGGCATGCACAAATGCATGTTTGTGTACATATGAGTTCATTTCTATTGGCAAAACCCTATGACAACCATAAGCCCTATCCAGCTGCAACCTTAACAAGTAACCCAACAAAATGCAAAACTCTCTCAAAATTTGGTTTATCATTGTTTATTAAACTCAGTAAATGGAGTGTGCCACATGCTATTGATTTGCGATAAGCACTGAAGTCGTGGTGAAGAAAGGGAGAGCTCAGCAGTCCAAAATCCTTTTAAAAGAGGAGAAATTGTGGTTAAACAAGGTAAAAAGATGATGGTGTGGCGGTACGTTTTGTAGTTTAAAGTGACACTTTATGTAACTCTAGATTTCATTTTTATTTCAGTTCACAAATTATTTTTTAATGTCTGTTTTTGATTTTGGTTTACAATAACACTAATCCTAACAAGCATCATCAGTCAACGTAGGATATGCCCAGATTCTAGCCTGAACATTTCTCGAACACTTATTCAATGAAAAGTCGAAGGTAGCAGGCAGACAACTGTATATTTAGCAGCTACAGGGGCAAAAGATATTAAAAAGCTTTCCATACTAATGGTAATTTTAATGAACACGAGTAAACAGCCTTTATGGTGGTTCCGCCTACTCTGGCGGTCCAGCATCCTGAATAGCGTCTGTGTGTTTTCCCTTCAGGTGCTCATGCATAGCACTAGTGCTGCTGTGGTATGCAATCAAAACCTTGCACGGTGTACAGAACACTTTTGTTTTGTGCTCATTCGAACTACACCCATAGTGACATTTGGTACTTGCTCTTGTAGTCTCTCTCAATGTCTCTCATTCTCTCTCTCTCAATGTCTTGTCTCTCAGGATCTTTCTTATAGTCTCTCTCAATGATTCTCTCGATGATTTTCCCTCAGTGTGTCTCTTAATGTCTTTTATAGTCAATATCAATGTCACTCACGTCTCTTTTAGTCTCTCTTTCTTGTCTCTCTGTCTCTTTTATAGTCTGAATGTGTCTCATCTCTCCTGTAGATGGCTTCAGCTACAGATGCCCGTTATGGACAGAAGGAGTCTGCTGACCAGAACTTCGACTACATGTTCAAAATCCTAATTATTGGCAACAGCAGCGTAGGCAAAACCAGCTTCCTGTTTCGTTATGCTGACGACTCCTTCACACCGGCTTTTGTCAGTACTGTCGGCATTGATTTCAAGGTGAAGACCATCTACAGGAACGACAAGAGGATCAAGCTACAGATTTGGGTGAGATTCGGGTGTTTCCTAAACACAAGGATGGAAATGTTCTTCCTGTTGGAGTCTCTAGGTCTACCGGTGTCTGTATTAGATTTTGTAACGCACCACGAGAAGATGGGCATCAACAAGATTATTGCTGTAACTTTTATAGCATAAAAATAAAAGCATACAATATAGCATAAAAATATTTAGAATGAAATGCTTGGCCACAAAGAACTGTGCAGCAAATCAGTTTTCAGTTTTTTTTGTACAACCCTATTTCCAAAAAAGTTCAGATGCTGTGTAAAATGTAAATAAAAATAGAATGCAATGATTTACAAATGATATAAACCCATATTTAATTGAAAATGGAACAAAGACAACATATCCAATGCTGAAAATGAGAAATTGTATTGTTTGATGACAAATATATGCTCAATTTGAATTTGATGCCATCAACACTTTTCCAACAAAGTTGGAATAGGGGCATGTTTACCACTGGGTTGCTTCACCTCTTTTTTTTAAGACCACTCTGTAAATGTTTGGAAACTCAGGAGACCAGTTGCTGCAGTTTTGAATGTGAAATGCTGTTCAATTTTGGCCTGGTACAGGATTTCACCTGCTCAACAGTTCAGGGTCTCCTTTGTTGTATTTTGCGTCTCATTGTGCGGCAAATGCAGGCCAGTCTAGCGCCCGGGCTCCTCTACTATGGAGTCATGCTGTAGTAATAGCCACAGAATGTGGTTTGGCATAGTCCTGCTGTAATATACAAGGCCTTCTCTGAAAAAGACCTTGTCTGTATTGCAACATATGTTGCTCCAGAAGCTGTATACAGTATATCGCTCAGCATTATTGGTGCCTTCTAAGATGTGCAGGCTACCCAAAACTTAGGCACTAATGCAGCTCTATACCATGGCGGATGCTGGCTTTCCAACTGTCCGCTTATAACAAGCTAGATGGTCCCTCTCTTGTTTAGTACAGAGGACTAGGTGTCCATTATTTGCAAAAAGAATTGGGAATTTTTGATTTGTCAGACCACAGGACGATTTTTCATTTTGTCTCGGTCCATCTTAAATGAGCTTGGACCCAGAGAGCTCGGTGGGGTTCCTGGATAATGTTTAGATGTTGTTTCTTCTTAGCATGGGAGCGTTTTATCCTGCATTTGTGGGTGCAGCAACTAACTGTGATCACATACAGTGGTTTTCAGAAGTGTTCCTGAGACCATGCGCTGATTTACACTATAGAATCATGTCTGTTTTTGAGGCAGTGCCACCTGAAGACCCGAAGATAATGGCTATCCAGTATTGTTTTTGGTCTTGTCCCTTATGTACAGGGATTTCTCCAAATGTTTTTAATGATATTATGTACCGTAGATGATAATTCTCATTCTTTGCAACATCACACTAAGGACATTAGTCTTAAATTGCTGCACTATTTGCTCGCGCAGTCTCTGAGTGGTGAACCTCTCCCCATCTTCACTGCAAGGAGCCTTTCTGGGGGCTCTTTTTGGGCACTGATGCAGCCCTATACCATCATGTCTTACTGAACTGTTGCCAATTAACCTAATTAGTTGTGAGATATTCAGCCCTGTGTTTTGTTTAAGCATTACACAACTTTTTAGTCATTTTTCGCTCCGTCCCAACTTATTTGAAACGTCAAATGTTAGCATCAAATTCAAATTGAGCGTGTATTTGTAACAAAATTTCTGTTTCAAAATTTGCTTGAAATATGGGTTTATATGATTTATAAATCCATTGCATTCTGTTTTTTTTTTTTACTACATTTGACACAGGTTGTAGTTATCGTATTTGTATCAACCTGGTTTCTGATCATTGATCTGATTGGTCTAAAGCTGGTTCTTAGGATATTTCAAGCTTGCTGTTATTTAATGGCTGCCCTGTGCTGAATGTATGTCTGTTTTCTAGGAAAATTGAGATGCAAGAAAATGTGGGGTAACCACCTGTCTTTATTTGATTCTTAAAGCACGTATAATGAAAGTAGTTAATACTATTTAGTCATTCGCTAACAGCTAGCAAGTTGACCTACTTCTGGGCCTTATTAACTATCTAATGCAAATTTTGCCAGATGATATTCTAAATTTGCAGTCCCAGTCCTGGCAGGCCAGTGTTACCCAGCCAGTTGAGGTCTTTTACTCAAGTACGTGATTGGATAAATAATTATGCTGGCTGAACTCGTTAAGCCTTCTCAGCACTCATACGCATGGCCTGTAAGGACCAGGCTGTAAATCACAATATGCCAGATAACATACAGCTTGCCAAGTGGAATAGAAAGCATTGATTTCTTTGCTTTGCTCAGGTGCAGTGCTTCTAGCTGTAGATTATACTCGGCAGAGTAAGGTGTAGCCTGTCCCAGATAGCAGGCAACATTCTCCGAACTTCAACCAACGTTATTTAAAGGTCTTCTCAAATTTGGCAGAGAATGTTCATTGTAATATTATTTCCATGTTTTACATTTTAACAATAGTTCTATCAATGTTAACACAACATAAAATACTTTTCAACATAATAATAATGTTTTTCTAATTTCATAAAAGTGCTATATGTGTGTAGTGCGAACATGCATCCAGCCTCAAACCCATGATCTTGGAGGTGTAAGGCCACAGTGCTACGCGCTGCTCTATCATGCCCTTTATTCGTTTATGCGTGTTTCCCAATTTAGTCCTTGGGGATCCACAGACAGTCCACGTTTTTGCTCCCACTAGTAGCTGGGAGGGAGCAAAAGTGTGGCCTGTCTAGTGGGTAGCTGGGAGGGAGCAAAAACATGGACCGTCTGGGGGCCCCTGAGGACCTGGTTGGGTTACACTGGGTTGTGTTTCTATTCTTAGTTGTAGTAATACTTAGAACAATGTGATAATGTTCAGAGAATGTCAGGAAAACTGGACACTTTGAACATTTCCATACCTTAATCGGAATGTTCTGTAAACATATTTTTAATATAAGCTGGGATAAAACCAACCCTGGTTCAGTCCCTGCTCCACAGCACCACCTGTGGCGAGGAGGACTAAGCAGCATAAAAATAACTAGTTTCTAAAGGGTTGGAGAGCTGGAGTCTTTGAGTGCAGCCTCAATTGCTGCAGAGTTGGGAGGGGATGCATGCGAATGACGTGCGGCATAGCTCAGCAAAGACTGTGGCCCGTAGGCTGTGAATAAGAGCAGACATGATGGGGGAGGTGCGGGCCAGGCTCTGCCAGCGAGCTGGTGTGGGTTCCGCGGCAGGGGGCGTGATTGGATTTATCAGCCATTCCAGATTTTAAAAAGGTGGAGAAAAATGGAGAAATGTAGCCCAACAAACTGGGATGGCCATAACTTCTTTGATCTGGAATGCGTTCTTGAGCCTGGATGTATTTTGAAAGCACAAAATACTTCCCTCTGAAGTATGTTGGTTTTCTGTTCTATAATAAGTTTAAACATCTGTAGTTTTAGCTTTTGGTTATTGTGTAAATAAAGGGGGCAGTTGAAATGGAGCCCACCCCTGGCTGAGCATGTAGCTGAGAATGGGGAGGGTTGAGTCTTTCAGCACTGTTGGTTTCTGTTCCAAGGAGTCTGACTTCCACTGTGATTTGGACCTGCGGTGTTGCTTGCTCTTCTGTACACGTGTTTTTTTCCTGTATTTAGAGCATGTTTGGTCGTGAGCCTTCACAACAAGCCTCACTTTACAATATCCAAACAAGCGCACACCATCTTGTATATAATGCTCTCTTTTGCCGTGTATTTTCATTATTGCTCTATTGGGCTTTATTCGCCAATTTTCGTCTAACTACAGCTATAATTTAGTCTCTGCTTGCAAGCCTCTGTGCTCTGTGCTGTAGAGGGAATGGAGCATTTCATCAGCTGACCTTTCCAGGGTACGGGCCTTGTGAGAGTGCTGTGAGGCTGAGCAGCAGCCAATCAGGAGATGGGGCTGGCCCCCTGCCTGGCAGCCCCTGCCCCACCCCTTCGCCCCTGCTGCTTTCAGCATGGCACAGGCCTGTTTTGCTGTACACAGAGTTTGCTTGCAGCCATAACAGTATCTGCAGAATGTGTGTATATAGGTGCTTGCTCTGATTTTATGTATTTACATCACTGCTTCTCTGAACGGCAGCTGCTGATAATATTTGTCGTTTTTCACCTCAATTTAATAAAAAGGTACCTGAACAGAGGCCATTGTCCCCTATGCCGAGTTACATTTTTAAGCACAGCGGTACTTTTGTCCGATTACTGCCGTGCAGAGACGTTCCTGTTCATTCTTATTAGGCCGAGGCTGTCAATGGGGTGAGCTAATGGGCTCTGAGTTTAGCTGGTGTTTTAGCCAGGAAGAGGAACCACTTCATTATGGAGTCTCCCTGCATGCCAAGAACATGACCCTGAGTTTGCACACACTGCCACTGATTTTTGAGATTCAGAATTTTATTTGTCAAATGCAGTTATATTGGTACAATTTGCAGTGGAAATCTGTTTTTTCCTGTGATTTTGCAAAAAAGAGTACGGATTAAGAATGGGAGTGTGGGTAGTATGATCAAAACAGGTTGAACAGAAGAGAGCATTTTGTTTATGTATAAGAATACTGTGCAAAGATGGAATTCAAAATAGTATCACACAGGTGAGATGTTTCAAGCTGCTTTGTTTCTTCTCGTGCATCTCTTTCCTGCCTTGTGCTCGTTAGGACACAGCCGGGCAGGAGAGATACCGGACCATCACCACCGCCTACTACAGAGGGGCCATGGGCTTTATTCTCATGTATGATATCACCAACGAGGAGTCCTTCAACGCCGTGCAGGACTGGTACGTTGTCTCCCAAGCAGATGGGGGCTGTGTGCATTGCACCACCCTCTGGAAAGCTGGATTTGGTCCAACGCTACTCCTGGTTACACCTCAGACAGATGTGCCTAGCTCCTGGTGCTCTGCAAAGCATACTTACTATCTATTTGTAGATGGTGAATGGTTGCCGGGGACCACCAGAGTCTCTACCCGTGTGTGTACAATCAATCTGATTTGTGTGCAAAGTGCTTTTCACTTTTTTATTATTATAATTCATATTGTCATCAGAAAATGTTTGTTTCACAGATGGTTCACACATACATACACATGCATCTATTGCTTGCATTCCCTTGGCTCACCCAAGTGATGTGTAACAATTTAAAAGAGCATTCTTACTTCTGTGATTCCCATGTTTAAGACCGATTCAGCATACCACGCCACAGTCCCTTCCGGCTCCTGTCCCTCGCTTTTTCCATGAATCGCTGAAGTTAGGAAAAGCACTTTGGATGACGCCCGGATTCTCCCTGTGAATTAGTGTGAAAGTGCCAAGCACCATCTGTGATCCACATGCCAGACGGGTCTGAAAATGGAGGTCTTGCTGCATATGAGAAATTTACGGTTCTCTCTGGTCGAGATCTGCCCTCGCAGAATAACTGCCTTTAAAGCATTTTCAGCCACTCGTTCTAAAGATTGTTCTCAAGGGTCAGTCGCAGGCTGGAAGCTGGTCCCTCTGAGACGTTCTGACACCCAGATGGCACCACATTTCACTCTGAGTAGAAGATGTTCTCCTGAACCTAGGACCAGTGCCCTGTTCCCAGTTTGACTCCTCCCCCATGAATGTGACGGACAGCGGCGACTCCAGCCAAACCCTTCTGTCTTCTCTGCTCCGCACAGGTCCACGCAGATTAAGACCTACTCCTGGGACAATGCCCAGGTGCTGCTGGTGGGGAACAAGTGCGACATGGAGGACGAGAGGGTGGTGTCAGGAGATCGGGGCAGGCAGCTGTCTGAACACCTGGGTGAGTGACTATGAGACGCCCCGTCCCAGAGGGGGATGGACGTTCCTGGCCGGTAGCTTGGGTAATTTACCCCCCACCCCCCGTGTTCTCGCTCTCGCCCACGCCAGGCTTCGAGTTCTTTGAGGCCAGTGCCAAAGACAACATCAACGTGAAGCAGACCTTCGAGCGCCTGGTGGATATAATCTGCGAGAAGATGTCGGAGAGCCTGGACGCCGCCGACCCGGCCGTCACAGGGGCCAAGCAGGGCCCACAGCTCACCGAGCAGCCCGCCGCTTCCCACCAAGACTGCGCTTGCTAGACACCCCCACACCCCACAGGCTGCCCCCCCCCACCCCACCCAGTGNNNNCCCACCCCACCCAGTGTCTGTCCCCCACTTAGATCACCCGATGAGGGAGGGAGGCGTAGACCCCCACGATCCCCCCGCCCAGCCCTTTGGAGGGGCAGGGAGCCGGTTTTAAAGCTGGAGGAGTCGTCATCCTGGGGCCCACTACTCAGAATCCCGAAAAAGCCTTTTTGTAGTTTTAGCTTTTATCCGATGAAATGCGTTGTGGTGTCGGCCTTTTTATTAGGTGCTGGAAATGCCATATCGATTTTATTTAAGAAAAGAAGTTTTAGATAAAAACCCAGGGGACCCTGTAAGCCTGAATGTGTGTGAGTTTAATTATCCACAGTATGAAATACAATACTCCTGTATATATTAGTCCAGTGTAACATTTTTTGATTAGTCTGTATTCAGCCCCTAATATCGATAACTTTATTACCATCTTTTAATTTATTAAAACTGCTTCCGCTATATTCTGTAAACAGTAGGATGAAGATTTTCTTTCTTGTGGTTTTAATGTAAAGTATATATAAAGAGAGCAGAATATAATATCTATAGGTATACAGTTTTGAAAAATCCGGTGAAATATAAGATCGATTATATAGATATGACACAGATTATAAGAGATACTATATGCAATGCCTTTATAGATGAGTAAACCCTTGTAACTTCAAATCAGGATTCTGTTTCCATATAGCAGAGTAAAATTTGTTGTGCAGTTGGAATGTGAGCAGATTCTCACGTCCTGAATATATGGAAGGTTCCAGTGACGGGGAGAATCCTTTCTGGACATTGGAGACAGGAAGCAGTACAGCATGGAAAGATAATGGGTCCCTGAAATTGATGCAGAGCGTAATCTGCATGTCTGTCACTGCTGTGGTGAATCGGGGCTCATTCTTTATTCTCTGCCATCCAGAGAGATTGTGCAGTTTTCATAATTCAGGCAAAACTGATTGCTAGTATGAGCAGTTAATTCCACGTATGAAATGGGCAGGGTACATCTTTTTTTAACGAGATGACACTGAAGGGGATTCCTGTGCTCCAAGAAAGTGCTGAGATCCCTTTACAATATCCAAACAAGCGCACACCATCTTTCTTTTTCTGTATATTTTCATTATTGCTCTATTGGGCTTCATCCACCCATTCCCCTATAACTACAGCTATCATTTAGTCTTTGCTTGCAAGCAGGTATGAAGTCGTATTGCAGCGCCCTCTGCTGTCCTCTGGGTGACATGGGTGCAGCGCCTGGCAGCTGCAGATGGGCAGTTGTAAAGATCTAGCTTTTGGTTGCAGGAATTGCATGCTTGACAGTATCCCTCTTTGGACGTACAGGGCTCACTCGCAGCATCTCCCGGCTGCAAAGACGTCCACTGTCCCGGTTAATACCATCGATTGTCAGTCATTGGCCCTCTGCCGTCTATTACGTGTCTTTTGTTGTGTAAAGTCTATTCTCCTGATGATGAGTATCCTAAGTAATCATGTTGGGTATCAGGCCTTGGAATGACAAACTAGGCCATTCCAAATTTCTTCAAGACTGTGACCAATCGCTGTACGAATTAAGTTTGAGTATCTGAGCAATAACTATGACTGTTAGTTTTCTTGTCACGCCCCACCCCCACCCCCAGTGCATACCTACAGACACACCAGGGAAGAAGCTCTTTATAGACCTCAAAAGTAAAAGCCTTTTTATGCACTGCTGGCTTTTACTTCTAACATCGCTATAAAACATGAGCTTGGATGGACCTGCCTGTTAGAGTCTGGGTTGTACCTGCCACTCGACTACAGAATTTATATCAATTTATATAATTAAGACCTGGACAGAATAATGCTGGTTTGCAGTGGCATCCCCCCTTCTACAAATGCTGGTTACTCTATTGCTGTGTTTTAGGGTTAGGCTTCCAAATTTTAACTGCCAACAAACCCCACTCACTCCCCAAATTTCCCGTGGTACAAAACTTGGTCCTTCAGCATCTTTCTTCTAAAAATGCCCCTATACCCTTTCATCTTAGAGAAAGGTAGTAACAGATGATATTAAAAATGTTAATCTGGTGTCCTAAATAAGCAGTGGACAATAGACTCTAAGGCTGGATTTGAGCCGTTGATAATTTCCTTTTATATGTATCCTGTGTATGTCTTCCCGCCATGCCCTTGGTGTTTTCTGGAATGTTCCTTTCTCTAAAGCTCCCTGATCCGGAAAAATATATTTACTGAAAAAATATGGCAGAGTAAAATGTGGTATAGTGATATTAGTGCTCTATCGGCATAAGTTTCTTTAGTGACATCTCTCCCAGTGACTGCTGATGGTGAAGCGTGGCAACATGTTGCCCTTTGACCCTCCGGATTTAATTTTAGCTCTGTGTTCATGCTAAACATAGCGGCCAATACCTGTTTTCTTTTATCCCACTACACTGTCTTCCTTTCTGTATATAAGGGTTGTAAATATGTTTCAGTTGTTTGTTGTGTGAATTGTGCTGTGATAACTCAGGCTTGGAAAAAAAATACTAGACAATGGTGAGGGGGGGAAAAAATCTGTTTTGGTCTGCTTGTGATTAGTTGTGTTCCTTTATCACGAAGCAATATACAGATAAAAAATCATTGAAATAATGCATCGTTGGCAGTAGCTCTAAAATGCAGACGTGCAAAGCTAGAACACTAGGGAAAAAAAGGACATAGTCATCTGTGTTTCCGGTGCTTTTTTCTGTACATGAAATAAAGGACAAAGCAAGCATACAGGTCCAAATGTGGAGTGTCTCCGTGACTGGCAATGGGTGTTATTTAAGGACTAATGTATGTTGCATTACACAACTTGATAATAACTGATAACTGATAATATACTCTGGAGCAAAGCATTCAGTGTACAGTAATATATTAAACCTGAGCAAAAATAAAACCCTGCAAGCAGGCTGGTGGTACTCTGTAGTTTTGCAGGGCTACACGCTGAGCTTTGAGCTTTCATCTTTAACCTTGGATGGACTTTTCAAGTGTGCCTGTTAGTGTTGCTTTGGTGGGGATTATTATAAGACTGAAAACAACATTATGGACAATGTCCTGTTTTTGACTTAAAAAAAAATCCTTAAGAGGTGGAATACTTAAAGTGCATGGTAATGTGACATACTGGTGTAGTATTACTCTTCTGTTTGCTTGTTAGTTTTTCAGACTTGTTGTGTTGGACGACTCCCTGTAAACAGATGTTTCCATGTGAAGAATACTTCCCAGTAGACCGAGATCCCACAGCTTGTCTCATTGTCAGCTTGATTTGGGCTTTGTTTTATTGTCATTTTACATCTTCAGTGACTCGCCGACCAAACAAAGTACTAAAGTTTTACCTGGTTTACACTCATTTGGCACTGTTTTTGTGAGAATACTATGTATGTAAGAACAAAAAGTCTAGTTTATAATGCACAATAATTGTATGAGGAGGATAGTGTTACAACTTTAGACTATAAACATTTCCAAATCTGCTGTAAATGTTGTGGAAAACTGAAATGACGAAAATAAAGTTTATGCGGTTAAGACCTCTAAGTCCCTGCTTTGTGTTGAGCTCGTCTTCGCTTCCTGACCACCAGCTTCCCCCGAAAGAGCCGTTAGTCTTGAGGCTCCGTGTCCCGCCGGCGTGTGACTTCTAGCTGGAGAATTGAAGTTGGAGCGAAACCGCGGTCACGTGAAAGCCTCCGCCCCGGCAAATCCACTGCTAAGGATAACCTAGGGGTGCAGCGCTCTATCGCGGGGGGTGGCAATCCGCAAAGGGACATATGCTGCCGAACCGTGCGCCAAAGTTTGCTTTGCGCATGCGCAGTAAACATTTCTCTTCACGTGACCGTGCCCATCAATCTGTGCTAGAACGATATGCTTGGAAGAAATTTAAAGTGTGCATGCGCAGTAACTGTCGGTCCGTGCTACGGTTGCATCTTTCGATTGCAAGTTACAAGTTTTTGGGATAACCTTCAGGTCAACTGTTGAAACCCAGGTGTGACGACTCTTCCACCAATCAATCCTCTAATTAGTAACCTGATTAGGGAGTTGCTGCGAAAACCCGCATACACCACGGCCCTTTCTGCCCACCCCTGCTCTGGCGTGTTTCTGCTCAGCTTTGAGAGTCTAAAAGGTGTACTTACACTAGCCAATCCGTTCCGTGCCCGGGCCCATTTGACCCCTAAAGTCCAGTACGTTTGACTAGTGTGATCGCTGCGTACCGTGCCGGGGAGCGGTAGGCTTAACTGCGCTTTGGCCCGCTTGCAGAGGTGGGCTGGTGGGTTAGAGCACGATTAGTCGTACGGATGTTGTGGAGTCTGCCACTGCCCGATTTAGACCGGAAACCCGATTTGGACTACGCACGCGCAGGAAACGTCGTTAAATGTGCCACTACCCGATTAGACGTCAATGACGCGCCGGATACGCGCATGCGCACAAATAAACTAAACGTGAGCAGAATCCGGAAAGAATGGATCGAGTTAGCTGTGCAGATCGCGTCATTTTTCTTTACAGATAACAGAGGCGCCCGTTATGGCTACAGTAGTTTCTCCCGGTTTTTTCGTTCATCTGCTCTATAAACATAAAAAAAACATTTACCGTGCAGCGTAGCATAATAACCTGTAGATACATATGCTAGTTGGATGGTGATAACGTAGACTGTTTGCCACCTCTGATTTGTGAAAAACCAGGACATTCGGTCATTTGTGAAATACCCCCCGTGTCTCCTCGGGTGGGCCTTACCCATTCAGAAAAGTTCTCTCTTTTCGCCCACTCTGAGTCGTACGTTGTAAATCGTTTTTCTTTGATGCCAGTGACTCGTGCGATATTTTGGTGGTTACTCTCTCACACAGACTGCCTGTTTCAAAGTCTGTTTGCAGACCCATTCACCATCGTCCCTGCATTTGGCGCGGGTGGTTTTGTGTTTGGAAGACAAAGTAAAGAAAAATGCATGAAATGCATGTCGGTGACAAACTCGATGAATGCTAGTAAACAGCAGTATCATTGAGTGCATGTTAATGTTTATTATCGTGCCCGAAACGATTCAAAATAAGCCACAAAATTGGGACATTGATCATGAATCACTTACTGCTGTGCGACAGAGCTTTCTTTCCGATGAAAACGTGTTCGGGCCAGGATCGTTATAGTTTCTCGATTTCTGTCGCATTTATCAAATTACAACATTTGCAAAACAATGAATGTAATGCCCACACCATAATATCACTTCTGCACCGCATTTCTCATTGCTTCAGACAAATTTCCTAACGTCTTAGTGCGTGCATGCAGATGGTTTTGTACAATTGTCATCATTTGGCACAAATTTCAGTTGATTTAGTTTTGTTGGTAAAAATAGATTTTGTAGTTTCCCATTGTAATATTTTACACCCAAAACTATATGTGCTTGTGAATGTTGTGATAGCCACCACATACAAAATAGTTAACCAAGTTTTCAACATGATTTAAAAGTAAATGGTAATGATATGGCAGTGTCGTGTTTTTGGTTTCCACAGCATATGCATTCTTTTGTTTTAATTTTATAGTTATTGTATTGCCATTTTGCTGTTTTTGTGTTATACAATGCTGTGTACCTTTTTGTTTGCTACTGTGTCTTGAGGTGTGCATGCGAGGGCTTTCTTTTGCAAGTGAACTTTATATACTGTAATGTAGAGCACTGCAATGTGTCTTTGACATGAATAAGTATCAGTTTGCTAAAGAAAAATGATCAGTGACAATGAGAAAGTGGGAACTGACTCTCATTCAGAATAGTGGAGCTCAGGAGCATACTTATGCTGACACACTGACAATATATCTAAGCATTTTGATTCCCATTGTCAAAAAGACGCTGATCGTACTTTTCATTTTGGTTGCACTGACTGTCTCATTGGTGGAATTATTTTCTTTAGAGTTCATTGTTTTGGTAAGTTAACAGGCTTTTACAGCTAAACCACAGTGTTGTGCTGTATGTATGAACTGTTTTGAGAAATGCTGTTATAGTCATGAAAAATGTTAAGTATGTTTCATAAAATGTGACAAAGCAGTCGAGAAAAAGTGCAATGTGAGCGCAGACCAGCTGGGGATGGGGGGGGGGGGTCATGCTCAGACACGGTACAAGGCAAGAGGGCCAAATGTGAGTATGCCCTAAGCCTATTTAAACCTCAGACAGACGCTGACCCCCAACACCCCCAGCAGGCTGTCCACCACACACCTTTATTTTTAGGTCCTCCCTCTAATATGGGGAACCATCTGCAGCTAGCGAGCTGTCCAGTGAGGTTCCTCTTCATGTCATTGTCCTGCCAAAGGATGCAAGCCATGCAGATTAGTCTTGTCATTGGAGGATTCCCTATCCTACAGTGTTTAACAAGAAAAGATACCATATTTCTGTTTATTTAATGGGCCAGTCTACTTTTCTGAATGGGTTTGGCCTATCTGTAATGCGACGGTGTGTTTGGCTAATAGAATCCCCACTAACTGAATGTAAATATTACTAGCAAATGAGTCACTCAGAAAAAGCCATTTAATCATATTTCACTCAAAACGTTGCTTTAATGTGAGTGCAAATGAAATTTGCCATAATCTTTCTGACCATTCAAAAATACTGTTAAATGCACAAATTCAAGCACAGGTATTAGCAAATTAAATATGGAAAAGAATTTTGGAATATCATCCTATTTAAATATATCTAGGGAGGTCGTAATTAAAAGAAATGTATCTGTGTGGATCGCCATACAAAAACATGCTGCCAGTTTTCTCACAAAACTGCAAATGCTTATAATGACAGATTTTTTTTTTCCAATTTAATCGTTTGCTGCTTGTATTTCTTTTTTTTTGTCTAACAATACAGATATCCACACTATTCATTTTCAGCTACGTTATGTTGTATGTGATGTTACCACGAGAGGGCGCGCCACGATATGTCAAGAGTGTGTGTGTGTGTGTGTGTGTGTGTGTGGGGGGGGGGGGGG
>JAODKL010000034.1:323621-369760 GCA_026780765.1 Petrocephalus schoutedeni | reverse complement strand
ATAATATGCGGCCCGTGAGACTTGAACTTGGACATAGTGCGGCCCACTGCAAAAAAAGGTTGAGAACCACTGCCTTAGAACCTAGCTTCTGGTGACATTGAAGGAAATAATTTGTTAAATTTGTTGAAGGTGTTATGATTAAGACCATATAGTTTGTTTCTTCTTCGTAAAGATGTTGTTCTTATAACAACAATAATTAATTATTTAGAGAAATACATTACTCTAATTGTGCAAGAAAATCACAATCTAAATTTTGAGTGAAAAAAAAATTGTGATGCATATATTCCCCAATCATGCAGCCCTAATTGATGGTCTTAAAAATAAGTTTTTACGGTAGCGATCAAAATTAGAAAACAAGTGACTTTTTGTAATTTACCTAGCTATTGCTTACCCAAATTTGCAGTTATCCAAGAGCTGAAAAGATATTTTTACTGTATTTCCTCAGTGAAAACTATCCCACATTACATAACAAGGTTGAAGCTCTTCTGTCAGTGTAAACAGAACCCAGACATATGCTCTTCTTTATGGGAGACAAATTAACCATTTTCACTTGACCCAATAATGACTAGCAGATTGTCATATCGTTATCATATGACTATCTCTATTTGCAAATGGGTGGGCTATCAGCGCTGCTTTGTGACTCAGATACTCCTTACAAAGCTCTAAAAATACATTTGGTTTCTATCCATAAAAAGTACACTATTCAAGGTTTCTGCCTGGGGGTGTCTTTTTACATTTCTATTACAAAAACTGAGTTTTTTTAAACAGTTTTGCGAGATTTGTTTTATCCCACGGGCAGTATCGCAGACTCCAGAGGGTTAAAAAACACTGATGAAAAAATTTCCTAATTGATGACTCGGCAGTATGGTGGAATGATGACGCCGCATAGCGGATGAGGGTCTAAATAAAGAGTGGAAGTATCATTTGTGTGGAAGCATTTCATATTAAAATTGATGCAGTCGCCTGTCAGTATTGCAAAGCAGAACTTGCAGAACTGCAATGCAAATATTCATTCAGGTTTGATGGACCTGCCCAATAATGCGAGGTTAGCCATAGATATGTGCCATTTAGCCGCTCAGAGTAGCCTAGCCTGCCTCTGGCATCACTGACTTAAATTATTTGGTTTAATTTATGCATGTCAGATAATAGATGCTAAAATTCCTTCTACTGTATTTGGGATAGGTCTTCCTCTTTGAATGAAGTCTGCTACATCTCATGTAGGGCTTTTCTATATTATGATTTCATGGATGTTTTTGAGTTTTCATTTTTTTGTTTTTGTGGCTCTTACAAACGATCAGGCCTCTTGTTTCTTCCCCATAGCATTCCATTGCATGTTTGTACTGACTCTGATGACTTCTGTTGCAGGTTTTGGGCCCTTTGGAGAGCATACTGTCAATGCCAGCTGGGTGGCAGTGCAGGTATGAGCATCTTCAGGCTCTAAACACACCACATAACTTGCTGTATGTTTAAGCTCCTGTTTCCTGTTTGTCGGTTTGCTGGTGCTGAGATCAGCCAGTGAGATGCATGTACTTGTCTTTTAATGTAGCAGGTCATTAAATTAAATAAAAAAAATAAATAAAAAAAACCTTGCTTAAGATTTAAGGATATGTTAAAGGTGTAGCTAATGTGTAAACACATCCTGTGCTTCCTGTAACACCCCCAATTACTCTGAGTTATCATGCCTTCACAGGTTATTAATGAGGGGGGGGGTGGTTCTGGTGTAGACTTAGCTGGGGGATGGGTCTGTTGCTTTACTGAGGACATGCGAGAGGGACAATGCCTGTCAGGGTGTCTAGACAGACCTGATAAGGATATTAAGCGCAAACAGAGCTGCTTTGTGGCAGGGTCGGGCACTTGGTGAGACGAGCTTCATTTCAATATTAATGGGCCTTACGGCCAGCACCTTGATCCTGCATTGCCGTCCTGAAGATCCCAGTTTGATTGCTGCCCCCTGAGAGCCACGCTGGGCTTCTGCACCAGCTTGGACTGGAAAAGGGTCCAGCAGAGTATTTTTTTTTTTAATTTATTTAGAGATTTAGAGATTTTTCACTTGTTTCTTGTCCGACTGAATCAGAATCAAGTATTACACAGTGCTTACCTGGAAATTTAAATTGAAGACCTGAATCATTTTAATCTGCATCAAAGAATTACAGTCAAAATGTCGATGTACATAATCTTAATGCACCTGCACAGCCTGAAGGTAGACCTAAAAAGAATGGGTGTGGTTCCTCTGTCTGTAAATCATTCCGTCACAGGAGCTGAAGAAACTGGGCTTGGGCTGTGATGTGGACCTGTATGTCTATGAGGTGCCTGTTGAGTACCAGGCAGTCCAGAGCCTGGTACCATCACTATGGAAACAGTACCACCCACAAGTAAGAATGTAACCTTACTTTTCACCAGTGTCAGAAGCCAGTGTCACGAACTTCAGTCTTCTTGACATTTGCCTTATTTTGCATAAACCTCATTTCATTTAGTCAGCAGTGAAAACCACTAACCCCGAAGAAAATTGGAGTTTCTGTTTGAAGGCAGGAATGCAGTGTCTTTTTCCAAGCAAGCTTAGACACTATAAACATCTGGCATTTTCAAGGCGTTTTATCGTTGCATTTGGGGGTATCTTTAATTAAATGATATCCAAGTTATACAGCAGACAGAGGTGCACTGATCAGTGTCTTTATGGGCAAGTTTCCTTTGTCGTTTCACATGTGACTCCTGTGCCAGTGTCTGTGTGTTGCTATGGACTTTCATCTTCAGCTTCTTGTCTGTGTGCTACCAGTTGGTCGTCCATGTAGGCCTTTCTGGAATGGCCACTACTGTCACCCTTGAGAAGTGTGGCCACAACTATGGATACAAGGGCCTGGACAACTGCAGCTTTTGTCCCGACTCGCAGTGCTGCGTCGAAGGTGGGCCGGAATGCATCGACTCTGTCATCGACATGGACTCGGTCTGTAAGAGAGTGGCGGCGTCTGGCCTGGGCGTGGCCGTGTCCGTGTCCAAAGACGCTGGCAGGTGGGGTCCCGTGGCCTGGAGATGGCCCTCCAGTCACTTCTAATGGAATGTAATTTAGTATAATCATCATATGTGTAATAATGTGTAAAGCAATACTTTAGTACTTCAGTGAAATACTTTTCCATCTACTTCCTGGATTGTGTTTGAAAGGAAATGTGCAGAGGAATACAAAATAGTATATTACAATAAAATAACATTAAAAATAAGATTCAAAATAAAGTGACTGCAAAACACACAAAAATTGCACAGTATATCAGCAGTTAAAAAGATGTGCAGTGACGGTGTGATGATGTGAATTGATTCTTTTGGAGCTCTGCATTTGTTTGTCATTCATTAACAGGCCTCACTTTTCTTTAATATTCTGGCTAATATTCTGTCTCTAAGAAAGGTGAGCCTGTTTTAGCTTGGCCTTTAAGTCATATTATGGGAGTTTGAACAGGGAACAGATGGAAACATCCAGCGTGGCTGGAGCCTGGATTTGGTCCCTGACTACATATTAAATTGACGCATATGAAATGCATCCCTTTGCAGGGTCTTAAGGCTGGATCGACACTGACATTATCACATGTTGTAGGAGAATTCCCTTGCCATATTGAGCGCCTTTAATATACTGTCATACAAGAGCAGCATGCAGGGTGTTTATCCTGAGCTCATTCCTCTGCACCCTGGCAGGTACCTGTGTGACTACACCTACTACACCTCGCTGTACCTGAGCCGGGGACGCTCCGCCTTTGTGCACGTGCCCCCCCTCGGCAAACCGTACAGCGCTGAGGCCCTGGGCAGGGCTCTGCAGGCCATAGTGCAGGAAATGCTGCAGCTGCTGGTCCAGGCCGAACAGAAGATCCACTGTCAACACGCTCACTCGTAGGACGCCAGTGCCGAGCAGCAGAAGCCAGCCTCTACCTGGGATCGTAGCAGAGCACAGCCAGCCCCATGACGACCAGATGACCTCTCTGAAGCCAGCTCCTCAGTTTGCTCCCAGCTTCTGCCATGCAGATGTTTTCCCTTTGGCCGTGCGTCTGCGTGTTCAGGAAAGCATCCAGAAAAGTGGAGGACAGAAGTGAGATTTTTTTCCTAAATGATATCTGGCCCAAATGTGCTTATTGACTTGCTGACATGACAGGTTATACAGTTAGAGCTCAGAGGGACCATCATCATCATCATCATCATCATAATCATACTGTAGAGGTAGATGGGGCCAAAGTGAGAGTTCAGGAATCTGACATTGTATGTTGGCTCAAGTGCCCTTTGCGATAAGGCGCCACCGTGCCAAAGTAAGAGAGACTCGATCGTCCTATTCACTACATCTTGGCTTTAGTTCTGGCATTCCGTAGCTCTTCCCCAGAGGCCTGTTATCCAGTGTGTGTGTGTGTGTGCGTGTTTCTTAATGGCTTACCAGACTGTAAATGCACCAACATGGTTATAAGGAATGGGTGATAGAAGTAATCTCAAGGTTAATTGATTGATATGTATAGTTTCTATATTTTCTTTCATAGTTTCAAAAATGTGTTCCTATGTTTTTGGTCAGTTAGTTCTATCTACAATGTAAATCTACTTATCTACCAGCAAGTAATGCGAATTTGCATGATTAAATGTATGTTCATTTTGAATCCTCAGAGAAACCTTCATAGTAACAACATACACAATATGTGTTTGATAAATGGACCCCCCCCCCAATAATTTTATTTCCTTTGAGTTTAGTTCTGTGTCTTAATTTCACAATGTGATTCTCAGTTTTAAATGATGTTGACATTTCACACTTATGTAAGTAATCACTACAGATACTGAACTCCTAAGCAGACAATGCTGCTGGACTGTCTTTCAGGATGTTTTCTTTAACCGTGCTGCATGTCTGTTTCTTTGTTCGCATTTGTGTTGGGTTTGGTTTATGTGGCGTGCTTAATTTCATGGATACAGACTCATGATGTTATGGGGAAGACAGGGAGAACACTGTGCCCCGTAGCTTGAGCCTAAAGGGAGTAAGCCTCAAAGGCAGAGGTGTAGGTGGGCACTTCCTCCACCCCGCAAGAGGGTCACCTGCAGCTCGTATCACACCTGCCTGTATTTTACATGAGGAAGTCCTACCTGTCCCACTGTCTTCTTGTCCCTTGTCTTCATAAGAAGCTGTACTGTACCTTCAACTACTAAGGTTTTTCAAATCAGGGAGTTTTTTTAAATTTTTTTTTAGTTCACATGCCATTTGAATATGTCAGTTGTATTTAGAACAATTACAACTTTTACAGTTTCAAGCTGAGCCTGTGACTTTCTCTTTGCTTTCCTGCATCCCCATAGTGTATTTACAAAACAAAGCTTGTATTAAAAATTTCATATTTGCCCCTAGTGGGCCCTTGATGATTATAACTGCGGACACATCAGATTTTAAGACTCAGTACATACCAGTCTGATACTGTGAACAGATTTTAAAAGTATCCAGAACATTTACAGAAACTTGATTTAATGATCCTCACGTTTGCTGCCATGTGAAAAGGGAATGCATTCTTGATCTGACTACTTTCCTATTAGTTTGACTGAGTGAATTTGCGTTCTCTTCGTCTAATAGTTTGTGGAGTTTGCCTACCGCTGAACCGCAGCCTTTTTCAAATTTTAGGTGTATTTTCACACAAAAATTATAAATGTAATAATGAGTGAAAGTAAGTGGAATATCCTAGCAAAGAGTCTCTTCACAGTAACAGAAAATGAAAGTATTCTGGCTCTCCATTATTTTGCCTCAAATGAGTCAAGCTCATCTCTCTAGTGGCACTGGATCACATTTTTTTAAGACGTATTCTGAAAATAAGTTAAGAATTTCATTTAAATTTTGAATTATAATTTAAATCAAATATTCTCAAATACAGTATGTTTACCTAAGTGTTTAGGTATATTCCAGTTATTTGGATAGATTAGTAAAATTGTTTTTTTTTTTGGCTTTGTTCTTTGTGCTTTTGATACGTCATATTGATTTTCTGATGAGGATGTTCACTTTTACCATTAGAAAATTCCAGAGAACAATGCAGTACACAGGAAGTGCTGAGCTGTCAGTCTCATTCCAAGGGACTATCGCCCTGCTTCAGGTGTAAACCACTGTAGTAGAAGCCTGCCTTTTAACCATCATCCTGTGTGCTGCATTTTACTTTATATTTGTCATTATGAAATTGGATGAGCACAGATACTAATTGAACAAATTGGCATTAGACCTGCATTTTGACTAAAACTTTGGTTTTCTGGATTTGTACTAACAGCCCCTAGACTCAGTGTAATGAGCTGATCATTTAGTAGTCGTGAATGAGTTGTCAGCTTCTAAACAGTGGCTGCAAAATGACATTGGGTGTGAGTGATGGGTGATGAAAGGTTGGTCATGGATTGATTTTTCTGATGTGATTCTTGTTACTTTATGGAAGATCTTGTAAGCAGTGCCTTTTAAAACTACAAATATTTCAGAATTGTAGAAAGGGCTGTTTAATGTCTAGCAGATTAAAAAAAAAAACTTTAACAAAACGTATATTAGTAAAACTAACACATATCTACTCTATAATTCCCATTAAATGGTGTTTCCAAAATCTGTTTCTGCAAAATTAATATGTATACCTACCTCTTATGTAATAGTTTGTTTTTATTTTTCCTGCTATAATATATTATGACACCTAAATTTTTACCAAGTTCCTCTATACAGGAAATATTTTCCCATACAGATTTGGGCTTTTGGGCTGAAATGTGACTTTATTACTTTGTGACAGTGAAAGGGGCTTTATGAGCCCAGTAGTTGTTCAGAAATCTCCAAATGAATAAAAGAATGTAATTTTCAATTGACTTTTGATTTTACTGCTTATTCAAATATTCTTTTTCCCCCCACATTTTACATACACATTTAGCCTTTAAATTATTTTAATTGTTTAACTGAAAGATCATTTAAATCAATAGCAGACTTGCTACTCTGATATTATATTATTTACAAACACCAATGAACCAAACTGAATGTTTTGGACGTTAGGCAAACACTGAAACCACATGCAGAACCAAGAATCAAACCCTATACCACTGAGTGACTACATCACTCACATGTCATCTGTGCTCAAATTATAAATCACTGCAGCAGTCAGAGCATGGCATGATATGTGCTGGAAATAAAATGTCCACTGTCTGTGCTACTGAGGCTCCCTTAAATTACTATTTGTGTTGCTTTACTTGCTTAGTCTTTGATTACGGTTTTGCCATACTGCATAAACATTCCTATGGCTGCTTATGGGCTACTAAGGAAACCTTATTTGCATCTTCCACAGTCATAGGAATATCTGTGGGAAAGCCCACATGCATCCTGCCAGAAGAATCACGAAAGGTTATGAGATTCACAGCCACTTTTGCTGTGGAACATGGATTATGATGTGCCGAGTAAAATGGGCCCTCTACTGGAGATTACCAGAGATGCATTCTGAAGCTTTTAGTAGGACTGGACTGATGATTAAATTACATCACACCACAAGGAGTTCCTGCCTGGTAATGGAGAATAATCTGAATATCACATAAATGAAGAATCTGATCAGTTTTGAGGCATTTGCTTTGTAATAAGAAAGTAAATATTAAATATCATTAATACTACATGAAATGCAGTGAAAGAAGGTTAATACGGTAGTGCAGTGTTTAGCACCAAAGCCTCACACCTCCAGTGTTGTGCGTTTCAAATGACGTTTCTGGTTCTGTGTGTGTGGAGTCTGCATGTCCTCCCGATATTTATATGGGTTTCCTCAAGTCGAAAACATGGATAGGGTGTCTGGGATGGGATTATGACTATGTGCTTATCACAGTGAGTCTGAGTGTATTCCAGGCAAAAGACACCGTGACTGGCATACCTGTCCATTACAGGGCATGCACACTCAAAGAATCACAATAAAGGACAATTCAGGCACCAAATTCACTTTTGTGCGGGATACTGGATTTTAGTAGGAACTGGAGTACTTAGAGGAAACCCAAAGGAATACAGAGAAAACGTTTGAAGTCACTAGGCCCCCTGAGTATATGCGTTAGCAAATAACATAATCGTTATTAGAGTAGTCCTTGTGTAGATTTGCTACTTGTTAGATACTTAGACATAAAACTTCTGTAACGGCAACAAAAACACAGAGCACTATTAAGATATACGTATTATTCTCGTGTGTATGATTATATATATATATATATATATATATATATATATATATATATAATCATACGCACGAGAATATATAATATATACGTCAATATATAATGTATAATTATACATGTTTAATCGCATATACATAACTATATATAAGCGAACATCCACCAAAATCTCTTGGACTGGGATTTTATAAAGCCCGTATAACGTGTAACCTTACACCACAAAGGCAGCGAGCAGAAACCCAGCTTCGCGGGGACCGAGCCGCTCGTGTGCGCGCCGGCGTGGACGCGCGGACGCCATGGCGTCGTGTGCTTTACGTAGGCACGTCGTGCGGAGATCGCGCTACCGTCACTGTTTGGTGTGGGAGTTGGAGCTCTCGAGCTGTTTTTTTTTTCTCCACTTTAATTTCTGGGTTCGTTTCGGATCCCGTTGGGTTTAAAATCCCACCGACAACGGGCTGTTTCCCCATCTGTCAGGGCTAACCGGACCGCCGGTGTTTCCCGCTCGTTTTTAATCCGCGAAACAGAGTCTTTATAATCAGCGACAGCCGCGAAGACATGAGCGTGGAGGCGTACGGGCCGAGCTCGCAGACCCTAACCTTCCTGGACACCGAGGAAGCGGAGCTGCTCGGAGCCGACACCCAGGGCTCGGAGTTCGAGTTCACCGACTTCACCCTTCCGAGCCAGACGCAGACCCAGGGCCAGACGCAGAGCCAGCTCGATGGCCAGGTGTGTGCCGCCGTTTTGACGGGGCCACAAGCGGGGGGATGTGCCTTTGACGTCAGCCCGCACGGAGGCTGGCCGGGTCCGCCGGACGCGTAGAGCCAAGCCGAGGCGGCCCGGAGGGCTTGCTTTATCCGGGCCTTCGGTTGCGCCTCCACACCCGGGACCCAGTTTGCTTTTTACCGAGACGTCTCTGGGTTTAAATTACGTAGGGAACCGAGGAGTTGAGCCGCCGGGAAGAGACGTGGAGCCGTCGGCGGCAGCAGGCCCGTTAGCCGGCAGGCTAGCAGCGCTCCCGCGGCGTGTCCTTCCCGGTGCAGTGTGCTTCCCGCGGCAGCGAGCGCTCAGGAAGCCGCCACACACGGTTCCGCCCAGTTATCCTGTAATACCCGGGCCACGGAGACCCGTCAGTAGGGGTGACACGGCGGCTGCCGGGCCAGTAGAGCGGTGCTTTCCGGTGGCTACGTCCGGCAAGCTGTGCCGGCTGGAGGACGGTGCTGAAGCGCTCGCTCGAGGCGGCCGATTTTCGGTTTCCGTACCGCTTTCGGCGCGCTTTTGAGCGCTGGAATGTGGCCGTGAGACGGCCTAAGTTTGCTGCCAGACCTCGGTGGTACCGTACGCGCGCGGGAAAGGCTCGCCGGACCTCCGTGGTACCGTACAGGTGCAGGAAAGGTTCGGCGGGCCGTCTAAATATAAACGGCTGCCTGACAGCCGACTTGGCGTGGGACAGCGTGTCTGTCTTCCGCCTCTTTATTAATAACCTGAGCCTTGTTGTTGGCGGCCAGCGCGGCTAGATTTACGGCGCTGGTCGCCGCTGACTGGCTCTCCTGAGAGTGCGGCGGGTCCCGAGAGGCGGGGTCCGTACAAGTTAACGCTCACTAGCGCGGTCACATGAAACGGCGCCGGAACCATGAACTAATCACCCTGATCGCCCCCGGGACCCGCGCAGGTGAATGGTCCGGACGGGATCCTGCAGAATGGTGGGGTGGACGACCCTGTGGCAAAGACCAGCCAGCTGCTGGCCGAGCTGAACTTCGAGGAGGATGAGGAGGACACCTACTACACCAAAGACCTCCCGGTGCATGCCTGCAGGTAGGGCTTGGGCAGGCGATCGCAGGGTCGGGCTTCCGTGCCAGTGTGCTCAGTGTGTGCCTGCTATGGTAAAATAATCATTTTGGAAGGACTGCTTAAAGTACAAGTGTGGTAGACTGGCTATCCTAAAGAAAAGTCCTGTTGGAGTGCCGTAATACTCATACTGTCCTTACCTTGGTTATTCTGCCCTACTTTCTTAATTGGCATTCGTGTTAGTGTGTGTAGTGTGAGTGTCGGTATGTGTATATAAATATGGTTGGGCATTTTCTGAATTCCTTGTGACGTTTGGAATATTTTTTCAAATTGTATTTTTATATATCCCTCAGTATGTGTTATATGAACAGAATAAACTACTTTGGTAAACATGACTGTAAAATTTTGTCATTTAAGCTATTGTGGGATCCATGACCCTGCATGTGTGGTCTACTGTAACACCAGTAAGAAGTGGTTCTGCAATGGACGCGGGAATACATCCGGCAGGTCAGTGGTTTTAAAGGCCTTCCTCTGCTTAGTTTGGGTTCTACCTTTGACTTGCTGCGTGTTGATAGGCGTTTCTGTCCCTGTAGCCACATCGTGAACCATTTGGTCCGGGCCAAATGCAAAGAGGTGACGCTGCACAAGGACGGCCCACTGGGGGAGACGGTCCTTGAGTGCTACAACTGTGGCTGCAGGAATGTCTTCCTCCTGGGCTTCATCCCGGCCAAGGCAGACTCTGTGGTGGTGCTTCTCTGCAGGTATGCCTCAGAGTGTTAGCTCTGACTTTCTGCCTTCTCTTAAGTATCCAGTTATTTAAATGACACATTTCTTTCCAAGCTTTGAGTGTGACGCTCGGGTGTTGAATTCTAATGGAATTTGTTTTTCCACATTTGCCTCCACATACTGTTGGTTCTTAGCTGGCTGATTGACTGATGTCAAGTTGTACAGTGATATTCCGATAAGCACTAATACTAAAGCGATTCTCTGCTTGTGTAATAGCTAGATTGCAGCAATAGCCTTCTCCTATAGTGCAAAATATAAGATGCTTAGGTGTTTAGGAGTTGTCCTTTGTTGGAAAATATGGAGTGATAAGTTTTTGTGGAATTTGAAAAATTACACTGACACTGATGCTGTGAATTTAAAATCTGCCTGGGTGCTTTGCATAGATATGCTTTGTCTAGCATTTCTCATTTTAAATGTGCAGTGCATGTTTTAAGAGCATGGGAAAGTTTTTGATAGTGCAAAGTCTTTAGCCAAGCTGAGCAATTTTTACCCTTTCAAAAAGGATTTCTGACTGACAGTGACTAATACGATGGTTATGACTGAGATTATTAAACTTTGAATATTGCAGGTGTCTGTAATTTAAGAACGTGACTTTTACTTCCTGATATGGCACATGGCTTCTGAGTTCTGTGGCTTTGAAGTGAAGAGAGAGACAGACCACGTGTGTCTTCTGCCTTGCTTAGCTAGAGGGAAATGGACCGTGCCTTGTGTGGGTGGGGAAAATTCATACACTTGTAAGAACACTTTTGTTTGTATTTCTCAGGGCACACAGTTTATCTTTTTAAGATACAGTAAAGATGAGCGTTTAAAGGCAATTGCTCTGCTGACAGAGGTTAAATTAATACAGGAAAGGCTTACGGTTGCCTCAGCAGTGGCTTCTGTTAGTGTTTTTCAGGAATGCATCACATTTAACTGGATTGGTGATTTAGTTTGCAAAGTGAGGCAAACTATGTATGGCTTTGGAAAGTATGGCTTTCCCTCCCTTTTGAGGAGCAGCTCAGTATTTCTCGTGAACCTGCAAACAGTGCCAGCCCTGTATATGACGGCCAGCAATGCAGTAAGATCTCAGGGGAGAATCACTAGTTCACTGCAAAATGAAACACTTCCTGAATCAGCAGCCGTACCACATAGGGTCATGTTTATATGCTGCTCGGTGTACACCCTGGAGGCAAAAGGCACCCCATAAGGGGATTCTGCCTTGGAGGGTGTTTTGGTGAGCACATTGGAAGTGACCTTATGATTCTCACTCCTTTTGCCCTCTGATGTAGAGCAGGTGGAGGTAGGTGATCCTCCAAGGCTGTTCACTGACCTAGTGCGGTTCCTGGCATCTTTGCTTCTTAGTGCGGAAGTGTGGCAGCTTTTCAGCTTTGTAAACAAAAGGTAGGGCTCTTGCAGCAAAACAGACTGTGTGGCTGCTGCCAGCTGGCCAACACCTGCAAGGAAACTGATAGCGCTTTTTATAAAGCGTGTTGGAGGTAATAGGAGAAACGGGCATCAAGGTAATCAAAGAGCCAGCGTAACTTGAGACTCCTGAAGTTACAGCAGATGTGTGACATCAAGATAGCATGCGGTCCCTGTTTTCAAAAATGAAATCAATTCCTCTGACTGTTTGACTTGAATTTCATACTGAGAACAGCTTTGAAGAAATGATTTGATGACTTTTCATTGTTGCGCCCATGTTGTGATTTGCAGAGTTGATTCTGTGCGATTTGATATTAGATTGTGAATGGTTAAATTGTCTCTACCATCTGCCTTTCCAGAGATCATTAGTATAGAGAGGGCACATTTTATCAGTTGCTCTATGGTTCCTGCATGCCTCTAAAGTTTTGTCAGCCAAATCGGTTTTGACACTGATTAACCTGTAATACCAAATGGCAAAGAGTACCTTGAATTTTTCCCTGTCCCTTTCCGAACATGCATTGCACAACATACAACATGTTCCCTATCTGGTAATGTCGCGGTATGGGTCACATGGAGGAGCTGATCCCTAATATCGGTAATATGTAACTTATTTGGATTTTCCAAAACTGACATAGCACAAACACATATTTGTAAAATTTGCAAAGATAAGGTGCCTGTGTCGGAAGGTAGCACAACAAACCTTTTTAAGCACCTCAAAAGAAAATACGCAAAAGAGTATGTTGACAGTCAGTGGTGGGACGCTTAATTAAAATCTATTCCAAAAGGTGCATTGACCTAAACGCTTTTTTTTTTTTCTCATGTTTTAGGCTTTGTTACCTTACCATGTTTCTTTAAAATGGGGGAATTTGTTTGGTTGTACTTTGCAATAACTTGCGAAATAGTCTTAAAAATTAACATGAAAAAGAAATTTATATGATCCTGCCTGGAATAAAATGTAATGTGATATTTCTGTCATCACTCACTCATTTATGCAATCCACTTTACCCATCTGGTAGAGTCCTGTGAATTGCTGTAAACACTTCAAAAACATTTTCTCTTGCTGTTTTCTGTTGTTTTTGCATTACTTACATTTGAAAGTCTTACTATTAAAATTTTAGTTGCAAAATGTAAAACTGTCATCATGCGAAATGTAATCTTCTGTCCCTGTTGGCCAGTAACTAATGAATTGTTGAAATGTCAAAGGATGGTTTCACTTATGGGATTTATAGACAGTTTGATAAAGTTGTTTTGCTGTGGTAAATCAATAAGAAAAGAGGTCTTTTAATTTTTCCAGACTGATGTGAGCTGGCTAAGTGTATACATTTCTCTGTTCTGGAAATGTTCGAGGTTTGAATTTGAATTCTGTGGTTGTAACTGATATCTATTGTCAGATCTATAAAAACCTGAATATAAACTTAATCTTCAGCTTTAATTGTACTGAAGACATTTGTTGATACAAACACATTTACTCTATATAGCAGTAGAAAATTAAATTGTACATCATGATTTAACCAGCTGAGGTGACATGCTGGCCCATTGACTATTGCTTCACACCTCACATTCTATCTGCATGTGTGGAGTTTGCATGTTCGACCTGTGTTGTCATGGGGTTTTCTCTGGGTACTTTGGTTTCCCCCCCGCAGTCCAAAAGTGTACTGAGGTGAATTGGAGTTGCCAAGTTGCCTGTAGGTGTGAAGGTGTGAATGGTCTTTGTGAGTGAGTGAATAGTGTGTGTGTTTGTGCCCTGCGATTGGTTGGCCCAACCATGCTTTGTGCCCTCAGCCTTCGGGATAGACTCCAGACCCCCGTGACCCTGATTAGCCTGAAGTGGGTATAGAAGATGGATGGATGGATTTAACAAGTTAAATCACATCAGTTAATCTGACAGTCTTAAGCACTTTATTTTTATTTAGTGATATTTAGTGAAGTTTCATTTTCATTTGAAAATGACCTTGCTGTTTCTGCCAAAAATGTTAAATGCAATTAAGATTTTTGAAGATGTACCTTGTAACTGTATTCTCCTCCTACTTGTGTGATTTTTTTAGTTTAATTGGATCTTGATTGTGTGGTGTTGTATGTTAGCTGCAGGTGGCTCTTAAATATCTGCATTTTCTTTGTGTGTGTGTGTGTGTCTGCGTGTGTGTCTATGTCCCTCGACCCCCAGGCAGCCCTGTGCCAGCCAGAGCAGCCTAAAGGACATCAACTGGGACAGCTCCCAGTGGCAGCCCCTGATCCAGGACCGCTGCTTCCTGTCGTGGCTGGTGAAGATCCCCTCTGAGCAGGAGCAGCTGCGTGCCCGGCAGATCACGGCTCAGCAGATAAACAAGCTGGAGGAGCTGTGGAAGGTGCTGTGGGCGTGTGCCCGTGCCGCCACACCCTCATGCCACCCGCCTGCTGCCCACCCACGGTAACCAGCCATTAACCACTTGTATTGTTTCTACTGATTCCTGCAGGAGAACCCCACTGCGACCTTGGAGGATCTCGAGAAGCCCGGTGTCGACGAGGAGCCCCAGCACGTGTTGCTGCGCTATGAAGACGCCTACCAGTACCAGAACATTTTTGGGCCCCTTGTCAAGCTAGAGGCCGACTATGACAAAAAGCTGAAGGAGTCTCAGGTATTTGCCACCCCCCCCCCCCAGCAGACGGACTGCACAACCTGCCATGACCTGATGGTGTTTGCTTTCACAAGCTGGAGACAAAACAAAAAACCTAAACACCTGTGTCTTAATTCTCCACAGACTCAAGACAATATAACGGTCCGCTGGGACCTTGGTCTGAATAAAAAGCGCATTGCATATTTCACCCTTCCCAAGACGGATTCAGGTGGTAATATTTTTTTTTATATTTTAAAGCACCATTCATGGAGAACGCATGCCTCCACCCATTCCCGTGATTGTGTGTTGATTGTGTCGAGTTAGTCATGTATACTTAGATGTGGATGAGGTTTTCCTCTTTATAATGTTTCTCTCTCGTTTTAAATAGATATGCGTCTGATGCAGGGAGATGAAATCTGCCTACGGTACAAAGGAGACTTGGCCCCTCTCTGGAAGGGGATTGGGCATGTCATTAAAGTCCCAGACAGTATCCTTTTACATTCCAAAATACACAGATTGTTTAGATAAATTTGATGTATGCTGGTGAGGAGATATTCCTTAAGTGGTGCTTTAGACTATGGAGATGAGATCGCGATTGAGTTGCGGAGCAGCGTCGGGGCCCCTGTGGAAGTACCGCACAATTTCCAGGTGGATTTTGTGTGGAAATCCACGTCCTTTGACAGGTGAGAGAGCAGCCTCTTTGTGGAAGTTGGCCATATGTCCACTTTGGGGCCGTGTTACAGCAGTATCTTCGCTTCTGTTGTGCAGAATGCAGAGTGCATTGAAGACCTTTGCGGTGGACGAGACCTCTGTGTCGGGGTATATCTACCACAAGCTCTTGGGACACGAGGTGGAGGATGTCATCATTAAGTGCCAGCTTCCCAAGCGCTTCACTGCCCAGGGACTTCCTGATCTCAACCACTCGCAGGTCTGCGTGCAGCCTTTGTCTTACCAGCTTTCTGTAGTCAAACATACTTCTCTCTGCCGTGATGTGCGAGGTGAACGTGTTACCATTATCCATGTTAGGTGTATGCTGTGAAGACTGTCCTGCAGCGGCCCCTTAGCCTCATCCAGGGTCCCCCAGGGACTGGGAAGACTGTGACCTCTGCCACCATCGTTTACCACCTGGCTAGGCAGGGCAATGGGTATGACCTCTTAGAAGGGCATTTCACAGCAGAGCGTCTGTGAACAGGCAGCCTCTGACACTGACTGTCTGAATCTTCAGGCCCGTGCTGGTCTGCGCTCCCAGCAACATCGCTGTCGACCAGCTGACCGAGAAGATCCACCAGACCGGCCTGAAGGTGGTGAGGCTCTGCGCTAAGAGCCGGGAGGCCATCGACTCCCCAGTGTCCTTCCTGGCCCTGCACAACCAGATCCGGAACATGGACAGGTGTGCTCTCTCTGACAGGGTCTTGGAATAGGAGGAGATGTGAATGGCGTCTGAATCTTTGCACGCTCTGTGTACCTTCAGGGGGTCCTGCCCGCAGCTTGCTTGGTGTACCCTGTACCCAAAGCAGTCCCTGAAGTAGATCCAAATATACCATTTATGGCTGTATTATTTCTTAGCTCGATATTTTTTTTAAATTATTTTTTGCTTGTGTATCAATGTCAAGGCATGTCAAAGTGTGTGTTGCAGTCAGTAGATATGCGTATCATATGATCCATGTATTGTGTTACGTTTGTGCACTGTTCTTAAATCATCTCGGGAATTGACTGCCTTGCCAGAAGTGTTTCACTTTTCTGGCTTGATATTGTTATAAATATCTCTGTTCCCTCCGCCCCATAGACTTTATGGTGCCAGGGATGTAAATCCTCTCCGTTATGAATTGTGTTCTTAACCATACCTTCCTAATTATTAGCATGCCAGAGCTTCAGAAGCTGCAGCAGTTGAAGGACGAGACCGGAGAGCTTTCCTCTGCAGACGAGAAGCGGTATCGTGCACTGAAGCGTACTGCTGAGCGGGAGCTACTTATGGTAGGGGGCCCAGTCTGGGCATCCATTTTCGGAATAGGCTACCGTCTGCATTTTTGTTTTAAATGGCATGTTTTAAAACCCCCTCGCCAACGCAGAATGCAGACGTGATCTGCTGCACGTGTGTGGGAGCCGGTGACCCGCGTCTGGCCAAGATGCAGTTCCGCTCCATCCTGATTGACGAGAGCACCCAGGCCACTGAGCCTGAGTGCATGGTGCCTGTGGTGCTGGGGGCCAAGCAGGTAAGGCTTCACCCCCATCTGGCCTTGCTTCTTGCCAGCAGAGGCATCCCAGTCACTGGGCTCCTCAGAACTCATGTCGTTCTCTTTAAACTATTTAGCCCATCGCTCTGAATTTAATATGCCAGTTGGCATATTTTTGCCACTTTTTGATCCCATAAGTGATGTGTATAGATATATAAAATACTGTCAGTTATGTTGTTAATGAGGACAGGTTGAAAGTTATTGGTATTAAGGTATGACATGCACTATTAGGGGCCATTCACATATCGCGTCTTTTGCGCGCTCAAGTCCATTATTTCAAATGTAGACGTGCGGCAACCACGCTCATAACGGAAGCGACTCGGTCGCGTCGCGCACGTGGTGCGACGCGCCCAGTTTTTTCAGGCGCGTCCGCGCCGCGACGAGTTGAGAGCATCTCAACTTTTCAAAATGCCACAAGCGCACCGCGAGTCATGTGACAAGATTCAACCAATTAGGTTCCTCGCCTTTTCCGTTACACTGACGCCTCAGCAGAAACATGGAGGAGCAGCTCATTATTGTGGTCCAGGGATTTCCTGAACTTTATGATTTGTCAAGCCCCCTGTTTGCTGATGCTAGGGCCAACTTTTCCTAAAATATAATCCAACTGGTCCCTGTCAAGTCTGAAATAGGCTTTGAACCTCCCGTTGTCCAGCCGCAGCTCCTGGATCAGCTGGTGAAATTCGTGTTTTTTACGTTTTTAAAGAATGGGGTGCACCCAAACACTACAGCGTTTTTTTTCCCCCGAGTGCTTTTGGAAAGGAGAAAGCAACGCGCCTAGCATTTTCCTCGCCTTTTAGGCGCGATATGTGAACGGCCCCTTATAAAGCTTCCAGAGCTGTTATGGTTGATGTGTGTGATGTGCTCCACCCCTCAGCTCATCCTCGTAGGAGATCACTGTCAGCTGGGCCCGGTGGTCATGTGTAAGAAGGCAGCCAAAGCCGGGCTCTCCCAGTCACTCTTTGAACGGCTGGTGGTCTTGGGGATCCGGCCCATCCGCCTGCAGGTGCAGTACCGCATGCACCCGGCCCTCAGTGCATTCCCCTCCAACATCTTCTACGAAGGTTCCCTGCAAAACGGGGTGACTGCCGGTATGTTCTTTTTGTTAAAGTTTTCGATGCAGCGAATGTGTAAACTTGCAGCTTGGCCATGTTACTGATGGCTTCTCCCACATTTCTGCCCAGCTGATCGTGTCAAGAAAGGATTTGACTTCCAGTGGCCTCAACCCGACAAGCCGATGTTCTTTTATGTGACCCAGGGCCAGGAGGAAATTGCCAGCTCAGGAACTTCCTATCTGAACAGGTGTGATCCCCAGATGGTTCAGAGCAGCATGTGAGGACGCTTTTGGTCTTGTGTTCCATTGCTTGGGTCTTCCTCTACAGGACTGAAGCTGCCAATGTGGAGAAGATCACCACCAAGCTGCTGAAGGCTGGAGCTAAGCCTGATCAGATTGGCATCATCACCCCCTACGAGGGCCAGCGCTCCTACCTGGTGCAGTACATGCAGTTCAGTGGCTCACTCCATACTAAGCTCTACCAGGTTGGTTCTGCACCTCTACAGTTCATTGCGTTGGAAGATGCATGAAAGTGGTTTCATTACAAAATAGAGCCTGCAGAGAGAGAACCGTTATTTTCTTAATTTCTGAAAACCAGGAATTTTTAACATCTGTGTTTTTTTTTTTAAATGTTCCTCTTCATTAGGAAGTGGAAATTGCTAGCGTTGATGCCTTCCAAGGCCGAGAGAAGGACTTCATCATCCTGTCCTGCGTCAGAGCCAATGAGCACCAGGGAATTGGGTTTCTGAATGACCCTCGGCGTCTGAATGTGGCTCTTACGAGGGCCAGGTAAGCAAGTTCATATATCCACGAATTGTAATGCTGCTTTGGCTGTTGCTTTGTTTGATGCTTTTCAGGTTGGTGGTGGTGATGATGATGATTTATACTTATTCGGTGAACGTTTTAATAGAATTTTCAACCTCAGGTGAAGAATGTATGTTTTCACAAATTGGCAACTGTGTTATGCTTCAAGGTTCAGTTAGCCAAAAAGATAAATGGGTATATTAAGATCAGAAGTACTTGATAGGAAAGACACAGATGAATATTACTTCTTGAATCAATTAAGAAAGGAATAAACTTAGAAAACAGGCTGTTTTCCCCAGAAATTATAACCTTGAGTGGGGTTGATTGAGGACATGAATGGCAAATATGCAACTGAACAAAGCCCAGGCAGAGATAAACGGAATGCACAGGAGGCATCTAAAGTGAAGAGCTCAACAAGCAGATTAGCCCTGAGATTACGGCTGAAACATAAGGCCATTGGGATAGATAGCATCCCAGTAGAAATACTACAACTGAAGCAGCATGCCAGCACATTTAGGAAACTGACCTATGGATTGTACGAGATTGGTTTATGTTTCAATACCCAAGAACCTGACCAAATCTGCAAACCATTGTACAGCTTTCCTCATATCACATACCAGTAAGATTATGCTAAAGATCATTCAGCGTGGACTCCTACATAGAAAGTAGTAGAAACTGCCAGATGTGCATGCTGGGTTCAGGAATGGCCAAGATGGATAGTCTAAAAAAACAAGGCATACCAAGAGGAGTTCAACTTGTCAGATTCATAAGGTTTCATATTATCAGCATACCTGTTCGTTGTGTATGCTGTGCATATGTTGGAGTAGCTGGACTAAAAGAAAATTCAACTCAAGGTAATTTTTATCAGCCATTGATATACTGAAACACTTAATTTTTAGTGGAAAATTAATATATGAAGACAATTTAAAGAACAGTACAGTGATGGATTTCTAACACTTTGAGAAGATTAGCAGTAGCAACAATGATCCAGCAGGTGGATTATTGCAGATGGGTGTTTAGAGCTCTTATGATTGATCAGGGAAAGAAATGGTTTGAGTGATAATGCGCATCTCCAGATCCAAATAGTTGTGAAAATGATATCTTCTGGGGCAGATGGTGGTGTAATGGTTAGGGACGCAACCATGTAATTAAAAGGTTGCTGGTTCGAGTCCCTGACCAGCAAGTACTGCTGAGGTACCCTCTGCTGTGCCACAATGTCACATGGGATAAATGCAGAGAACACATTTTCGTCGTTCGTGCTGTGGTGTTAACAGTAATGATTAATTACCTTTCCTTTCACTTTCTGTGATGGCATGAATGCGAAAGCTAGACAATGACAAAGCAGCACTGGGTACCTGTACATAAGAGAACTTTAAGATCAATATGGACCTCAGAGAACACAGTATGGACCAAAAGTGGATTCTTGGTTAGTTTAAACTTGAATTTTCACTTAAAGCACAAAAGAGCAGACAGGTTTATTCTGGGTATTATGAGTGGACCCAGTGCATTGGAGAAGACCACAATGCTTAGAACAGTTGAAAGTGGAAGTGGGTGATTCGTCATAAGGTGAATGGACTCAATCATTACAAAGAAACATGCGTTTGGGAAGCCTTTTGATCTCCAGGAATAATGGTCACTTAATAATAATTGTTCACGCAGTGTATGTGTCGTGTTCCAATCGGTCTGCTCCTTCTGCTCAGATACGGTGTTATCATTGTGGGAAACCCCAAAGCCCTGTCCAAGCAGCCGCTGTGGAACCACCTGCTGAACTACTACAAAGAGCAGAAGGTGCTGGTGGAGGGCCCTCTCAACAACCTGCGCGAGAGCCTCATGCAATTCAGCAAGCCGCGCAAGCTGGTCAACACCATCAACCCAGTGAGTGTGGCTGAGCCCCCGCCCTCCGTCGCGTTCTCTCTTGGTATCGGCAGATCTCGTCCCTGTGATCTCGTCATTTATCTTGGGTTATCTTGGTTTGTGTTTGAAGAATGAGTGTTTTTTTTTGCAGGGTGCCCGCTTCATGAGCACCGCCATGTATGACGCCAGAGAAGCGCTCATCCCCGGCTCCGTGTACGACCGCAGCAGCACAGGTGACCGCTGTCGCCGTTCTCGTTCCTAGATCCTAGATCTCAGCCAGCTGTGTCTTCCCGCTCAGTACATCCCTCTATATGTTTGTGTCTCCAGGCCGTCCATCGAACATGTACTTCCAAACCCATGACCAGATTGGCATGATAGGGGCAGGCCCCAACCCCGTGGCCGCCATGAACATCCCCATCCCTTTCAACCTGGTCATGCCGCCAATGCCCCCACCAGGGTACATGGGCCAAGGCAACGGGCCTGCTGCAGGTGAGATGCGGCACGTCGTAGGTAGGGAGCCGCCAGTATTAGTATTGGGGCGGGAGGTTCAGTATTGACTGTGCTTGTGCGGCAAGACTAATTTAAAATAAATGCCCTCAGTGAACCATATATGGGCATAGGAATTCCACCGTGTCAAACTACACAACAGGGAGAGTATTTTGCCGAAATGCAAACCGTGAAGAGATTCCTGTTTCTAATATATTTTGCATTATATGCTTGAATAGTTTTATAATTCTATTTTGCTTTTAAGAAATAGTTTACAAAAACATACAGAGGGGGAAAAAATAGAACCTCACCAGGAATGAGGTGGAAGTTTTACTGGGAGTAATGGGGGAAAAGAACATGGGTAGAGTTTGCCAACTTTATCAGGGGCCTGTCAAAGAGAGAAAGACCTTGCATGGGAATGCAGGTCACATGCTGTATATGCTGTGTCACCTGTAATGAAAATGCTGCCAGAGTTGAGGAAGAAGTGGTTAGATCTGAAAAAGAGCACCAAAAATGGATCGCCGCTCACAGATGCCACAGGGGCAACCCCAGGCACAACATCAGTGTCATTTCTGGATGGTAAAATAGCCGCGGTTTTATTACATAATGCACCAATTCATGCCATCATAGGTGAAGCATCTCCACCAGCAATCATTATAGATGTTGACACTGATAGTGCAACTCCATCAGCATGGATGAGGCCGGCCTGTCAAATCGGTTAGATGCTTTTGTGGTAGCGCTTAACTGGCTGCAGCAGGTAGCGTGTATTGTGTGCTGTATCTGTACAGGTACTGTATCTGTACCATGTCTGCTTAGTGTAGCTGTCCGTTACATCACTGTATGCAGGCTGTATTACAGGTTAACCCCTATCCCGTGTTTTGGGTCAGTCTGACCCCAGAGCATCATTAAATGGTAGGCAAATTTCACATGGGGAAATTATCACGGGAAAAGGATTAAATATGGATGATGAAAATGGCAAAACCAGCAAACACTGTCAGCCTTGGCGTCTTCGGCCCTTTTCACTGTCTGGACAGCAAATGGCGACTTTCGGGAAGGGAGGTCTGGAGGGAGGATCGATGGGCGGAGCTGGAGGAGCCTAACGAATCCTGGACACTCTTACGCACACACGTAGCAGAAACAGACACGCACCAAACCCCACACAGTACCAAAAAACCCTTAAGGCAGGTAACGTTTTTGCTCACTCCCAGCTCGCAGCCAATCAGGAACACCAAATATCTGGTACAGGTGCACTGGGAGCTGAGAGGAAGCAAAAACGTGGACTGTCCGGTGTTCCCTGAGGACTGGGTTGGGAAACGCTGCTCCAGAGCGCCATGTTTGCTGAAAACCTAACACCTCATTCCAACTGTCAAGCATGGTGGTGGAGAGGTGATAATTTAGTCTTGTTTTGCAGCCATATGACCAGAGAACTGTAGTCATTGAGACATCCATAAAGTCCACTTTTGCCTCAAGTATATTTTGGTGTAATGGGAGGCCATCTGTCGAAGAGCTTAAGCTGGACCAAAATTGGGTCATGCAATATGACAGTGTTCCCAAGCACACTGGCAAATCAATATATGAATGGCTAAAGTAGTTAAAGTCCAGCCTTCGGACCCACTGACATGACGTCAATGGAATGAAGTGATGCTGCAAGAAATACAGGACCGTTTCTCAGGTGCTTTGAGAGATAGATGGACTCCTGCAGAAACCCACTTACTTCCAGTTATTGTTGCTAAGCGTGATTTTACATATTGCAGATTTATAGGGTAAACTTTTTTTTCCTCCTTTAAATGGTTTCTGAATGTTGACTTTCTTTTAGTGGGGGAAAAAATGAAATTATTTGGGGTTAGATTTGTTTGGACCAGGCTAGAGCTGGGCAATAAATACATTTTTATCAATTAATTCGAATTTGGTTTAGGATGATGTGAAGTGGAAAAATGGCAGCCTTGCCCCACCTATAAAGCAGTGGGACTTTATAGGTGAGGCCGGGGGGGGGGCTGTGTTCTGCTTATTTGAATAAGGTCTTCACTTGTGTTTTTTTATATAAATCAGAATTGTAAATCTGGTGTAGGCCTAAGAAAATTAGATTTTATTTTTAGATCACATTGCCCAGCCCTAGACCAGACTATTTATGCTCTGATAAATGTAAACATAGGAGGAGGATGTACTTTTTCCCCCATGCCAAAGTGCTTTACTCTACAAACATCTGACCATATCTAATTAGCCTGTTTGCTGTGCTATGAAAGTGAAAGAGCTGAACTGCAGAGCTGTTTGTCTTGTTGTCTTTGTAGTTGAGCAAACTGTAGGCACATCAGTCATCTGCACCAAAATGCATATCGGGCAATGTGTTTTCAGCACCAGTTAGACTGGTTTAGCCAGTAGTTGATCATATGAACTGAATTTTGACTCCTCAACATACCTATACAAATACACACAAATATATTATTACATAGATTGCATTACACTATATTATATTAATACCAAACAAAGATTCAGTGCAATGACTGACAATATTGTGCAGTAATAAACAGGTGGTGTATGGTCAATTAATGTATTACGTCTGATGCAGTGTTTTAGTTATTCGCCTCGAGCTGCTAGTAACTTATGGGATTTTTTCATTTTGTAATTACTCGAATCTGTTTGGTGCTATATTTATACTTCTGAAATTAGTGTTTTAATGCTCTGCAATTTTATAATGTTCTGACCTGATGCATTGTTCATTGAAGGGCATGTTTCTTGTGCTGGATGTACATGGTCTAGTTACTGAACACAGTAGCATGTGCTTAACACTGTTTATACTCCTGTAGGCCGTGGAGCTCTGAAGGGGAAAACAGGGCGTGGGGGGCGGCAGAAGAATCGTGGCATCGGCAACCACGGGACTGGGCAGAGCAACCTGCCAAACAGCCAGGCCAGCCAGGACCTGGTCTCTCAGCCCTTCTCTCAGGGGCCGCTTACCCAGGGCTACATCTCTATGAGCCAGCCCTCGCAGATGAGCCAGCCGGGCCTGTCTCAACCTGAGCTGTCACAAGTAAGGCCAGCACTGAAGCTCTGGCTTCTTTCTCATGGTTTTTATCTGCGGAGGGTGAATAGCAGTATCTGCAACCTGGATCTATAGTGGAAGTGCAAGTTGGATGTTTTCAGCTGTTTCGGCAGTTATCAGATCCGCAGGAGATGCTTTAGTCAGTTAGGATCCCGCATCAGTAAAGAATGGATTTCTTAAATACTACATATTACTTTAAATCCAACAGCTTAACTTTTATTTACAGCCTGGTCTCTGGCATATTGCGAATAGATGCCACGTAGTCTAATGCTTGTGTTTACAAAGAACATTTACCTTAGGGATTCACAAAATTAGGTATTTAAAAAAAGGTGTTGGAAACGAGTTTGAGTCTGACATCAGTGCCGTCTTCCCTTCCTGCTCCCTTTATTTTTCTTTCCCCCAAATCAGGACAGTTACCTCGGTGATGAATTCAAGTCCCAGATTGACGTGGCTTTGTCCCAAGACTCCACTTACCAGGGTGAACGTGCATACCAACATGGCGGGGTGACTGGATTGTCACAGTACTAGAATGTAAGGATGTTTTTCTCTAATGTTCATGGAAGATAATGATATAGCATGTGGGTATATGTAACTCCTGTGTCCTTTCAGGTTGTGGGATAAGGAGCTAGGCTTGAGCTGAGCTTAGTTCGTCAGAATTTTAATCTGGGTAATAATAAAAAAACAAAAAACGGATACCTGTTTTCCACTGCTACAACTGAAGCACCACTGTGTGAAAGCAACAGGAGAGGGAAACCAACCAATCACAAGAGGGATAGGAAGAGGGGCAGACGGACAGGACGAGGAAGAGGAGAGAGAGAGAGAGAGAGCACTGCCAGCACACTGAGACGGGCGCCAGGAGGAGGAGGAGGACGCGAGCGGTGTGTGGTCGTGCTGTCGGGGAACATGAATCAAAAATGAGGCAGCTCCCTATGAAAGAAGCCCATTCCCTCCAAAACCCTTCCACCACTTCCTGCTCAAGGAATGACCTGTTGACTGAGGACCTTGATCTTCAAGCAGAAAGGAGGAAAAGACAAGTTCTCAAGCAACTCGCGAGCTCATTCCGTTTTCTCCAGAAACGGAGAAAAGAGTGGCGAACCGCTTCACGCAGGCAATATGGAAAATCTTTACCTCAAAGTTGATCTCAGTTTTTAACCTTTGAACCCATTTGATTTAAATTTTTGTGGAATAAGAGTGGTAATGACATAGCTCTTAGGCCCAAATCACGTCAAATGATAAAGGCGGTTACTAGAGAGTATGAATTGACCTTAATCCAACTTTGAGTTCTTGCGTTAAGCATGAATTGAAGAAATTCAGAGTCCACTTGCCTTTGACTACCTTACAGTTCAGTGGCAGGTAAACCGGGTCCTACTTGAAGTGGTGTAGTAAAGGTCTGTGGTGGAGTGGTCATGGGATTTTAAGGCAAAGTTTAGGGATCTGCGCTATGGATCTGTAACGTAAGATGAGTTCTGAAGCAGCTTTCTTCTTGTAGAACCCGGGCAGAATAATGAAAAGGCCAGCGTTTCTGGGAACTAACTTGGTGCAATTTCCAAGTTGCAGCAATAGTATATTGATCTTTAATGAAGGAGGGAGGAGTAGAGAAATGAGGTCTAGAGTTACGGAGGGTTTTCAGTGTTTTAAATGCAGCCTACGCTTAGATTGGCTACTGTTCCAAAGATGGGGTTTTACTCGGAGGAAATTTGCGTCGCCTTTGGCTGGTTGAGTTCGCTGCTAAAAGCGACTCCCTGGACAATGAGTCACTCACTCTTCAAGTAACCATAACCGTAGACTGGGAATGCATCATCAGGAAATATCTCAAATGTGTAAAAAAAAATGAATTTAAACTCCAGTGAAGCTTTCTTTTATAAACAAATTAGATGCTCTGGATATCTTTCATCATGCAAGGGTAGATACTGTACTCATTTTACTTGTTAAACGTCAGAGCTTATAAAAGTGCTTAACTTCAGTTGAGTGTCCAACGCACCATTTTTCTCCTGCCACAGAAAGACTCGTACCTCTTGATTTAATTTTTATGAGATCTTGAAGGAAGGTGTGAGAGATCAGTCAGCGTATGAGACGTGAGCCACTCCGTCTTGTCGCTGGAGGCATGCCGCGATAGGGCCGTAAACTCCTCTGTGAATGTAAGCGAGATGGACGTGCTGGGTCACGCCAGCCTCGGGAGGGTGTGGCTGCACCAGCAGGCCCGAGCAGCACTCGAGTCCAGACAAACTCCACTTCAGTCAGATGAAGGCCACCTTTCTATCAGGGCTTGCCAAGACTAATGACTGGCCGAAGGCCTTATTTCTGAACTTTTACTTTTTGTGTTGGTTTTATTTTGACTTTTCTGTCATTTCTAGGCAAAGGTTTTCCTAATGTAGATGTCTGTAGGTATGACCCCCCCCCACCCCCGCCCAGCCTTCCCATCTGTGAACCGTGATGTATCGTAACATCCCTAAGATGCTCTTCTGATTGGAACCATTTGCTTCTTGTTTGTGCCATTTTCTTTCCTAGCGATGAGCATTTTACATCACCGAAGTCACTCTGCTAGACATTAAACAGGGCATTTTTCCCCCCAGGTTCAAAGCTATTGTTAAACTCATGTAGTTTTGGCAGAATGGAAAATCATCCTCGCTACCCATTATCCCCAACTTTTTACATGTTGAGGTGTTCTGTGTTTTCTAATAAATTAGAGCACTATATGAGAATGTAGACATTACCGGCTTTCGTGTTTTTTGCATATCCTTTTTCCCAGCCATCACTCAAAACCCATTCACTGGCTATTCTGAGTTGTCGTCATGCCAGCATCACAAGCCTCCTGGGACAGTAGCTCAAGCATGTCGGGTAACCATTTGTGTAACACCGGGTTCGTAAGTGATGCCCTGCTGTCAGTGAATGACTACTGCACCTCGTAACGATCAGAGCCAGCGCCCAGGCATCTTTAACATACTTCTTTTTGGTGAATGGCAGCACTTTCCACTATCTATCTTTCAATTGTGCACCTTAAACGTTGTTTTTGCCATGTGCAGAGTCTGGAGATGTGGCTTGACACACGGAGAGACGAGCGTTTGCTCTAGCCGCATTTCAGTAGGTGAGGCACGAGGGAGTGCTCTCGCCACGCTCCACATATAGGCCTCTAGATCTTGCTATTGGTCAGGAAAAGAAAAGCAACCTAACTTAAGACAGGGATAATCGAGGGTCATCGTTCCTGTCCTGCCTGAATCAAGAAATTTGAAATTTATAGTTTCTTGCTTATATCGTTTTTGAAATACAGCGGGAGTGTGGCACGCTGTTTTTTTTTTTTTGATGTGGAAACTGCTTTTATTTCACTGTACTGATCAGCTCTTGTAACACTGAATGATTCAATAATTGGAACTTCTAAAAAAAAAAATAAAGGTTGCTTCTCCTTTTCAATGCTGCAGCGATATCTTTAATGGTCCTCTTATTGTGCACAGTCTGTGTGGGCGGTCAGGGATGGACAGTCACTCATTCCCCTGTCTTGTGTGACTGCTGTGAGCTCCTTTCCTCTTGCTGAAGCCTTTTCTTTTGCTTTTTCCTCTTGAGGATCTCATCCTGCTGCTTCTGCATACTCTCCTGAATTCTTTGTTTAAATCTCTTCCGCTTCTTCCTGAGCATCTCCAGTTCCTCTTTCCTTTTCTGTTCCAGATCTGGGTCCTAAAATGGGATAGCAAGGACAAGTAGGTCTGCCTATCAGATCTTTTATAACAGCATTGCTACTTACATTTGCTTAACAGACTTATCCACAGCGACACATCCGGGTCACAGATCCAGGCCAGCCTGCATTCCTGGAGCACTAAGGGCCTTATTCAAGGGCCCACTAGTAATTACCTTGCTGGCCATGGGGTTCAGACCCACAACCTTGGGCACGGATTAGTACCTCACTGAACTACACACCTTTAGTGTATGTATTCCAGTTTGCACCCACAGTCCAAACACACATCTAGCCTTAATGTGTGAAGGGCCCCTTGTGATGGACCAGGTTCCTGTATTGCAGATGCATGGCATTCACAGCACTTTCATACTCACTTTTCCTTCTAAGATCATCGCTTTCCTTTTGTTGATTTCCTTCTTCTCATCAAAGTCTGTTGACTCAAGTTTCTGTCAAACAAAAGGACGAGAGGAGGGTCTTAATGCACCAGAGACCCTCACATTGTCCATGGCGCAATGCAGACATATGGGATGTCACCCGCAAACTAGCTTTATTGACCGGCATATGATCGTACAATTTCACACTCGCGTCGGGTCACGTTGACTTGAGTGAGAATCTTCAGCACTTCACTCTCCCCCACCGGATATTCCTGCAGTTTGACTTCTGTAAAAATGGAAGTCTTGAAATTACTCCAGTAGTGAGGACATACATCACCAGCATAGTTATTGTATTATATATTCATACAGCTGCAGCTCCAGGTTCTGGGCTGCCTATCCAAGCAAGGCATATGGAACAGCACACTTATCACTCACGGATCTGCTCCTCGATGGCTTGGACCAGGTGAATGTCATATTGCGTCACCAGTGTCAGAGAGACACCATGCCGGCCTGGAAGCAAAAGAGCCGTCACACTCTGCCGTCACCACAGCAAACCGGCAGCATGCGGCAAGAGCAGCGTATTACCCGCTCTGGCAGTCCGTCCAACTCTGTGAATGTAGATCTTGGGTAGACCAGGTGTGTTATGATTGATGACAACTTGGACTGTTGGGATGTCAAGACCCCTGAGAACAGAGCAATGGTAATGCTGGTTAACTGTTAAAATGAATATAAAATGTGCACTAAAACAGGGATTCTCAACATGGTCCTTGGGGACCCCAAGACAGTCCAGGTTTTTGCTCCCTCCCAGCTCCCACGAGGAGGACAGGGTTGAGAAACAACTAAAATTTTACAGTTAAGTTCACAACCTCACTATGAGAACTCCACTTTAAGCACTCTGTATAGGGTGACCAGATAATCCATGTCAAGGAGGACATTTTTAACTAGGACAGGATTTGTTAACTACCATTTCAATTAAGAGCACCTAGCCCAGTGTTTCCCAACCCAGTCCTCGGGGAACACCGGACAGTCCATGTTTTTGCTCCCTCCCAGCCAATCAGGAACACCGAATACCTGGTACAGGTGCGCTGGGGCCTGAGAGGAAGCAAAAATGTGGACTGTCCAGTGTTCCCCGAGGACTGGGTTGGGAAATGCTGACCTAGACTGATTCTTGCCTTTTGCAGGTTTGTAAAGCCTGAAGTAGGTCAAGGAGATTATCTGGTCACCCTAACCACCCTATGTCATACAGAACCATTGTACATCATTCACTATTATGGATATCCTTGCTCTCTATTTTTGTCTTATAGTTGTAATTTTATTTTTTCTTATCTTTTTATTGGGGCTGGGAAATTAATTGCATGTTGAATTAAAGTCATAACACTTTTTGTGCTATATTTGAGGCATGCAATATTTTGTGCATAGGATGTGCATAGATTACATGAGAATTTTTGTTGTGACATTGCACAGAACCTAGAATTCAGCTAAAATCAAAACATTCACAGGGAAGCCAAGTTACTGGAATTATTTCATTAAAAAGAAAAAACACTAGACGGCAATACGAAAAGGAGAACAATATTGTAATTTGCAATATATTATTTTACTTATACCTGAAAAAATTTTAAGATCTTTCATGTTACAAAGTACTTCCTGTGGTTTCAACCAACCAGTTGAGTACAGTTGAGAATGTGACTTTTTATACTCAACTGACTGGTTGAAAAAAGTCTTTGATTTGTACCTTCTGAACCTGAACTTTCCACCTCTGCTGATAACAGAATGTCCTCCCCTTTTCGTATTGCCATCTGTGCATCAAGCCTTTTTCAAAGCATTGAGACTTATACTTGCTTACAAGTAGTGTTTTTGTTGGAAATGAATAATGTGTACATCCCAAGTTTAAGCTAAACCATTAAAGAAATATTAAAAAATGGGTCTTACACACTATCTTGAGAATAAAAAAAATTGTGATTGTTTTTGTGTGGAGCAATTGACATTGCCTTAACTTTTTAGGTATAGTAACATTGGTTAAAAAAAAAACATCAAATCAGAGCAATAAATGACATTTACCCCAAACAGCTAACCAAAAATCAATAACAAAAAAACAGACTATTTATACATCTTTCAAATTTACAGCATGTAACCCACAATCCACTCCAATTGTATGATAAAATGCACATTTTGCTACATTTTTTGTTTAGTATTTTTTTCTCATCTTATTACAGAAATAAATTGTGACATGACATAAAATGTATCAACTACCCCAGAGGCAAAATTGACAGTTTAAACAATGAAGGTGTATAATTTGAGTGTCTTCAAACTAATTTTTAAAATTTTAATTAATATGTTATGGTAATGAGTTTGTGACAATGACCCATGTACTCCTTTTTGTGTTAATGTACATTTAATATGGAGATTCAGTGTATAAATATTTGAGAAGTTGTAATTATTATTTGAGAAGCTGTAATTATTCATGATTAATCACAAAACTATGCAATTTATTTTTTTTAAATCAATTTCCAGCCCTACTTTAAAATGATTTTGTTTCTCTTTGCAGTACACTTTTCCTTTTAAGCAAAATCCTGGAAGCATTAGAAAGGCATTTCATTGTGCAGCTGTACAGTGTATGCTTGGACATGTGGCAAAACTTGAGAACACAGAAACAAAACAATGCAGAGATCGTGTGTGTCTGTCTGTGTGTGTCCACGGCTCAGCGCTTGGTCCACTGTGGCCATGACGATCAACTGGAAAATAGATGCAATGATTCCTACCTGGCAGCTACATCTGTTGCTATCAGTATTTTAAAGACGCCGGACTTGAACTTTGCAAGATTGGCAAATCGCTGTTTCTAGGAGAAAATGGGAGAGAGAAAATTCTTAAATACTTGATGTAGATGGCTGAACAGGTTTATTTTTGCAAAGTTTCCAGACACCGCCCCATCTCATTTAAAATACATCCAGCTCCTGTCTGTTTCCATTACTGAGCAGCACAAAGACCAGACAAAAGGTTATTTCAACACTGAGAAGATAAGCCCTGCCGAGTCTGAATAATCAACACTGACAAAAGGAGTTACGCTCTATTCCACAGTCCTGTTACCTGTTTCATCATCGAATGCAGGGAGATGGTTGGGAAGTCAAATTCTCGCATCATCATCGTGAGGATCTGGCAGTTTCTGTAATGCAAGCACAGTCACAAGCTGCTTTGCGGCATCCGTGTTCACCTCAGTCAGACAAATAGCACATGAAGACTCCCTACTTGCAGGTGTTGGTGAAGATTATAATGGACCAGTCTTCATGCTCATCCTGGAATTTCTGGATGAGATGTACCAGATACGCGTCTTTGACTTTTTCAGGAGTGAGGATGTAGCGTTGTTCCAGCTCGTCGACAGTGCGCACCCTATCAGAATGGAAATGGGCATCAACCCATCCCATTGATCAGAACAGCCCATCACTTATGCTAAAGCATGACAGCACACATTTCCTACAATCAGACAAGACTGCAACATAAAGCGAACCAATTCAAGCTGTAATACAATAGATCCCATATTTCAGGTAATTGTCACATTGTTAAAAAGTTCTGGTCATTATGTCCCCTCACTAAAAGTTGCTCATAATGTGTCGGTTGCTGGGCAACGTCAACACAGATTTCAAGCCCCTTAAGTGGTTATTTTCAAGTCAATAAGGGTAGGACATGAACCTGCCCATAGGAGGCAATAAGCCGATCTTACTCAGACTTGCTTTCCCAGAAGAACGGCTCGTTCATGGCGATGCTCTTCAGCTCCTGCAAGGTGTCGGTGAGCGTGGCACTGAACAGCAGCGTCTGTCTCTTAGGTGGCACGGCGCTTAGGATCACCTCCAGGTCCTTGGTGAAGTCCGTGCAGCCCTGCTCAAGCAGCCGATCGGCCTCATCCAGGATCTAAGTGCAAAGACATTTATGTTGAAAAAAAAAATAAAAAAATAAAGTCAGCCCTTTAACATGAAGCATTATTCCACTGCAAACATATCTGTGTGCAGGCTTAGTGGAAGGCTTTATGACTTGCCAGAAAGCGTATTTGCTTCATGCTGAAGGTGTTCGAGCTTCGGATGTGATCTGCCAATCTCCCTGGCGTTGCCACGACAACGTGAGGTTTCTTCGACAGCTCAAGAGCCTGTGTCACCATGTCTACAAAGTTCATTTTAGACCAACGTGTGAGTCAGTATTCTTTCCCGTATACCCGGATGTAATTAAATAAATGCATCGATTCTTAACAGCAAAGCATTACCCATTCCTCCGACTATGATACAATCCCGCAAACCAAGAGGTTTCCCAAGGACTCTGAATTGCTCTGCGATCTGATAAGCCAGCTCCCTGCAGAACAAACCATCAAATTAACCAATCTTTTTCAACAGTTCTCAGATCTGGTCTCTTGTCTGTAATTCAAGACTCACCTGATGGGTGAGTACTGACCTGGTAGGAGTGAGCACCAAACAGAAGATGCCGTAGGGGTCCTCGGAGAGCTTCTGCAGCACCGGCAGGACAAATGCGGCAGTCTTCCCACTGCCTGTTTTAGCACAGCCCATACAATCTCGGCCTGAGAATGAGTAATTAGATCATGCTGAAGAAAGCCCAAAACACATATATCATTACGGGTAGTAAACTTCCGACACCGGGCTGCCGATTGGTCTGCAAACGCAGTTACTTAAATCTAAGAGTTTTATTACCTTGTAAATAGTCTGTCGGGTTTGTAAACTACCCCCAACCTTTTAGATGTAGATAATTTTCGGTTCATAATAGAATAATATAGATTTGCCGTAGGATTTCTTGCGTGAAGCGTGAGTCTGAAAGCGTGAGAGTCCCGGCAGCCGGAGCAGCAATTTTACTCTAAACTAGGGAAATTATGGTACGCGAGAAGTAGAATGGAGCATACATGCTGACAAGCTTATACCATATAAACTCACCTTCAAGTATAGCTGGCATACAGTTCTCCTGTACGGGAGTTGGCTTGCTGATACCCATCTGTTTACACTGTTGAATCAACCAGTCCGACAAACCCAAGAACGAAAAGTCAGACATCTTCCGTCAATCACGCCGAAGTGCGAAGCCTATGTTGTGTGTTAATTGTTTAGCTTTAACTGAGTACGTAATTGTTTAAAAAAGAAACTATTCTAAGTAATCGACCCCGGCATGCTAACTGAAGCGAGCGCATGCCAAGACGCTCCAGTCGCCTACATTCAACGCAATGACTGACGTCAGCCTTTCTGGTGACGTGTAATGGAAAGACATCGGGGCCAGAAAGATTTTGAGAAAGAAGAGCGATTTTATTTGATGACAAGAAATGCCCAACTTCTTCTTCACAATCTTAACCGCATAAATGAATGGCATAAATGCTATAAATACAGAAACAGAAGTGTGGGGTTTATTGTTGTTAATAAATGGGTCTAGAGACACTGAAATATTACTTTATAATATGGATATGCAAAACATATCAGAGGACAATATCACACAATAGACGAAAATGTAGGTTTTGTGGTGAAAATAGATGGATGAAATACATACGAGGAGGGGTGGTGAATTCTGTTTATGTAGAATAGCAAATAATTCTTCGTGAATATAACGATACTGCCTTTTTGAGTGAGATCCGGCTCTCCTGAAAATGAGGGGAGGCCTTTTTTCATTTTCATTTATATTTTATACCTTTAGCAGATGCTTTGTGCAATGTCCAAATGAAGCAAATAGCACATTTCAAAAATACAGGCAGCCAAGGAGTCAACTAGAGTAATAATAGCAGCTAGGCTGAGCTTCCGGTGAATGCTCAGGTACAAGTGTAAGCAGTATTTGAGCAAGAGCTGCACTAACAAAGCAAGAACCAAATAAAACTATTCAAGGACTAGAAGTGTAACATGAGAACATCCTTGGAACATAAACAGGTATCCTATAATAAAATAATAAATCAGCACCTGCTCAGAAAATACCATTATATTAAATATTGCACAAACTAAATTAGGCAAATGCCAGCTAAAAATGCTACTGACCTTGAATGGAAATTAGGGATAATCTATTCACAGGGCAGAAGCCTTGCATACCTCTTTTAAGTGACAAAACCTGGTATTCAACATTTGTAAGAGCACTTTGAAGAAATGAGAGAGAAAGCACTTGCTCTATCCTCCTGTGACCGAATCTGCCGTGGCTAATGCTCACACTATTAGGTAGTTCTTAGCGGGTGTTTTATTACAAGAACTCTGATGAAATTTGCAGCCTGTGGTCCGCTGTTCTAAACAGGGAGGGATAGCAGCGGCTGGGACCTGTGGAAAGCTTCTGTGGAGACCACTCATTGTTATTTATAAAGACCTTAAAATACAGACAATTGTAAAGACCTCAGATTGTACCTGAGAAGCTGAAAGCTATTTGTATCCAAAATGTGCAACCAGTTTTCACAACAATTAAATGACAGTGTCATTATCATGCTTTAAATACAGTATATATGTAGTCAAACAGGCAAACCCTGATATCATGGCTGATATCAAAACATAGTACTCTGATAGGGAATTTGAACAGTTTACAAAAGACCATAAAAAACTACAGGATTAGCTAAGGCCCATTCTTGGTTTCCCTTGCCTACAGTGCAGTTCCTTTTTAGAGAACTGGAGAAAGTCCAACAACGTCACACGCCGCTGATACCCCCACGGAATATGGGAAACTGCTGCTCTTTGTGTTTCTGCTAGGCCAAGAGCCAACCTGTTGTTATCTTCTCTGTAGAGTTCCGAGATCATTTTTATGAAATTTCACCAAGGTGAGGTACAGTATGTGGCACTCGTGCATTGCACACAATGCAGCTAATGGAAGATGATTCCATACCCTGAGAACTTCCCAGCATGTGGTGCAGAAGCGTGCCAAGTCAGCCTTGGCTACCATGCAGTGAGCAAAGGATCGGAGCTCTGGGCCCCAGTGAGAAATTCTCGCCTTAGCTCCATAAACTTCCATTGCAAATATGTTCTCCTAATAGGGACGGTAGTGGAACAGGGAGTAATATTATACACCTATTAGTCTGTGTCCCTGCTGTCTAAAAAGGGTTATTTGTACTAATTAAATGGATACTATAGAGCAGGGGTGTCAAACTCCAGTCCTGGAGGGGCGGAGCCCTGCACATTTATGGGTTTACCCTCATTTAACACACCTGATTTAACTCCTTGCAGCTCCTTGTACTAATTACCTCACAGCTCTTCTGTTCAATCATTTGTGGTGGAACAGGGAAAGAATTAAACTACACAGAGCACCGGCCCTGCAGGACTGGAGTTTGACTCCCCTGCTATAGAGCAATGTATGGCGACCAGGGTTTGGACAGTAACTGTGTACAGGGGGAAGTCTAACAGATTTGTGGCCTGGAACCATCTGCTAGGATGGTCCCTGGCTCACTGACACCTACACCTAAATATGGCTGTATGTCCTTTACATGGGCCTTGTATAACCATGAGTGGAATTGTTATTGTTATATATCATATTATATATGATTTGTTGCCTGTCTGAATGTATCTGAAAAGGACGTCTTAATATTATGTACTTTTATTTGGCGGTGACCCATGCCACTAAATGTCCCTCTCCTCACCTTTGGCCAGGAGCTGTCGGCTGTGGTGGGGAAAACGAGGTTGCCAGGTCTCTGTATCAGGGTAAGCAGTTTGGAGATCTGGAGAGACTTCGAAACAGAGCTGTTCTGGTCATGTTCCCATGGGGCAGAGGTAGCACTTGCTGAGGGGATTATAGCTCCCGGCTGGCCTGGGGATGCCTGTGGATCACACAGGAGAAACCGGAGCTTGGGGCCGTAGAAACAGTGGTCCATTCTGACCTGCCTGGTGTGTTACCACTGAAACCATTACCAGGGAAAGCTGTAGGAAAATGAATGAATGAATGAATGGATGCTTGAATGGATGGAAGGCTTTTTGGTGTACAGTATATTACACGTTGTTGCATCACTTTAAGGACTCTCTTTTGCCATTAATACTCTCACTTTATCAAAGCTGACTTTTCGAGGATTACTCAGCTGTTATACGGTACACGTTACAATAACACACATAACCAAATAAATAATCCTAATGGCCTCATTCGGTCTCCCCCTCAGCTCTTGTCTGGTAGAACAGCACGGATCGAGCATTGTGTTTTTTCATTGCTCAAAAACAGAACTTACACCTCTATTCCACAGCTGTAGATGATCCCAGATAGCTATTGCGCAGCGTAGCATTAAAACCCACACTTCACTACTTCTGGCCTAGAAAATTGTACCATACAGATGAGGACTGAAACAAATATGACCGGCATTAATTTAAGTTCAGATGGCGCCAGGGCCGTCGCCAGGATTTTTAAAAGAGTGTGAGCCCTCCCTAGGTATGCCCGGTAACGGATCATGGTTATTGGAGATGCAGAAAAAATACTGAGGACTTGGCATCGGCGTCCTTAGTGGTAGTCGCGGCCATGCATGGTTCTGTTCTGATTAAAATAATTATTACCCGATAAGTGAAATCTTTCTTTAACCGTATTTTTCGAAAACTGGTAGGTATTAAATTTTAGATGAAGTTACAAGAGTACAATAATTGTGTGAAAGTCGGATTGCATTTGATAGTAAAATTTCGTAACCAGCAGGGGGTGTAAGAGAGTGTTTTGGAATCTAAATGGGGCAAAAAGCCACATCCAGTACTGGTTCATCGGTCCAGCTGCTGGTTTAGGGGCTGGAAAACACCACTTTACGAAAAGTACAGATCGCCCCTTTTGGGGTACGGAAGGAACAACAAATACGGGCATCATGGCATATGCTCTGTAGATATTTTATATACCCAGCAGTATAAAATGCTCAGCAACCAGTGAGGGGGGTTCAACTGAACGGGAGTGCAACAGAAGAGAAAAGCGGACGGCAGGATCAGTTTAGGAACAAAGAGCAGCAGTGTGGTGACAGTGCGGAGGTCCGCATAAGGCTCCGATCCGAAATACCATCAACTCTGCAATTAACGCGTAACACATGGAAAGGCACTGCAGCCTGCATCGATCCTTATAAAGCAAAGCCAAGGAATCGCCACATCGCCCGCTGCGAAATCTTACAGCCACATTCGGAGACTGGGGGAAAAAAGGGAGGAAAAAAAGAAAACACATTTTTCTCTTGAAACTGGATTACAGCGCATAGCGGTTGGATCGGGCTTTCGGAAATGGGGTGAGTGTTTGCAGCAGGGCGCACATTCACTTCACCCATTTTACCCCTTAAGAGGATTACGCTGAAAAGGTAGCACGCTTGGGGAAAAATAAAGTTTGGGACGAGTCCGTGAAAAATGGGTGCCGAAAATGCAAAGTGTGCCACGTCGTTTGCGCATTACATGCGCGGCACAGCTACATAGTTTAAAATAGAAATTCCGAGATCTTTGGGTTATTCCCCAGATATTTCAGCCAGGACTGCTACTCCTTCTTGGCGGGGAAAACTTCTGATGACAGTGCGGCTTCCACAGTCGATCTTCTTTGCTGAGTCAGAGTGATCGTATGTCTCTATGAATGGTACATTTGCACTTTTAGAAGCAAAACCATCTCGCGGTTTTGTACATATTTGTACAAACATCTCGAAGACATAAATCCATAAACGTCAAGGAATAATAGAACAACATCGCAGAAATGGATAAAAATAAGACAAATGGTATCTGAGCTTCTGTGATGTGGAGTTCTTGTTCATACTCCAGAATGGGTCTGGAAAGGACGAGGAGATCAAATATACTAATAATATGAGTCCGAGGCACACATTTCTAACAAACCATATACGTAATGTGACCTGATATATTACCGTTGGAAAGCCCATGTTTAGGCAGAGTGCACTGCACAAGTTTAAGGCTTTACCCTTAATTTATAACAATGTATTTTGTAGTTTTTGCTTAAAGATCAAGTGTTATAGATGTGTGGGAATATTTAAAAATGTACCTTCTCATAACATATTACTCGTAGCTCATGTTTCGGTACTTTAATTTCCACCACCTTACATGAATTTATTTTTCTACTTGTCTTTTGATAGAAACCTGTACATTTAAACATTCAGCTTACATTTAACTAGATGTGCTATAATCGTTAATCTTAGGAAACATTCTGTGTTATAGCAATTAAATGGAAAAAAAAGTTGTGTATTAATATTCACTTCAAAGCGGATAGCCCCAAAAGTGCGCTAAACGATTGGTCTCGTACTTATAGTTATACCTATTACAAGCACACCGTCGTGGACTCTTTTCTCTGCAGATTCCGTTTAGCACACAAGTCTGATGTGTGGTATTTTAACAAATACTCTTGATTTTTCTTGCTAATAATGATTTTTCTAGTTAAATCCTTAATTATGCATAATCTGCACAAGTAATGCATGGATATCTTGCTAACAGTCTTGAGAATTACTTCAATTTTTTGTAACTTAATCATACAGGCAAGGTATTTTATTTTACCATCCTCATAAAATCTGAGATGAGAAGTTTAAAGATTGTGTCCGTCACCTGACTTCAGTATAGAGTTTTCCATCAGGGACATATGACTTTGGATTTTACATTTTCCTCCACTCAGCTCTCTGTTACTCCAGCACATGGGAGCTGTTATAGGCAGCAGACATTGTATGATCCTTTAACCTGAACCTGCTTTTGGGTCAGCAATAGATACCGTGTGGCTGGTGTATAAATCAAAACTGTACCAATTCCTCCCATTTACACTTTACAATGAGGGTGTAATATGCAAAGACAGTGGATTAGTGTCGTCAATGCACTGGTATGTTCAGATGCATTATATTTCCTCCGTGTGATTCAGTCACACTTTTTCCTCCAGTGTCTCTGATGGAGACGCTTACTGTTAATAGGATAGTGAACAAGAAGCATCAGACGCAGGCCCAACCCACCGCTCATCGGCATTCGGAGCTCAGTCTCACACAAATCTACGCCTCTTCAGAAGCGTGTGAGCAAACTGATATCTCCAGGCAGGAGTCCTCTTTCAGAGGCAGTCTGGAGAGTTGCTAGTTTTTTTTTTTCCTGTTTTGAATTCTAACAAAAATCTGCCAAGTGCTGGATCAGACTAGATAGTCGGTAAGTAACGTGTAACCAAAGATGGGCACAAATACATCAAAAAGTATTTTGTTACAAATTACAAATACTTGCTCATCAAATGTAGCAAAATGAAATACATTTTCTAACACCAGTATTTCGTATTGAATTAAAATACAAGTAACTTATTTGAAAATACAAAAATACATGTAAAGTAGTAACCGTCCATGACAAATGTGTACAGCCCTAGTAATATGTAGTATTTACAAAATCTACAGTGTTCCCTAACTTTAAACAGAATGATAGTTTTGTGAATAATAATTTTGTGATGTTAATTGTGAAATGAAAAATACCTTATGTAACATTAGTAACGTAATGTGAGCTCAATAGGCTGCATCTGCTGCAGTGGGTTGGGTTTGGGCAGAGGTGTAAATTTCCAGAAAGTAAAAATCCAGACCAAGATTTTGTTTCAACCAACCATTTTAGTATAAAGAGTCACAGTCACCGAGTGCTCTCCTAGTTAGTTGAAATAAAATCTTAGTCTGGATTTTTACTTTCTGGACCTTAAATTCACACCTTACGTTCAGTAAGGAGGTTTGCACCGAGCACCAAAACGGGTTCTTTCTTTGGATTACTGGTCATGGGAAAACGAAGTTCACAACAAGCAAGCTGGGCCCAACAGGATGTGTCGTGTGATTCATTTGCATCCAGTCCAAGATGGTGAGGGGCTATATTTATAAGTCTGTAAGCCTGGTGATGAATGTTCTTAAAATGACAGAAAATAAATAAATAAAATTATATTTTATTAAGTATTTTGAATACAAAAATACAATCTTTCAAGGGTGTTTTGTTACACATTACATCGGATTTTTTTTCTGTCCAGCAGATTACAAATTACAATGTACTTAAAAGTAATTAAATACATATTTTAAATATATTTAATTGAAATACTGCATCTCTCCTAAGTGCTGATATACGGTACCTGTCAATGATCTGATGTTGTTCTCCAGCATTTAGCATGGTGAATGTTAGCATTTTTTGTAGGCAGTAAATGATAGTATCATAACAACAAGATATTTTATTCATAGAGGGTTTTTAGATGGATGGATAGATTGATTGATGGGAGTGAAGGCAGTGCACATAGTACGAACAAGGTCAAGCAAAAATGAATGAATAGATAATATATGAATATTGTATCATATGAATATTTAGCAAGAGGTGTTTTTATAGAATCATCAAGGTATGAAATGCTCTGCAGTGATTTTTTAAATTTGAAAATAATACACATATAAGGCTATATGACATCAGCTGTTACATAAAAGGAAAAGAAACAGATGTGTGTCTTAAAGCCAGATTTAAAGTCACAGACTGAGACTCGCTTATATATGTGCAAATGCTCAGCTGAAGAACTCAACAGATAGGAAGCAGGAGCTTAAAGACGTGGTTTCTCCGGCTGTACATCCCTGTTCCAGAAACTCATCAGTGCAATGTTTATATCAAAATTTAACCAAACCAGTGCCATAAAATCCAGGAGGATATTCTTAAAATCTCCACCATACTGTCAGCCAGTGCTGGTGCCATGACCTATTCTAGAAATGTTAAAAACACCTTCACGGGAGACAGGGTGTTAGGACGAAGGAACAGACTTGGTTATTGGGCACCATTATAGGAAACGGGCAGGCAGACCAGAGCGACCGCTCCAACCCTGAAACATTCACATGCTCCCTTTGTTTCACAAGAATAAAAAAGATGATTAACTTGACACTTTCCTTCTGGAGGTATTTTGAAGTAACCATCAAGAGAGGAGGATGTGTAAAATGTCACCCAAAGACAGGTGACTGCAGAGGAGGGGGAATGACCAGATGAGTCTTCCGCTATTGCTGTGTGTACAGCATGCACAGTAAGCCTTCGGTTTTCACATTGCCCGACCTTGCTTCTCGACGAGGGACGAGGGCATTTGAGAACTGCAGGATTAGAACCCTCGACCTTCTGGGCATGAGCACTGATCCCTGACCTGCTGAGAGCAAGCAACCCAAAACTAAAGTGGATCACCTCAAAGAGCTGGGTGTGCTCCAGATGGGACTGGAGATTGGTTGTGATTGCATCCCATAATCACTCAGAGAGCAAAGGAAAGTTGGCTAGAAATGTAGGTTTGAAATCTGGGAATGTAGGACTGACTACTGGCAGTCAGTTCGAAGTTAGCTGGCACGCTTCCAGGCCTTGTTCATTTGTCTTCTAACAAAATGGAAGAAGGCTGCTAACATTATTTAAATATTACATCACATTTATTCATGTAGCAGATGCTTCTGTCCAAAGCAACGTACATGTTAGCGCTGTTGAGTTGGGATCAGTTGGGATTAATGATTAATGATTTTCCCTTTGTAATTATAGACAGTGAAGGACTTCTGATGGTCTCTGCAGTGGCAGGACAGTTCAGCTAAAGTATTCATCTTAGCACAGAGTATGAAATTTGCTGCCTCATGCTTCTAATTTTAACATAAAGAGAATTGGAATAATAGAAATGGAATAAAATAGAATTGCATATAAGAGGGTGCCGGTCCCTTTAAAGGGCAGACATGGGAGTGTGTCAAAGACTAGCTAAAACAGCAAAAACCCAAAAGAACAAGTTATTCAAGTAGCAGATTTATGGTGAGCTGCATTATATGCAGCTAGGGTGCCGACCCTTAACTCCTGCTCCTCCTCAGAATCAGCACAGCTGGCCCTGTTCATACCCTCTAAGGTTGTCTGCCCAACAAGGGCCACCTGAGCTTGATAAACTGGGGCAGCTGTTTCAAACAGTGTCTCGCTGCAGAAACTGACCGCTCATTTCAGGCTGATTCTGAAGTCTGCAGAGTTCAAAGCCATTTTGATTCCCAAAATAAGGTGTCTTTGGACTCTGCTGATGCGGAGCGGCACCTTTAAATGAGATATTGATTATACGGCTCTATTATCTAAATGAGTGAGCATCTTGCCGAAGCACCTTGAACCTCAATAATCCTCACTAGCCTTCTAAGTGTGTCAGCTACACCACTGTTCTTTGTGCTTGGCTCGTGGTCCCTGTTCCTCTGTTATGCTGATATCCCCCTTTTGGGGGCTTGAACTCCCAGGACGTGTCTCTAGGACCCACACAGTGCCCCGTCCATGTTTTAGTCCCGATGTCTGGCTCGGGCCGCCGCGGATTTGCTGCCCACGTCCATTTTCATGGGCATAATCTCTGGCTGTCTGAGTGCTGTATGAACTGAAGTGTGCTGTTAATCACAGTGTTGTGTTGACCTTCTAAGATGTTATTACACATGTACTCTCTCTGCCTTTTGTCTCCTCCACAGAAAAGGAGCCTTCCTGTAATAATGTACCCGCAGCACAGAGAAAGGTACCGCGATGATGCACTAATGTGGTCTGTCCTCATCGTTACCCATGCTGCCACCCTAACCTGGATGCATCACCTTCTCGGCCAATCATATATCTCCACAGTCACGGGCTGAACAGCTGTCTTCTGAGCATGATGATGGACCTCAGCCCATTGTGTCACCCAGTGCTCAGTCCAGCTCCTGATAAATTAACCCTGCTTGATTGGCTGTGTCCCGATTCCAATTCTGGCGTTAGAATACGTCGCTCAAGTACACATTTGCGTCGTAAAATACAATATCTTTACTGAATGATTTTTAAATGCGCGACTAAACAATATACTTCCTTTTATTTCAATCAGTCAGTTTTAAATGGCTTTGTGAGAAATGTCAGGATCAATGCTCTTCATTCCAATAGCATCTCAATCAAGGCTAATTCAGGAATTTTAGCTAAAGACCAACACACACATCAGCACACCAGCGGTGGGGTTATTCCGAAACCACCTTAACTGAGGGGAAACACTCCTCCCTCAGTCTCTGCTGGGCTTTTAATGGTTTGCAGTGTATGTGATGGTCTTGAATGCTTTTGAGGGTTTGAAACTGCACTCGAATGGCACTGTCAGTAGTGTCTTTGTTGGAACGGCACGGTCTTTGTGGCTGGGCATTGTTCAGTGTTCTGTAAGGGCCTGCAGGCCTTTCAGACAGAACTGTTGAAAAGGAGACAGAATTCAGGCCAAATCAGAAGCCGGGGTGTGATCACATGAACACTGGGTTTTCACAGACTCACATTTGTCTCCCAGTAGTCTACCCTCTCACAAATAAATGTTCACTTTGCCAAATTTTAGGTGCTATTATTTTCTAAAAACATTTGAAGGGAAGCGGTCTGCAGATGTTACTCAGTAGTAGTAGTGATTTTATTAATTCTACATGGGCCCCGGGGCCCCACATCCCCCAGCTCTGTGAGTGTGACTTTATATAGGACTCCGGGGCCCCACATCCCCCAGCTCTGTGTGTGTGACTTTGGGCCCAGGGGCCCCACATCCCCCAGCTCTGTGTGTGTGACTTTACAGCTCTGTGTGTGAGTTTGCATGTTCTCCCTGTGTTTGTGTGGGCGTCCTTCAGACTGTTCTTGTGAATTGGTGAGTCTTACCCATAGCACACGCTGTACCGCTCAGCATCCCATGATTCCTGTCATTGGCTCTGGGTCACTGTTATTCAGATCACTGTTATAAACCAAGGATGTGTAAAAAATGGTTTACCTCTCCATCTATGAAAACTTGGCAATGCCTTAAGTACTGTTGACTAGAGATTATGTATATGAATATTAATGTTGAATTCATGCTAATTTGCATAATTGCAGCTTGTGCTCGAGTAACCTCAGGGACCATTTGATCACTTGAAGGCAGGCAGTTAGGAATTACAGATGGATACTAAGCTGAGGACTAGCTAGTGTAGCTGGTTAGGGAGTTACTCTGTTATGGGGTGTTTTATAGGGTCGTAGGGTGCCTCTGAACTTATAAGACACGTCGGCCATTGTAGCTTCTGTGGCTTACTCTTCGCAGTACGACAGATTTATTTTCGGTCCATGTGATCATCACATTTTCTCAATTAGGCAACTGCTGTCGCTTAGCCAGGAAGACAAGCTCAGAGATACACAAGCGATCGCTGCACCGATTGAGATGGAGGGGGGATTCTCTCACGCAGAGTCACCCTATAAAACAGTGTACGTCCAAAACGTGGATTAGTGCAGCGTGCCTTTTCCGTTCCCATCTGGCTGCTTGGAGGCACAGAGATGGCACTTTGGGGGCTCATTAAATCTCAGGTTCTGGTGGGCCAGCAGTGATTAAGGCTACGGTGAAGAAGCAGAGCAGAGTGTGTTCAGTTTGAAATCAGTATTAAGGGGGGAAAGTGTGGAGCTATGGACACGCCTTTCAGTCCTCCTTTTGCAGGACCTCCTGGCAGGGTGCTGTAGCCCTGAGGGGTCACCCAGGACTCTGTGTGTAGGAGTCAGCAGTCAGGGGGGCCCTGTAATCGCTGTAACCCTGAGGGGCCACTCAGGACTCTGTGTGTAGGAGTCAGCAGTCCCTGCAATCGCTGTATGCATGATTTAACGCTAAATGCTAGGACTATATTTCAGGTAAAATGTTTTTAGCTGATATGGAAATATAGATGTTTTGTTTTGTAATGCTTAGAAAAGTAATTTTCAAACCACAGCTGAATGTAGTCCCATAATAAACATAATACATTTGTAGCCCAAGGGCTACTGTGTAATGCTACACTAGTAGTCTAATGAGTCTTGGACTATCAAGCAGTAACTGTCAGTCCTTGTCTTCTAGTTATATGACGAGTGTCTGCTAGGGCTTTCTGGGTTTTTAGTGACTCCCTGGTGTTTCCCCTGCCTAACTGTAACATGGGTGCTGCATCTGCCAGTTAGTGTGGGGGATATTCCAAGGGTTCATTATGTAGGAACCCAACAGAATAAGAGCTCGGTCTGCTAAAAATATTTTTACCAGCATAGATCAGTGAACCACAGCTAGAACAGTTGTCACTTGGTATAAATCTACTCAAGGCTCACGATGCTTAATTTCTGGGCTTAGCTTCAGGTGAGGATGATTATGTAAAACACTGACGATGCCATCCGCGCTGCCCCACCCTCAAGGCGCAGTCATGACACTACCAACAGGAACTGCTCAGGCCATTATAAAGCACCTCCCAGCTACAGCAATGCATCAGCTTTCAGACAGGAGATTTATGCTGGTAGATGAGAGGGGTGGGATGAAGAGGCCATTGTTAATGAACATTTGACCGTGTAGCATTTATTTCAACTTGGTAGAGCTTAGCTTCCATGAAGAGGGGTGATGACATCCGTTTCAATGAGCGTGCCAACGATGTAATCGGCTGGGGATTGGTACTGGAACCAGTTCAGTTTGCAGGCAGTGAGCTCAGCCTAGTGCTGGAAGAGCTCTGTAACTGTTTGCATTGCTGAAAATGCATGAAGCTTTCTTATGGGGTGATGTGAGGGAGGATGGTGATGCTTAAACATTTGTTTTATTATATGTGATTTTCGCCACAGGACAGGAATCGGGGAAGATTATACACATACTCACTGAGCAGAGCTACTGTGTGGAGTACTGAGTATGATTACGAATGGAGCGGGGTGGAGCTTACACCCTCCCCCTCCCATATTATTCTTGTAAGATCTCATTGTTTGAAAGCTTTGGCCATGAGTACATAAAGAACAGCAATTGTTCCCTCCGTACATATTTTCAGCTCAGATTAATGTCCCCCTGCACCAAAATAACCCCAGTGTGGCACCCAGAGGCAGCAATCCCATGGTCTGCTTCATGCTGGGAAGCACCTGGACCATTGGCTGCTTGGGCGCCTCCTGCCCCCACCCACACAGGCATCTCCTCTCAATCTGCCCCCACCCACACAGGCATCTCCTCTCAATCTGCCCCCACCCACACAGGCATCTACTCTCAAACTGCCCCCACCCGCACAGGCATCTCCTCTCAAACTGCCCCCACCCACACAGGCATCTCCTCTCAATCTGCCCCCACCCACACAGGCATCTCCTCTCAATCTG
>JAODKL010000034.1:297881-323305 GCA_026780765.1 Petrocephalus schoutedeni | reverse complement strand
CCTTTCAATCTGCCCCCACCCACACAGGCATCTCCTCTCAAATTGCCCCCACCCACACAGGCATCTCCTCTCAAATTGCCCCCACCCACACAGGCATCCCTCCTCGAGCTGCCCACACCCGCACAGGCATCTCTTCTCGAGCTAGCCCCTGCCCGCACAGGTATTGCCCCTCAAGTTGCCCCACCCTTCAGAAACCCCTCCTGACGACAGCTCATGTTCTCTTTGGTGTGGGTGTAAATAGTATAGCAAATATTTCTTTGTTGTTACAAATCTGTAGCTTTTTCAGCTGTATGTGTGGGGATTCTTCTAAATGTGAATACTGTTGTAGTGAGTCCTGTGCCAACTGCCAGGCTAGGCATTTTAGAGAAATGTTTCTCTCTGCGTTTCTGCAGGAGTAGTGAGGAGTAACTTTGCCAGGAAGCCGTCATTTGAGGTCTGAAAACCGAGACAATAGCAACATACCTCAGTGGAGTGTTTCAGTGATTCTGATTCACTGTCTACTTTTCTTTCATCTGCGTTGGTGAGCAGATCTTGTGCAGCTCATGCAGCCAATCAGATCTCAGTCACTAGTTTTATGGATAACCAGAAACCCATCATGAGGATGAGGACTTTAATAATTTGATGCATGTTTCTTTGTGATGGATCTAGAAAATGACTCGATTAAATGGCCCAAAGCTGCAGAGGGTCTCTTCCGGACTCTCATGTAAGTGTTTGGCTGGATGTGCTCTGGCCTTGTGAGAATCAAAGGCAGATGAGTGGAGTGTTTTCTTGGGCTTAATGAGTGCAGATTACCATCTGAATGACTGAGCTGGTGCCACAGAGGGGAGCCAAACTGCTTGCAAACTTCATAGAACAGCCACGGGAGATCTTTTCCCCTAAGAGGGTATCAAGTACTTACATGGAAGACGGATATTTCAATAATGACAAATTCCGTTTTAGAAGTGATTGCATTTTGATTTAAAAAGCTGTTCCGTTTTTAGTTGAAGTATAAGTGATGCAGGATAAATAGATGCATATTTGTCTCGTGGGCCCTGCCGTTCTGTGGCCTTTCTGGCATTGCTGGATCACTGTCCTGTGCATCTTCTCATCTTGGAATTTACATGCCCATTAAAGTGTCAGTCAGGAAGTGACGCAGACGTATCTGCTAAACGTCAGCGATTTTCCTTGGGGAGGTGTGGCCTCACATTTTGTCGATGTTGGTGATTCAGTTACAAGGACAGAAGGTCCCCCGGTGCCCCTGGCACAGCAAACGGCATGGCACCACAGAGCCGTGCCTCTCGACGCCCGAGGGCAGCGGCCCACGTCGATAAATGCTGTCCCCTGTCTCTCCACAGGGAGCAGCCCATTTTCAGTACCAGGGCGCATGTCTTCCAGATCGACCCAGCCACCAAGCGGAACTGGATCCCCGCCAGCAAGCATGCTGTCACAGTGTCCTTCTTCTACGACGCCAACAGGAACGTCTACCGCATCATCAGCGTGGGCGGCACCAAGGTGAGAGGCCCCCACTCTACACCAACATCGGCCTCCTGGGTTCACACTCCATGCGGTGAAAAACTGCCAGACACCGAGTTTGACTCACATCCACCGTGGAGCCGTCTTTTACGGGGCCTCTTCTGTCTGTACCAAGTCCCCACAGAATGGACAGATTCTTAGGTCCCAGCCCTATAACTGAGATGGCCTGCGTTCTCCCTTCATCGGTAAACCACTATTTCTAGCACTCATGCCCTGTGAGTTCCCATTTTACATTACGTTGGTTTACCAGATGCTTTCATCCAAAGCGACATACATTTGAGAGAGCAGGGTTAGCTAGTGCTTGTAGCAGTTGGGATTCAGCTTGAATTGATATCAGTTATAAGATTTTATAAGTGTGTAAATAAATGTTATAGTGATAACGCATATGTATGTATGCCTCAGGAAGAGAGAGTGACCTGAGCCCTGGGCAACTGCAGCTGGCAGACCGAAACGCTCTAAATCAAGGCCAGCTGTTTGTGGGCAGGGCTTTATCATGGGAAGAAGCCCCAGGGTCCTAGTGGGGTGGTGTTCAGGCAGAGGTATAGCGGTGATGGCAGGAGGTCCTAGCACATTGGGGGGTCTGTGCCGGAGAGAGAGGGAGAGGAGCAAAGAGAGAGAGAGAGAGAGGGTTAGGGTTAGGGTGGAGAGGGGCAGAGCAGAGAGAGGGAGGGAGGGAGAGGGGCAGAGCAGAGAGAGGGAGGGAGGGAGAGGGGCAGAGAGAGGGAGAGGGGCAGAGCAGAGAGAGAAGGGGAGAGAGAGAGGAAGAGGGGCAGAGCAGAGGGGGAGAGAGAGAGGGAGGAAGAGGGGGAGAGAGAGAGAGAGCACAGCTCTTAGGTCCTCTTCTCCTCCCCAGATGGCCTTGCTTCATAGTGAAGCCTGCGGCGCTGACTGGCAGTGGATAATGGGGTCAGCGCACGGCGCTGGCTGCCCCCCCGCCGCCGGGGACACCCCCACTGCCATGCCCTTACTGTATGCAGATTCGCTGTAGCCGAGCGCGATAGGACACTCTTTGGAATAAAATAGTTGGGTCTGAGTAACCAGGTTATGCCTGATGGAATGGAGACATCCGTGGGAGGCTCAGATAAATAAAACTTGTGATTTCTGCAGAGTCAGAGCCTGTTATTTCAGCACTTAGGGGGCCCCTTGTGGACTCGGCGAGCCTTAAATCTCAGGTTCAGCCGACATGGCCGCAGATGGTGGCGAGATGTTCATGTACGTGTGTCCCTCATGGCGGCGTGACACGATCCCAGACGCTGGCGCCCGCGGGCGGCCGCCTTGCGGACGCTGACGGCGAGGAGCCAGCCGACTTGTTACCCAGTGAAGTTTCTCGCGCAGATATTTACCATATACAGAAATCTTGCCTGAGGAAAATCTACAGATATGTTTCATGTTTAGATGTACTGCTTAAAAAACAACAACATTCCTTTTGGGTTCAATATTTCAACATTTTTGTTTTACTTTCCAGATATCATAGGGATATGGGAACATACAGGTTTCATCATCAAGGTCTTTATGAGGGCAAAGGTGGAATCTTGGCTTGCTTGGAGCGACAGTCTTAGTTGTCTTTGGGAAACTGTAAAAAAAGAAATAAATAAAATAAGCTCACAGTCACCCCTTTCCTGCCAACATGGCACAATCAGGCCAGTGTTTACAGATTAGTTATGCATGCTTGTATCGCTTTGCATTGTGAGGTGCAGTTCATTTCACTCAGCTTGTTTTTGTAAGTAATCTGACACAGGGAGCCTTTTCTTGTGTCCCCACAAATGAGCTGTGAAAGTGGAGATATGCTCTCCCTCAGCCAGAGTGCCAAGTGTTGTTGTTGTTGTTGTTGTTAATCTAGTGCCTTATTTTGGTTATTCTATTGCGTCCATCTTACATGCCACCTCCTGTAGGCCATTATTAACAGTACAGTCACCCCCAATATGACCTTCACCAAAACCTCGCAGAAGTTTGGTCAGTGGGCGGACAGCCGGGCCAACACTGTCTACGGCCTGGGCTTTGGCACAGAGCAGCAACTCCACCAGGTGAGTTGGATGCCCGGATCCGCTACTGCCAAATCCGCACGACCTCGCCTCAGACAAGTAACGGTTACCCCCACCCCCCCCCCCCCCCACAAGTTCTCCGACCGATTCAGGGAGGTGAAGGAGGCAGCGCGGCTGGCCCGCGAGAAGTCCCAGGAGAAGTTTGAGCTGAATAACCCCGGCCTCAACATTGCTGCCCCACAGGTGAGTCTGAGAAGCAGGGCCTTGAAAGAAAGCATCCCATAATAACACTGCCGACCCGGCAGAAAACAAGAGGAGTGTTCGCTGCAGGACATTCACTTACTTGGGTCCCTGGTTGCTCACTAACGCTCCCCTTCCTTGGGCGCCTTCCAAGGCCTCGCGGTTCGGGGCCCAGCTTCTCTAGGGGCCAGAGGCAGAGACGAATGTGCTGCCAGTGATAAGGAGTCGCCTTACTGCCAGAGGGGTCTGGGGGAATGGGAGGGGGATTGACAAGGTCCTTCTCCTCAAGTAGAAGTTTTAGGGCAGAATGTAGGGCATCGCTCGCCTGATGGCTGCTGGCTCGGCCTCCGCTCGCCCGACCACGGCCTCCCCTCACCCGACCGCGGCCTCCCCTCACCCGACCGCGGCCTCCCTTCGCCTGACCGTGGCCTCCACTTGCCCCACCGTGGCCTCCACTTGCCCGACCGCAGCCTCCCTTCTCCTGATGGCTGCAGGCTTGGCCTCCGCTCCCCGGACCGCGGCCTCCTTTTTCCTGACCGTGCTCCCCCGATTTCAGCATGCTCAGGCTCTGCTCTCCTGACTGCGCATGTTAGGTGGAACGGAGCTGCTGAAATCGAATAGTGTCTGTCCACTGCTCGATTTCTGCTACCTCTGTGGCGCAATGATACTTTCAAAGCCTGAATCTCTGCTGCAAAGTCCATCATCGCCTTGGCTGTCGACAGGCTGTACCGCGCCAAACAAGTCGCATGTCTGTCATGGCAGGTACATTGTATCTCCTGTGGAAAATGACACATTTTTTTAATCAGTGATTGCTAAATAATTAGTAATTGATTATTTCACTGATTGCAGATGCACTTTCAGTGCATGCCAGAAGCATTACATTTCATTAATCTTTATCTCCTGTATTTCAAAATATACTGCTTTAGAACAGCCTTTGTGTTAAGTGTCCTGAGTGGCTGGAATCTGCAGTACTGCACGTGCTTATCCGTGTTTCCTTGGCATGTCAATGTGCTGCATGCACACAAAGCACTGCTCGCATTAATGAGAGAGCGTGGCTGAACAAGGCAGCAGGCAGAGAAATCGCACCCTGCGAGTCCTTTGCAGCAGGTGCTGTGGCTCTGGATTGGCTGCTGCTGGCCGCTTGCGCTCCAGATCTGCCATCTCATTAAATGCGCTTTTTTCGTGGAAAACTTTAAAAATAGACGTCTGCATGGGCCTGAGGTCGACACTGCATATATCTATCAACACTGTTTTATCCATCCGTCTTCTATAATCGCATATCCGGGTCACAGTTTGAGCGAGTGAAGTGATTAATGGTCATTGTTGACACACTACAGTGCATAAGGACGAAATGTGTCCACTGTATTTAACCCATATGGGACATTGATACATAGCAGTGGGCAGCTAATTCAGCACCTGGGAGCAGTGAGTGGGGGGAGGTACCTTGCTCAGGGTACCTCAGTGGGAATCACAGGATCGAACCGGCAACCTTTCATTCACGAGTGCGCTTCGCTGACCATTAGACCGGTGTTTCTCAATCCTGCTCCTGCGGCCCCACCAGCCAGAAAGTTTCCGGGTCAAACCCGCACTGCTCACAGCCTGCCGCCTTCATTATTAGGCCATTACGAAACACCTGATGCTGATTAAGGTCAGGCTGGAGTGAGAACTTCCTGGCAGGTGGGGCTCCAGGGGCAGGATCGAGAAGCACTGCATTAGAGCGTCAGTGCAGAGAGATGGTCCTGGGAGCAGGGTACACCACGGACAGGATGCCACTTCACCCATGAGCAATATCAATCCGTCCACCATCCATCCATCCATCCATTCTTCTGTCTTCTAACTGCTTATCATGGTCACAGGGGGATTTCTTCTCAGGCAGAAAAGAACCCATAGGAGGCCGGCACTCTGGATGGGATGCCCATCCATCACAAGGATTTCTTTCTTTCTTGCAACATTTTGTAGAAAAATATCCCAACAACTGAACATTCTTTTCCTGCATTGGTGGCTCTTCTTTGTGGCTGTTTTGCCCATTGCGGGTTTGTGAGGTCACCACGGTGATGCAGCCTTCCGCATGCTGCACTGAACAGCAGAAGGGCTCTGCGTGGGCAGCAGGTGCGATGGCAGCCCGAGGGCCTTAATAGCATGCACATCCTGAATTTCCTGTGCATTCTTGCGTGCCCCGCACGTCCTGTGTGTTGTGTGTATCCTATGCTTCCTGCATGTCCTGCTCACCCTGCGTATCCAGCATATCTTGTGCATACTGCATATCCTGCGTATCCAGCATATCTTGTGCATTCTGTATATCCTGCATATCCTGCGTATCCTGCAAATCTTGTGCATTCTGCATATCCTGCATACCCTGCATATCCTGCATATCCTACATATCCTGCATATCTTGTGCATTCTGTATATCCTGCATATCTTGTGCATTCTGTATATCCTGCATATCCTGCAAATCTTGTGCATTCTGCATACCCTGCATACCCTGCATATCCTGTGTATCCTACATATCCTGCATATCTTGTGCATTCTGTATATTTTGCATATTCTGTGTATCCTGCTTATCTTGTGCATTTGGTATATCCTGCATATGCTGGATATCTTGTGCATTCTGTATATCCTACATATCCTGCATGTCCTGCATATCCTGCGAGTCCTGCGCGTCCTCCATATCCTGCGAGTACTGACCTCCGGTGGTCACGCAGCCCCTAGCAGCGGTTCTGAGGCCACTCTCCTCGCACACTCTGCTCTGGCAAGAGCATGAATAAAAGTGTGATTTATTAATTTTAATTTTTTGGCCATAAACACAAGATATCTCATGAAAAACACTTTCAAGTCTGAGTAACCTCCACTGGGGGCAGTTAAGTGCTGAATTGGTGACCAGGTGCATACCTCTTTGTGGTGAACAGATTTGAGTACATTTGCCTTTTATTTAATTAGTAGTTCCATTCATCTAACGAGATATTCAATTTTAAGAAAGCAGGGTTGGACAGTCCCTGGAGCAATTGGGGGGTTAAGGGTTTTCTTCAGGAGCCTAACAGTAAAACCACTCTGCTAGCTCTGGTGACCTTCAGCATCCTAACCCACTGAGCCAGCGGTCGCCTCTGACCAGTTAGACTGTCATCAGTACCCACCAGTGAGAATGCTCATGTAGTCTTGTGACAAGTCATATGATGTAATTTCCTGTGTGACATCCTCAGAAAGGATGCACATAGAAATGACACTGTAGTGTGTTTGTCTGAGTGGCTGAATGCTGCCTGGTTGCAGGGAGAGCACATTTGAGTGGCTTGTATGACGGGGCACTAGATGTTGGGGGAAGGCAGTGATGGGGTCTGTCAAGGTCCTTGGAGGCGACCTTCCCCGTCGGTGCGTGAGTTTTCTCATTTCCCGAAGCTGGGAAAGATGCCAGCGCGGGTGAACTTATCCAAACACGGTGTTAGACGAGGTAAAAAAAAACAAAATGACTTAATCAGAAACAGGAGGTCTGCCTGTGCAAATGGCCCAGAGAGGTGGCTCATTTTTATCAATCTGCATGCCAGTAAGAATTTGTAACTCTGTGTGGGGGAAAAAAGGGTATTGCAGTCTGGCAGCGCAATTTATTGAAAACTATTCTAATGGCATTCACTCGTCTCTGGCAAGGAGTCAAAGTAGAATTAATTTCAGTGTACTGTTATTACAGGAGCATTCGGAAATCGTGTTAAATTAGCAGAAAATGTATTGAAAAGTTGCAAAGTGACACAAAGGACTTTTCTAATTTGGGTAATTGACATAGTAAAGTGCTACTCATTATTACAACCTTTGATTTGGATGATATAACACGACATGCCACTTCTAAGTGTGTGGGGGGGCAGGGGGGGCATGCTGCATCGGGATGCTGGGCCAGTGTCATTAGGAGGAATGCTCCTCGATAGCCTGTGTCCTGTCCGCACTGGGCGCGGGACGCCGCGTGAGGAAAGGCCTTATGGGTGCAGTGTGTGCAGTGACAGTTATTTATATTCAACTTGAGCGCATCACAGGACACTCTTCAGGGTGACCGATATGACCAGAAAGCGTCATAAATAACCTATTAATAGACCCCCTTTTATGGCCTCATGGAAACCAAGAGGAAACCAGGCCTGAAATGAACCAGGCAGGGTGTAATGTAGCCTTGAGTGTTTGCGGTCATACTGAGCGGTGCATAAATAAATGCCCCCGTAGCCTTCAGGGTTTGCGGTCATACTGACCGGTGCATAAGTAAATGCCCCCATAGCCTTCAGGGTTTGCGGTCATACTGACCGGTGCATAAGTAAATGCCCCCATAGCCCTCAGGGTTTGCGGTCATACTGACCGGTGCATAAGTAAATGCCCCCATAGCCCTCAGGGTTTGCGGTCATGTCTGGTTGTCGTTCCCGCTGCTCGCCTGCACGGCTGCCTTTGACTCCAGCCTTCGTCACAGTTCTGTTTCCATGGCCACCCTGACTCCCAAATAAACTTCAGCATTTTGTAATCTGAGGCTGTGTCCCTGGTGCAGGGACCCGCGGGGCTCTGAGGGGTGATGATACATGTGACCTTTCTCTGTTTTTAACTTGCCGGTACGTCCCGCCATGCTGCTTGCCCTCGGAAATGCCCCCCGTGTAGCTCTCCCAGGTGAGTGTCCTTTTGGGAATTCCTCTCTGTGTGTCATGCTCTGCCCTCGTTTCAATAATACCTTATAACATAAAAAAGGAAAACATTCGCGAACAGGTATGCCCCTGTACTGCACTAACCATACCGCCATCCCTTCATCCCTTCATCCCTTTGAGCTAGAATCGGGTAAAAATCCATTCAGCCCGTGAAGAAGAAATAAGCAGTGAGTATTACAGCGCAGCTCACTGATTGGCCCCCAGCTTGCTGTCGGCTGAAGGATAGCAAACAAAATCTAGAGCGGAAGACTGTTAATGTGATGAATTAATATAGTAGCTGTAAGTTGTGCTGCTCTCAGACTGGTGCAGACGGCTTGCCTTCTTGTTCGGCAGGTATTGGAGAAGTACTCTCGCAGTACTCAGTACTCAGTACTCAGTACACTGCTGCTGTGCCCACAGTAATATTAATATATGATCCTTAACACTGATCATTTTAAAGATTGGCGCTCACAGGGGGTGAGGCTCCATTGCATGGCCTGGGGGTTTATTGCACGGCTCTTTTGATAATGAAAGATATATTTTTTTCTCTAAAATTCAGTGTTTGTCCTTTTGAGTTCACAGGTCCTCCAGGTTCCCCGTTTATCGACTGTAGGGGCCACAAAAAGTCGGGGTCCCTATAGTCGACCCTTCTGCCTCGCGATCTTCCCCACCGCGGTCTCGACATATCCCGGGGTCGGGATAATAAATAAAATGGGATATTATTGGGAGTTTATGGGAGTTTTGCCAGTGTAGCAGATTACCCATAAAACATTTAATAACTCATAAATGTATATATTCTATGTATTCAGAGTGCTGGTTGGTAGGATGCCGAGCGCGGCTGTGGCGGCCTCTCGCGCGGCTTCTCGCAGCAACCTTGCAGCGATCTTTCTGTCTCGCGTTTCTCATGTCTTTTCACTTCGCTCCCCTCCACACGCATGCTCGCTTTGCTTGGCAAGGGGGCCGAAATATTTTATGCATTTTTTTTCCAGATCGCGGGGAGCTTGCGCCCCTAACCCCTGCAATGTGGTAGGGCCAGGTGTATATTTCTGAGAATTTGCACTGGGTGGATGGAATGTGAGACAGTTCATATGGCCTTTCCTGGCTGGTGTGTGTGTGTCTTCTACAGATTAATGCCTTTTATTCATGCAAGGTGTCTTTTTTACCACAACAAAAAGAATAACTCAAAAATGTGTGTGTCCCTGGGGACGGGCATAAAAGGCTGCTTTTATTAACTACACCAATGCACTGTGCTATATTTATCCTTACACACGGTATTGTGGACAGGACAGTATAGCACATCATATTCCTATGTCAACACCCGCTAATCTTAAGAGAATTGTTTTTTTTCCTTACTGTCCAGATAAATAGCTTTAAACATTTTCTTTGGCTGCTTTAGTTTTCTGCACTGTCCTGTATTTAGAGTTCTGGCCCATTGCTGCTCTCAAAGCTCCTTTACCATTGTACACTCAGTGAATGTACATGAACATCCATCCGTCCAACCGCACACCAATCAATCCACCCATCCATCTGTCTTCCAAACGCTTACTGGGGCACATCTGCGATGACCGTATGATTCAGGTTTCGACGGAATACTTCTGCTGCTTTGATGTCTGGCAGTTCACTTGACCATAATTTCAGTTATTTGTTTTGGTAGGTTTATTGACATGGTCTCCTGCGCGGAGGCACAATAGCAACGTCGGGGGCCCCTGGAGGAGCAGCGTAATGGCAAGAGTTGTCGACCAGTGGGGCCCTTGTAGTGACAGATAGTGTGTTCTGTGATGGGTTGGTGCATGGGCCTGGGTTACTCCTTGCCATGCGGCCCTGAACATGACCAAGTAGGTATACAAGATGGATGGATGGATGGATTATATGAACTAATTATGTATGGGAAGCAGACTCTTGTGTTCATCTTGGGGTCTTTCTCTGTGATTTCTTGGTGTGCTTCTTTGTGAGCTTTGATTGCAAAGGGAGTAGGAGCTGGGGGGTGGGGCGGTCCAGGATGCTCTGAAGCTCTACTCCAGCTGGCAGGACGCGGGGGGTGGGGTGCAGACTGCACCGAAGCTCTACTCCAGCTGGCAGGACGCGGGGGGTCGGTGGATGGGTGGATGGGTGGTCCAGGCTGCCCTGAAGCCTTGCTCCAGCTGGCCGGATGGCAGCTGACATAACCCACAGCTTTCAGGTGTAGCAATCTGCCATTGTATTACTGTGGATAGCTGGGGCGTGGCAGGGATTGTTCTGCTGTGTGTCTCCGTATGACCCGTGAAATCCATCCATCCATCTTCCATGGCCACTTATCGGAAGTCAGAAAGTCAAAGGAGACACGGGTCAAAGGGCAGGGGACACATTGCAGAGCACCCATGAAATCCTAATAAATAAGGGTATGCTTAAAAGGCTTCGCTTTTGCTCCTGGACACAGTTAGGCGTCGATGGGCTCGTCACCCAGGGCGGGTGTCTGCGTATCTCAGTATCGTCCTCTTCCTCCCATAGGACTTTTTCGAGGACCGCGAGACGCCTCCCATGGTCTCGATCAACGGGCCGGGCGACGACAAGCTGTTCCGCAGCAAGAGCGCGGACACGGAGCTCAGTGCCGAGAAGGAGCGCATAAAGAAGATGCTGTCCGAGGGGTATGGCCCCCCGAGCCGCGCGCGCGCCGTTACCACCCTCTAATACCGTCAGCACCCCTGTCTCCACCCTCTTATCGTCGTCACCAGCCCTGTCTCCACCACTTTATCACTGTCTCCTCCCCTCTATCACTGTCTCCTCCCCTCTATCACTGTCTCCTCCCCTCAATCACTGTCTCCTCCCCTCTATCACTGTCTCCTCCCCTCTATCACTGTCTCCTCCACTCTATCACTGTCGCCACCCCCGTCACTGTCTCCCCCCCTCTATCACTGTCTCCCCCCCTCTATCACTGTCGCCACCCCCCGTCACTGTCACCCACCCCTCTATCACTGTTGCCACCCCCGTGGATCATTTTTGTAGCATTTCTACAGAGTGCAGGTGACCAGAGAATTAGGTTCATTTGGAATTGTCATTATCTGTTGTTTGTTACATCAGGAAGTTTTTGAGACTAAATGGGAAACATGGTGAGAACCGTGTGGGGAAAGTCACTCAGAGTGACTGTTAGCAAATACTGCTTCAGAGTAGCACAGCATAATATCACATTTGTAAGACCAGGGGGCATCTTCCGTACCCTAGCTAACGTGTCGCCGGCACTTCCTGCTGTCTGGGTGATTAGACCTAAATCACATGCTCTATTTTTCAGAGGTTTTCATGGGTTTTATGCATGTGCTCTAATCACTGATGCATTTGCATCAATTTTCACGTTCATGTTGAAAATGGTCTTCTCTGTTCTTGGCCTGCTGGGAGACTCCCATTTCCCTTTATGTTTGCTGTTTACTTGTAAACGTGTATTATTCCTCCCACTGCCGTAGGGCCCTTAGTGTGAGGACAAAGCCGGGCAGCCGGGAGAGCGGCAGTCCACGTGTAATACGCTGAGTCACGCGCGCGGTGCATTAAAGCGCAGGCCCGTGTGCCTCTGCGCCTCGCCGATGATCCCGTCCTCCACTCGCGCGGATTCTCCGCCCCCTCCTTCCAGCTAAAGGTTATTCTGCTTCTTTGTGTTCGGTGAAAGCCGTCCCGCGTTTAGAATCTAGTCGCTATGGTGTGCTGATGTGTCTTGTCTCTCAGATCCTCAGCCTCCAATGTTTGACAGCCCAGATCAGTGTGACAGCTGACAGCAAGTCTTTGCACCATAACACACGCAGTGCTGAGGCTGGCTAAGGAAAGAAGCAGCCATGTTTAGCGCCCTCGGCCAGGGGCCTTATTTGTTGCGTTTGGCTCTGTGTGGGTGGAGTCAGACCCCATTTTATGTTTGTATGTGATTAAACCCCCTCGCACCGGGCCCTGTGTAAGTTAGGCGACTGGAAGGACGGGTGGATGCGATTCATGTGTCTAGGGCTTGCCCAGAGCCAGAGACACATCCCATGCAAATTCCACACACACAAACCCAGTAATGGGATTTGAACTCACAACCATAGGGGTGCGAGGTTGCAGATGTTACCACTGAACCAGCTTTTTTTGCCTAGTTTATATGCAATGCCTTACAGTATTTTAAAATTTGTAAAATATTATCCAAAGGGGTGCTGTCTTCAGAAAGTCCTAAGTGCATCCCATCTTGCCGCTTTTGCAGTGGGGTTGACCCCACCCCCTTCCCTCCCGCGTGGGATAAGCCACCGCAGGGCAGCTGGGTGGATGTGATCCGTGTTTCTAGAGCTCTGTAGCCCCCTGGGCTGGTTTAGTGCTTAGTACTTCTAGTGGAGTGTCTGTCTTTCACTCCTTATTGATGCTTTCCAGGTCTGTTTGCGAGATGAACCTGGAGGCAGAGCTCTTCACCCTGCAAGACAGCAATGCCAAGCTGGTGGCCGCCCTACACGAGGCCAACACCAATGTGGAGCAGTGGAAGAAGCAGTTAGCCGCCTACCAGGCAGAAACGGACCGGCTTCGCGACCAGGTGAGCAGCCCAGGCCCAGTGGCAGAGCACCCCCCTGCTGGGGCTCACAGGTCGGGCCTAATGGCGGAGCGGCCCCCTGCTGGGGCTCACAGCCCAGGCCCAGCGGCAGAGCGCCCCCCTGCTGGGGCTCACAGCCCAGGCCCAGCGGCAGAGCGCCCCCCTACTGGGGCTCACAGCCCAGGCCCAGCGGCAGAGCGCCCCCCTGCTGGGGCTCACAGCCCAGGCCCAGCAGCAGAGTGGCCCCCTGCTGGGGCTCACAGCCCAGGCCCAGTGCCCCTGCTAGGGCTCACGCTTCCATCCATCCTTGACAGCGTCAGTGCAGTGCCGGAGATACATCCCATGCAAATTCCACACACACAGACGCAATAATGGGATTTGAACCCACAACCATACAGGTGCGAGGCTGCAGATGTTTTCACTGGGCCAGCTTGTACATCATGCAGTTTGGGGTGCCCCTTGGTTCTTTCGACTTCCAAATCTGACAGCTGTTGTTTTGTCTTAAGACAGTTCTACTACAAATACCTTACAGTATTTTTAAATGTGTAAAATATTATCCAAAGGTGTGCTGTCGCCGGAAAGTCCTAAGTGCATCCCATCTTGTTTGACTCCTGCTTTTGCAGCAGAGTTGACCAGGTGGTTAGAAGTAGTTCACGTCCCGGGGGAGGGCGACATGAAGGGAGGGGGTTTTTAGGACACTGATATCCTACTTCCACTGTCCCAGTTAGGAGACATGAAAAATTACCACAGGGAGCTGGCAACGGATCGTTTACATTTTTTTTTTTTTCTCTCCACCCAGTTAAAAATAAGCCAGTTTCTCTCAAGACTCCTGAAGCCCTTTTGGGTTGGTTGTTTTTAATTTTATATTTGGGGAGACTGTGACATTGCGGGACAGTGCACGATCTCCACTGCTCTACCATGCTGTCTCACCTCATGAGCGGTACCGTGCGCCACATGTTTTGTAAGCAGTGTTAACCGGGGTTGGAAATGAAGCTCGCCCGCCTGCCGGAGGCAAGTACTTTTTACTGAAGCAGTCCAGCTGGCTGATAACAAAAATGCTTAACTTCCAGCCCTAGTGTTAACAGTGTGGAATAGGCAGGCCGTTATTTACAGCTATTTAGGCCTAAAACGCAGTCCTCCATGTCCCCGTCGGCCAGGAGGCAAGCTTGTTTTCAGTGGGGAGGCGGGGCTACCCGAGGGCCTCTCTGTGCTCGTTCTCTAAGCCTCTCATGGGGCTGTCCTTAACGTCAGGCTCCTCCCCCCATGCCTCTTAGGAGAGGCGGCGCCCTCCCGGCATGCCGATGCCCAGCGGCAGCTCGTCCGGAGCCTGCAATGTCAACGCGGTGTCACACGGACCTAATTCGGGGCAATTCCATGGAGGCACCTGGTTTTAGAAAGAGCACGAGCGTGCGATGTGTAAACGTGTCGAGGTGGACAATAGGTATGACACTTGTAGTTTTTTTGTAAAGGGGAAACATGATTTTTACTCAGAAAATAAAAACATGCACTCTGCAGTGTGATAGAGAGACGGTGTGGACTTTACCGACCTGCCCTATAGCTGTGACCTTGGTTTGAGCTGCTAGCTGGCTCTCTCTGCGAGTTCTGCTGTCGCGGGTGGGGGCCAGTCATGGTTCCGCGACTTGGTGAACTCTCGGGGGGGGGGCTATCGATCTGGCGGGGAGGAGGTGTGAGCGGTGTACGCTTACTGCCTCTGAGGGTGCCTGTCAGCTGATTACCAGTGGCTACCCGGAGGAGTCATGGTCAAGGCAGAGGCAGAGGGTTGTCGTGAGCTCAGTGGGTGGCAGGGTCAGAGCCTGGGACCTCCCTCTCCTGACCCATCAGCTTTTCCACTCCTTTCTGACAGGTGGCGGAGCTGGAGGCCCAGGTCGGGCATCAGCCCCCCTGCGACATGGCTAAGGAGGAGCTGACCCAGTCCCTTGTGGACCTAGAAGCCCTGCTCAAAGAAAAAGACGAGGTGAGGGCGTGAGGCTGCACGTTGTCCTGCTGGGGTGACGGATCCAAGACCGGCTGGCCTCATTACAGGATCTCTGCAGTGTGATTATTGACCAGGCAGGAGTTTCGAATGGTTGGTGTTGCACAGCTCATTCATTATCTGTAATCCTGAGGTGAGGAACGTTTCAGATCGGCTGTAATTAAAACTGGGAGCCGTAGTGTGGAATCGCTTCAGCTGGATGCTTCCGGGATGTTTTGGATCAGTTTCCTCCTGAGTTAAGTCACATTTTGGAGGGTCTGTAAATGTTGATTTCACACACTTCGATTCACTGTCCAGCTCATTCACTGACAGTTTTTTTTTTTAATTTTTTTCTCAAAATGTAGGAGAATCTGCAATGCAGTATACAGCAGAAACTAGTACTAATAATAGAAATAGCAATAAAAATAGTATTGTTTGTATAACCATAATAATAATGCTTTGAACATAATAAAACGATAAGCCTTACTCATATATTATACCCTTGACTGACCCTATATGCTAAAGCTATGTCCTAAACCGTAACCTTATATTCCACCCCTACACACTAACTCTGCACCCTTACACTATATGCTACTCTTGTACCCAAACCCTATACCCCAACCCTATACATTAACTCTGTACCATAACACTACATGCTACTCTTGTACCCAAACACTATACCCCAACCCTATACATTAACTCTGTATCCTAACACTATATGCTACTTCCGTACCCTAACCCTATACACTAACTCTGCACCCTAACACTATATCGTAACTCTGTAATCCAATATCTTAACCCTATATTCTAACCCAGTGAGTCCCAACTAGTCAGTAGCGATTCATAGGTTGATCACCAAGACATTTCTTGTTGAATTGACTGGAGCATTGGAAGAGAAATAAAGAAATAATGACTTGAATTATATTGTGATAATTATCCATATCATTTGATATGGAAAAACTCATGATAAAATATTTTGCCATATTGCCCAGCCCCAGGCTGATATCAAAATTGATTTTCTCACAATTGTTTTACATACTGTCTGCCATTGGACATTGCAACATGAATAAGATAAGGATAAAACTCTCGCACCTTTAATAGGATTAGGGAAAAGACCATTTACCCTGCCCTAACCCTCCATACCAAGGGTGCCCAATACGTCAATCGCAATCGACCGGTAGATCGCAATCACAGTGCGGGTAGATCGCGACATTCAAAAGATTGTTTAATGTTAGCCAATCATCTTTGGCATTTGCCACTTGATTGACGTAAAGGGTGGCCAGTCTGTTGCTGCTTAAAACTTTATTATATTAGGTTACCGAAACAAAACGCGAATGTATTGGGAGCTAATGCAAAACTCCAGCTAGCCTTCCGATTTATATGTACTAAAAAAAGGATATTAAAACAATGAATGGCGGAGCCGGACCAAGTAAGGAACCATAAATGTATTGCATTATATTATGCTGTGAGGGTTCATGCAGTGATGCAAGGTTCGCCAACATATACTGTACATATAAAGTATACTTGGTGTGTGTGTGTGTGTGTGTGTATATATATATATATATATATATGTATATAATATGTGCCATTTTTAATGTTGGTAGATGCTCTATACCTATACCATACACTGTGCTCTAAACACTATGCCAAAACCTTATACCCTAACCCAGAGAAAACGCCCACTCTCTGACTAGCCCGCATGCCTCTCTTTCAGGAAATAAGCATTTTGCAGAGTAAGAAATCTGGCATTCAGCAGCTGGAGAAGGAGCGCGATGAAGCCATCTTCAGACTGCAGGTGAGTGCCCGCCACATCACCCGGAATCCCACTGCTTACCGTCCAGTGGCTAACGTGACTGATTGCTTACTCCTGGGGGTATAGCATTCAGATGTATTACTAGCATTCTGCTGACTTATGATCGTATAATTTGAGCCCAGGAGGAGCCTTTTCCACATCTATGGTGGTGCTTGCCAACAAAAAAATGTTATCAAACCTGGTGTATGCACATTTCCCCTTGGACATTTTGTATCTTAAATATGTGTACGTGTACAATGCATGTGTGTAGGTGTACAAGCCTGAGATCCTGTCTAGTTACTGCCTACAAATAACCATATGTGGCATGTCATGTGCTGAGTCATGTGACTAAAGCCACACGGCGCAATTGGACGACATACATGTTGAGTCAAAGGCAAACCTCAGGTTTTCCTCTCCTCTGGCATGTGATCCTCCAGCACCTGGAGATGCGGAATGTGGAACTGGAGAGGCGTATGGAAAAGGCCGAGCAAGCACTGGCCATCTCCCTGGAGGAGCGGGACCGGACTGAGCACGAGGTGCGAAGGGTCATCGACGTTCTTGACGTCAAGATCTTTGACCTCAATGATTTACGACAGAGCCTGGCCAAGCTGGTGGAAAAGTAGTCTTCCATCCCAGGAATGCCAAATAGGAAAGACAGAGGTAAAGAGCTGGGCCAGACTGATGATGTGAAAGCACAACAAACCTGCACAAGGAAGGAGAGAAGGATGGATGGAAGGATGAATGTAAGAAAAATGCTCTTTTCTGGACACACTGTACTCACCCAGGCCAGACTGGTCTGTGTCGTGGCAGCATCTAAGTGGGACCTTCACATTGTTTCCGTTGAAATTGAGAGTTTTTCTCATCCGTTTATCTTTCCTGTTACTATGGCTTCACAAGGGTGAATATTAATGCTCCATGTATCTTATTAAACCTGTCAGTATTAACACCAGAGAATAAAGTCAAACATTTATCAAAGTTTAGAGTTCATCAGTGATTGCACTTAATATACTATTGCTAATCATATTAGATCACAAATATTATCATTATTATTGAAAGAAATGAGTTTTGAAAACTTTTTAGAACATTTTGTCCAGTGCACAGTGACAATTATTATGATAGGTTCCCTGAATTGCTGGGAAAACGACGAAGGCGTAAAAATTATGTATGTTATACAATCCAGGTTTAATGCTAATCTGATAATGTCTGGAATCTGCCATTAGTCCGGGGAATGTTTGTTCAGGAGGAAGAAACTGTAAGTCTGCCACTGCGCGGGTAACGCATCTAGCAAGCATGCTGAGTCACGCGAGTCACTTGCACTGGCTGTGTACATGCATGCTGAGTCACGCGAGTCACTCGCACTGGCTGTGTACATCCGTTTCTAAAATGAATAATGACAAATACTTTGATTAGAATTTTAAGTCATTTGTTTCAATAATTTCATATACTTAGCCACCATGGTAAACTAACTACAGTCAGGTTACCATGTCAACATTTTTTTTTTTTTTTTTTTTAATCTGTGATGATTGACAATTTTTATCATAAGGGGACCTACACAAGTATGACATGCATGAATGATATATCATTATTCATGCCAAAAGAACCAAGTGCTTGTTGATTTGTTATAATATTGAGTCCTAATTATTAGTATTGTATTGTGTATGGTGAATGGGATAAGATCCTTGTTTTATGTTTAATTTAGAAGAACGTCTCTTAGTTTTTGTAATACTCTGAGGGTTTCATTTACATTTTCTGTTTACAATTTACTAAATTTGTCACACTACCTGAAACTGAAATACATTGCTTGTTTACAATTAATAACAAAGGTACATGGTTAAACACTCTCACAAAGCACTCTTTTCCAGTGTCACAAATTAAATCTCAGCATCAGTTAGTTTTACTCGGTGGGCAAACGGACAATAAACAATGTCTTCTGCTATATGTTACTGATATATGGGATCATTGTGAACTGTACGTCCCCGCATTTCTTCACATCTACACATCTGGTAATGTATGGCTTTAATGGAAATTTTAATGAGACAATTTCATGGCTAGACTCATGGTCACATTCAGAATAAATGTGTCTTTAGAGGTATTGACACTAATGCGGTTGAAGGTGAAAGCCTTTAAAAGCTGCCAAAGTAACTGTGTAGGTCATTGAATGACTGATTTGGGAATTCAGACATACCAAAGACTAGGGTACAGGTTTCCTGTAGGTATGTTTCCTATCCACCTTTCAATAGGATTACATTCTTATCACACAGAACATACAGATTTATTGCATAGGATATTTTTTAGATAATTAGGTGATTCGCAGGAGAAAGCTGGTGGAAACCATGGAATTTGGTAATTGTCAGTTTTATTTATGGAAACGTTCATACCTGCCACAGTGTGGGGTGCTAAGCATTATCAGCTCTTGTGATTTGTCTGAGGTTTGAACATGGTGGTAGTTTAAGTACTGAGAGTGTCCGTGGAGTAATGGTGACTTGGTGAATGTGTTTATTTGTAGGTCTCGGGTGTCTTAAAAGTGCTTGTTGTATGATGTATAGCCAATTCATTTTAGCATATGTATCTTTTGAACATTAAAGCAGACAGAACAGTTTGGAAGGTAGGTCCCAGTTAAAGTGATGCAGGCGCATTTTGTACCACTTAAGTGAAAATCGTGAATTAACAAGGACGTGTGGACCCTACAGGTGCCGTTTGTGCTGACTACATGTAAAATATCAAATGATCCCTTTCAACAACCTTTCTCCTTTGAAGGTTTTAACAGCTAAAGAAATTCTTGTAGTAGTTTTAAGATGTATGATTTAGATTTATCAGATTTTATCTTGTTAGTTAACTGTTCTGCCAGATAGTTCAGGTTAATGCAATTCTGCTTAATCAATCTGCCTAAACGTATCAATATGAAAACCTTTAGCTAGATAGCATTGAATATGTATATGGTAGCTTGCAGTTTGATGTTCTCTCCACAGGTAGCAGCAAATAGAAATTGATAAATGACATTATATACTGAAGTGTTACAACAGAGAGAAGGAATGCACAGTATGTCCACATGGGGTGCTACTCAAAATTTGAATGTCTGGAACATTTAGGCGTTTTATTGAATATGGTTGCCATAATAGAAGTAGTTTGCCAGTGTTGTAAGTGTGCTCATGTTCTGTAAAGATCAGTATGACTATGCATGCTCTCATCATTTCCTCTCTATGCAGTCTGGAAATCACATTCACTCACAGTTAGACTTTTTGTGATTTATACTTTCCAGTCCCAGTAAATAAAGACTATTGTCCAGGGACATGAACTTCATATTTCCACTGTTTTTTTTTTGTAAGAATTATTTTGATGTAGTTATATAAATAGAAACACTTTTGTAAAAAGTGAGTGTCGGTCCATGATGTGATTTGTGAGGTCTGAGTAGCTGCAGAAAGCTGGCTTTTGTTTTTGTTGCATTATAAACAATGGCATGATGTGAGTTGACAGTTAAAATATGAATTTTCCTTTGATTTTTTTTTAAGATGCCCAAATATTTCCTGGGAACCAAAAATAAAATGAAATAATATTAATTCCCACCATATTAACATCTGGAAATTCTTCAAATGTAAAAGCAAGAATGGAAACTATAAAACAATACCTTTTCCTATTAAAATCAAATGTGACAGGTGTGTTCATTGCTTCCATTTCAAGACATTAGGCAGTAGCATCAATAGCGTCTTTCAATGAGAGTGCATTCACAGGTATTGTAGCTGCATGGGGCAGTGGTAGCCTAATGCTTAAATAAGTGTGCTTGGAAAGCTGCTGGTTTGAATCCCCCAGGTGCTGGGAACTAGGGGTTAAAGGCCCACAGCTGTGACTATTCTTCCATGGCTGGGCTCAAACCAATAACCTTCTGATCACAGACACAGAAGCTTAGCCCACTGAGCCAGAAGATGAGTGATAAGTACTCGCATGGGCACATAGCCTAGACTGGATTACCAGCCCTGTACTCTCCAGCTTGAGTTCTGCAAAGACCCCCAGCAAACACAACACTTCGCTGAAAGCAAACAAGTACGACCCATTCCTTCACCTCCAACAATGCCCATTTTCTAAAGCAGGACAACTAGGAAACAGCAAGCTATAATGTCACTTCAATTGCTATTCTTTCTGGATCAGCGCTTCCCTGTGTAATTGAAAAAGCTAAACTAGTGAATTACATTTGCACTTTTATTAACTAACAAGGTATTTGCAAGGCTTATGTGACTGCTCAAATTTTCAGAAAGAACCAGATTCAGCACCCATTCACCTACTGGTGATGTAAGGTGAAAATTTTAGGCCAGTTTCACATTAGCAAAAATACACTCAAAGCAAGTCTGCCTTTTATCAATAAACACCCCAAGATTAGGATTACACTCAAGAAAGTGGTTATGCTTAGCTTTAGGTTTTAACTAAACGGCAATTTCACTTAACTCAGGTCTTTTGCAGCTTAGCGTGTGACATCCTAATTATTGGACGGCAGATTGCAGACCGTTTCATCATAATCAATGCCTTTCACAGACTGCCTGACATAATGACCTTGATCTATGTACTGTGAGTGCCCTCTAAGGCTACAAGTTCCACAACGCTTTGCTGCCACCTGCTGGAATGCAAGATCCTGCAGAACGCAAGGCCCAAGGTCAGTACCCAGATGGAAACTAGGCATATTTATTTCACTACCATTCAAACAAAGTGTAGAAAAGGAGTTCCGATGTGTTATTGCCACTTCTTTTTATTTACCAACTAGTGAACAAATGCAAAGTGACGCTCTACTTGAGCTTCTTCTTGGGACGCAGGTTGTTGGTGTGGCCACACTTCTTCTTACGACAGTTGACAGCACGGGGATGAAGGCGGGCGTAACACCTGTGACAGACGCAGATGTAAAGCCTGCTCAGCAGCCACACGGGGTCCTGCTCTCTTAGGAGCAGCCAGCATACAAGAGTGTATAAGACTACTCGATGGACTGAACACTTACTTGCGGCAAATCATTTTGTCGCAGTTGTACTTCTGGGCCAGCTGCCTAAGGGAAGGCTCGATGATGCCTCCACGCAGACGCAGCACCAGGTGGAGAGTGGACTCTGCAGAGAAAGCCATGTTAGAATCAGGTGGACGGCACAATGCACTTCCGCACCTGTCCACACCGCTCTTAAAAACACACAGGGAAGCTGGGATACCTTACCTTTCTGAATATTGTAGTCTGAAAGAGTGCGTCCATCTTCAAGCTGTTTTCCGGCGAAGATCAAACGCTGCTGATCAGGAGGGATCCCTACAAGACAGACTGATTTTACTGGGGAGTGCGGAAGGCAATGACAGACCAACCTAAAGACTGAGAAACGGCGTAGCACCGTATATATGGCAGTAATCTAGTTACCTTCCTTGTCCTGAATTTTGGCCTTGACATTTTCAATAGTATCACTTGGCTCCACCTCAAGGGTGATGGTTTTCCCAGTCAGCGTTTTCACAAAGATCTGCATCTTTGCGGGCTGTTAACACACAAGTGCCGGTTAAACGATCAAGTTTACGCAACCAGAGAAAAATGAAAAGAGCAGAGACGTTTCAACGTTAAGGCGACTTAACGCCACGATCACGCTGCTCATCATTCAACTGCTGGGCGGCATCAACAAAGATGGTAAAACAGCATCAGCTCCGAGTAACTACATTTTTAATGTATACTGTTGTACACTCAGCTCTCATCGAGTAAACCGGCTGATCTATCCACGGCAGCACCGTCCACATGGCCGAGAGGGAAGACCGTAAAAGGCTAATTAGCTTGCTAGCTATGCGGCGAGGCCTACCCCACACGCACACAGTAATTTCAAATTTCATTTATTGAGACTATAGATGAGCATGACTTAAACACACATTTAAACCATAAGGCACCGCAATATAGTTTTATACCGCAACTTTCGCACCATCGATACATTTTAACAGACTTTTCCACAGAATTCAGAGACACGATCCGATACACACCCTGCCAATAGCCGAGCCGGAGCGAAAAGAGGCTGACGGAGCAGGAAGCGCGCCGAATGCGTCATTTCCTGTTAACGCGGCCGCCGCAGTGACGTCGGCCTCAGTCCACGGAGGATTTCAGCGAGTTCACAACAAAACTTAGATTCAAGATGGAAGCCTCCAAGAAAGCGGCTCTTGCGCTAGCTCTTTCAGAGTACAAGCGGCTCCAAACGTATGCCGTTCAACTGATTAACCTCGAGGAGGATTACATGAAGCGAAGAAGGTAGGCGAATGTTTTTGTGTATTTATATGTCGTTGTTTCAGTTTCGGATTTTCCATTTTCGTACAAAAGTTGGTATATGGTCAGCCCTCGTGCATTCGCGCTTTGTGATTCGCGAATTCACAGATTCCGTACTCTGTTTTTACATCAAACATTTGTTTTTTTAAGGTAGTGTATTAAGCTGGCTTTTACTTGAAATTAAAGTGTTTTGGGAGCATGACTGGGGTCGTATTTATGGTTGAAACTATGGAAATGAGCACATATTACCATTTATAGTGATTCTACCAAACATCCGCGAATCCTCCTCATTCGCGACAGGTCCTGGAACCTAACCTCGCGATTGTCCGAGGTCTGACTGTGTCTGCAGGATGTGGCTGCTGAATTGATTGTTTTGGTGGCGACTGTCTGCATTTTATGGAGTTGTCTGCTAACAAAAGGAGAATAGTAGAGCGTTGTTCTAGAGAAGTACAGTAACAGTATCCAAATGATGTTTAATAGCTTGTTACATCACATTAACGGGGGTGAAATAACCAGATCACTTGGTTGTGTTTGATGTGTTTGTTTTATGTATTTGTAACAGTGTTGTTGATGGTTTTGGCATTATGTGTTGATGGCATATTTCTCCCATATTCCTCCCTTTCTCCAGGGAGCTGGTCTTACTTCACTTGTGCTACAGGCTACAAGACAGGTACACATTGGGAGGACCTGTTAGACATGGATGACCAGACCTTTGTCCGGCACTTCAGAATCAGCAAAAACCAGTTTGAGTTTCTACTCGCAAAGCTGCAGGAGAACGGCCTGAGCAGAGAACACAGCCATGGAAAAACACAAGTGCCTGCCTCCAAGAAGCTGTTACTGTTCCTGTGGTACATGGCCAGTCAGATCAGCTTTAAAGATCTGTCCGACAAGTTCTTCAAGTGCTGACCATTTTGTCGCAAATTGGGCCAACCTTCATCTCCTGGCCTAATGGATGTGAGAAAGGAGCATCTGCTGTTGCCTTCCAGCGCACATGTGGCCTGGATGGGGTCATAGGGGCAATTGATGGTTGCCACATCCGGATTCGGAGGCCAACCATTAGAGGAGGTGACTACATGAACAGGAAGGGTTTCTACTCTGTTCTCCTTCAGGGGATTGTGGATGAGAGGGGACGATTCATTGACATCTTCGCCGGACTGCCGGGGAGAGTCCACGATGGAAGAATGTTGAGTGCCTCAGACTTCTTCCTTGAATGGCGGCAAAGGATGGGGGGGTACTTTCTGCTGGGGGACAGCGCCTACATTGGCCAGGCCTTCCCATTCATCAGGGCCCCTAAAGGCGATAATGGGACACTCACTGAGGTGGACCATCAGCAGAATACAAGGATCAGCCGGGGGAGGGTCATAGTTGAACAGGCGTTTGGGCGCTTAAAGTGCAAGTGGAGGCGTCTGCGTGACTTGCAGAACACTCAAATTGACGTTGTGGTCCTGGTGATCATGGCAGCCTGTTTCTCGCACAACATCGTTTCTTGCATTGGACATTCGGACATGTGCCCAGAGCACCCACAAGGGTGCCCAAGGGAGGAGGAGGATGATAATGATTGATAGTTTAATTTTTGAGTGATTCTTGTTTTATTTTACATTCTGGTTTATTTTTGCTTATGAGCCTTTGAGCTTATTTCATAGTAAATGGTTTTTCTTACATTGTGTGCATTGTCTACATATGTGTGTGGGAGGATCAGTCAGCGCGATAAACAATACACATTGCTCTATCAATAAAACATGGTGTGCTTCAATTGATTGTTCAACCTCTTTCCCGCAATAGGGCCTTCTTTTACATTGGTGTCATGGGCAGTGTTAGACCTTCATGGTAAAAGAACATTTGTCTACACATAAAATATAGAAAAGATTCATAGCCTTTGTTCCATCCGATGGTTCAAATGCAGTGGTCACATTCCGCTGTGGTGTGTTCACAATGAGAAAACAATCACTCACTTTCACATTCAGCTAGTCATGTCTTAATAAGCATTGCATAGTGTGTTTTGTTTTTTTGATGATCTTCAATAATCAACACAGTGCTTTTAACAAAAAATGTATTTAAGTATAATGAAACACTTAAAGGTGCAAAGAAAGTGCAAATCCAAAACTTTAAAATAACTATATACAATTACCAATGTCTGACCCATTTAAAAGGCATAACCATATAAAAATGTTATTAATGATAATATAAAAGACATTAACCTTCTTAAAGTTTAAATAAATTTTAAAATAGTTCCACCTTTTTAAACGGTTCACACCATATCAATAATATCATCATAACAGTATAATATGTGTATAATTTTAGCAGCTTCTCAATATTTATGGCCCAATAAGAATCTAAAACTTGTCTAACAGGTGAGCCATTAAATTCTCGTGGCTCTGCTGGGCAGCTTTCAACAGGACAGGAGTGTCTTGGTGACACTGTCTTGGTGTGCTGCGTCCGATTCACGCAGGTACATGGGCGTAAATTTCATTTAACAGTAGGGGGGGACAATAAATAAAAATTTCTCATGAGCAATTTTTGAAGGGGACC
>JAODKL010000034.1:285849-297781 GCA_026780765.1 Petrocephalus schoutedeni | reverse complement strand
CATTATTATTGTAGCATGGAGACTGCATCATTATGGTTATTTGGGGGGGACAATCCTCGGATGGGGGGGGACATGTCACCTCCGTCCCCCCCGGGATTTATGCCCATGCGCAGGTAGGGCACTAGGTCACAGTCCCTGTTCCCCTTGCGTGTTCTTAGGGTAGCTAATGGTGATGGTTGACCTTGAAACTCGGGATACTCTGGTATACTCAGAGAAACCGAGTTCCTAGGGAAAATGGAACGCACTGTGGTTGTATAGTATAAATATCAAGATTATAATTGAGCAGGCAGCCTACACAAACTATTGCCATCAATTAGAGTACACCACTCAAGAATAGTGTGTATCAAGAATAGGTCGTTTTCTTGTAAAACTTTACAGTACAGCTTGAGAAGCACTACAATTAAAAATTAGGCCCAAACAGCCGTAGTAGAGGTTTTGATGTTGCACCACAGAAAAATGCCATTGAAACTACATAACATGTAGGCCTGTAGATGCCTGAGTAAATGACAATAGTTACTCTGGTGCCTTGATTAGATAATGAACGACTCCTAACATACGCCTCAAACTGTCACTAAGTGCATCGCACTCGCACCACAGGGTGGCGGTATAACACGCGCAAGTCGAGAGCGATCGGGTCTCCGGTCCGCTCCTGCAGTGTTTACATCTTGTCTAACATTTATCTGAACTGCCAATAGTATATTCAGAAGAAAGGGAAAACGCGATGAAAGGAATGTTGATGCAATTTAATGTCATTTACCACATCTGTTTCTGACGTTATTTCAGGCGGTATTATGAAATAAGGTTCGTTCATGTTATATCAGTGGGGAGACAATAAATATTTGACCATGCTTTTCTTTTTTGGACCCCCCCCCCTCTCCCCGCGTTATTTATTCAGTAATTCTGCCCTTGAAATGTTTTCCCGAGTCCTCGTCCTTCTCCCCTTTACAGCGAGGGCTTTCCGGAGTCGCAGTTGAGCAAATACGGGCTGTCCTGAGCGTGGCACGGCGGCACCGCACCGGGACGCGCAAGGGCAGCCTGTGTCCATCAATCACCGGGCCGGGTCTGAGCGGGCCGGGCTGAGCGGGCCGAGCCGCGATCACCTTCCACGCCCAGCCGCGATGTTTATTAGCGGCGAGCCCCGGCCGGCGCCTTACATAACGCAGGCGAGGCCACGCCCCCCCTCCCGTCACCGCGTTAAAGGTCCGGCCTCCCGCCGCACTTTTGTTTTCTCCGATCGTCCCACACGAGGGTCGCACGGTCCCGGCGCACTTTGCGAGAATCGAGGCACCAGCCAGGGACGGAGCATCGCTGATCCATCGCAGACATGGTCTGGGACTTTGGAGTGCGGAGCCTGCGCGTCGCCTTCGACCCCCCGGAGCTGGACTCGCCGCCCGTGTACAGCAGCGGGGACGTGGTTTCGGGGAAGGTGCTGCTGGAGCTGGCCGCGGCGACCAGGGTGCACTCCCTGAAGCTGCACGCCGAGGGCTTCGCCCGGGTCCACTGGACCGAGTCCCGCAGCGCCGGGGCCAGCAGCGCCTACACGCAGAACTACAGCGACGAGGTGGAGTACCTGAACCACCGGGAGACGCTTCTGCAGGCAGGTGAGGAGGCGGCGTGCCCTCCTCCGGGGGGACCGGCGACCGGGGGGGACGTTTGCAAAAATGCCGTTTATTATGTCTTTGCACAATAACTTTGCCAGCTTGCGACTAGGCGATCGCGCTGCCCGTTCGCTCCACTTCGGTGCATCTTTAGAAGTTTACGTGGCTGCGACGTCGCTCGCCGTGTGAGTCGGTGGATAACAAGGCGAATTAATGGCACCGCTCCCGTAGCTGGCGCTGGACGTTTATAGCGGAAGAAACCGATCAAATGAAGTGTCGCTTTAGGACCCGTTTCGTTATATGATGCACTTAAAACACTCCGAAATGTGTCTGAGCATTACACTGGGGTAGTTACTATATTCTCGAGTGGAAAATCTATACAGTTTAACGCACCACAAGTTACTTGCTGTTTTGGATCGTTTGCGATTACGTTTGTACTTTTCTAAAAGCTATTTTGTAATTAATTTTTTTTTTTTTTAGAGAATGGAGACGTAACAGTGCTGCAGGCGGGGAAGCACGAATTCCCGTTCAGTTTCCAGCTGCCTGAAGAGTAAGTATATCACCTTTATTTATGTATGTATGTATGTATGTATGTATGCTTAAATTTACATTAGACCCCTATTCCCATGGTATACAGCACTTCTTTGCCACTGTCCATTGTTGTACAAGTGCCTCACCGTCCTTATTTCTTCTGCCAACAGGACACTGGTGACCTCATTCGAGGGCAAGCATGGCAGCATTCGCTACTGGGTGAAGGTGAAGCTGCATCGACCCTGGGCCCCGGTGAAGAAGGTTAAGAAGGAGTTCACCGTCATAGAGCCTATTGACATCAACACTCCGGCCTTGCTGGTGAGTGCCCGGGCTCGTTGCCCCCAAATGCCCCAGTGTGTCAGTGTAAATGCAGAGGTGTCACTGCCTGACGTCCCACTCTCCCTGTCCCAGGCCCCCCAGGCAGGGACCAAAGACAAGATGGCACGAGCGTGGTACCGCAACTGCGGCCAGGTGTCTGTGACGGCCAAGATCGACCGCAAGGGCTACACCCCCGGTGAGCACCCTTCTGACCCTTCCCCCCCTCACCCTCCCGCCAGCCCGGGGCCCTCGGCGGCGGCCTCTAACCTGGCCCGCCTCCGTGCCAACAGGGGAGGTGATCCCGGTCTTTGCGGAGTTTGACAACGGCTCCTCCCGCTGCGTGGAGCCCAAGGCCTACGTCACCCAGACGCAGACCTTCATCGCCAGGGGCACCATGAAGCAGAAGCACTCTGTGGTGGTCACGCTGAGGGGCGACAGGGTGGCTCCCCGCTGCAGAGAGACCTGGCACGGACGGGCTATCAAGATCCCCCCCGTGGGCCCTTCCGTCCTGCAGTGCCGCATCATCAAAGTGGAGTACATGCTCAAGGTTAGACCGGAGCCCGGGCCCCGTCCTGTTTTTTGGTCAGGCGAAGCTCCCGGACGAGCTGCGCCGGCCGTTTCCTGCACCGGGGGCCTAACCGGGCGTGTCCCGCTTCCTGCCAGGTGTGCGTCAACGTCCCTGGGGCGTCCAAGCTGTGCCTGGAGCTGCCGCTGGTCATGGGCACCATCCCCCTGCACGCCTTCGGGAGCCGCACCTCCAGCGTCAGCAGCCAGTACAGCGTGAACCTGGAGTGGCTCCGCATGGGCGTCCCCGAGCGGCCCGAGCGTGAGTGTCCCACTCTGACGTCCCCCTAGGACGGAGACGGCCGGGCCTTTTCCCTTTCGGCGAGTCCCTTACGTTTCCCTCCCCTTCTGCTCTCGCTGGCGCCACCTGCAGCTCCCCCGGATTACAGCGCCGTCGTCTCTGACGAGGAGGCCGAGCAGAACATGGCCCCCCCGGCGGCAGAGGAGGACTTCACCGGGGTCCTGCAGCGGCCCTACTTTGCTTACGTCCAGGAGTTCCGTTTCCGGCCCCCCCCAGTCTACAGCGAGGTGAGATGCCGCAGAGCAGGCCTTGGACCTGAGGCCGGTTATGGTGTGCTGACATGCACCAGTGTGCCCAGGAGGCATCCTGCCCCTTATCCTGGGGAAGTTAATGATAACTCACACTGTGGGCTGTTGGTAAAAGGTCAAACCTGAGCTGTAAAGGGGGGGGGGTTGTTGTGGGATGGCGCTGCGAGTAGCTTTAGCTAAAGGGCTCCCGATGACATGGGAATTCTGTAGGCCTGCAGTACTTGCTCAGTCAGAAAAGTCTTCAACATTTCTCGAACCCTTCCCCCCCACCCCCAGGTGGACCCAAACCCTGAATCTTGCAACATGCGACCCCGCTGCATGACGTGCTGAAGCGAGCAGCCCCGCCAGCGCGGGATCTGATGGCCTTTTTGGGAGTCGGGCAGAGATCTGCTTTCTCTGGGACTCTCCACCAGGATTGAAGCCGAGTCCCAGGATGGGATGAGCGTGCCGTGGGGAGCAGGAGGCCGGCGCGGGGACGTCCTCTGCAGGAAGGACATGAAATAAGCGCCGCGCCCCTAGTCTTGTTCCCAAGCTCAGCTCCCACTCTAGTCCTCAAAGTTGGCGTATCGTTCCAACCGATGACGACTGAGATGCGGCGGCCTGTACATTTTGGGGATGTGATAAGGAAGCCCTCATGTATACTTTGGGAGGCGTGGAGGTGGAGGACAGACCCTGTAATCATCTGCAGCTGAGCTGTTCCTCAGCTGGCTTTGCCCAATACATGGAGATTTTTTTTTTTTTTTTTGAGAGTTAGTGACTAATGAAATGGGCCTGCAAATGTATATGTGCAAAACTGCATTTATGTGGAAGATGCATAGGTCTATTGTAGCCTTTGGAAATGTACTCTGCAGGCTAAGCGAGTTTCAAATCAAGGGCTGTCTGCATGTCTGGTTGACACAAATGGCAAATGGTTAATTTCATGTTAATTCATGATGGGTGTTGGGGGGGGGGGGGTGCAAGTATGGGAGCAGGAGCATAGGAGCGTTTATGAAACGCTACAGGAACAGAGGCTGATGGAACAATCGTGTCAGTGTTCAAAGGTCGCGGGACGAAGGTGTGTGAAAGCAAAACTTGGACAATCATTAGAGAGGCTGAACCATAGAATGACTGAACAAAAAAAAAAAACAAACCAAAGAGTCTAGTTAAGTCGCCGCTGGTGTCGTCAGTAGCAACTCATACGGGCGAAAAGCACGTCGGTTCAGGGATGCAAACGAATGCGCTTGGTGCTCTCGATCAGAACTAGCTGCCTTTTGACGTTGGAGAGCTCCGTAAACGAGCCGTTATGTGCAGCTTCCGCTCGGAGCAGCTGTTTCAGAGGAGTTTAGTACAGAACATTCCAGAAACCTTTTTTAATTTTTCACTGAAATGATGAAATGACACCCAATTTCTGGTGCGTGGCATTCATCCCAAATGTGCATTATTAATAGAAAACTGCTTTTCAAGTGTTTTTGGTTTTTTTTTATTCCTTTTTTAATAAATTGAAATATAAAGTTCTTCTTGTGCTGTTTCTTTTGTAATATGTCTAGAGGGTGATGAGCACACATGGCTTGTTCTAGGAAGATTTCGTATCTTTGTTTTTATTCTGCATTAGGTTGGTTTACTGGGAGCTGGTGCTCTGAAGGTAACCCAATGGACACATAGTGTGACCCCTTGAATTTTAGAGGTTGGATAATTTAGAAGCCATGTTATGAAATATATTCAGCACAATATTTAACCAATAGGTCGGGCACTTTATTAGACACCCATGTACTACCACGTAGGACCCCCTTTTCGCCTCCAGAGCCACTTCAAGGACAGATGAGTTTTGTGGACAGAGGAGACATTCTACACTGCACTGTTGTACTGAGTGGTTATTTGTATTCTTGTGGCCTTCCTAATAGCTTTAACTAGTCTGCCCATTCTCCTCCGACCTCTCTCTCAAACAAGCCAGAGAAGCCTAGACACTTCATAGTGTGTCAACATAGCAGAAGGGAAGCCATTTCCGGGATGCTGAAGCCCCCATCTGTCCCACCACGTCACATCGCACTCCACTTGCATCACATGGCTTGGCAGAAGACAGTGCAAACCTCCTGAGCCTCTCTCTATGTCCTGTGTTCTTTCATCACATTTATTTTGCAGGTGCTTCTCTCCAAAGTGACATACAAGTGAGGCAGACATTACATTACAAACATGCAGCTGTCAAGCAGCCAAATAGGTAAAAGGGCAGCTATGCTAGGCTTCCAATGGAAAGCTAGTAACAAGTGCAAGTTAGCATTCCCATGCAATGGAGTACAAAGAGCATAGCAATAACCCCGTAAGACAGCTATTCAAGCAAATTTAGACAAATGTTAAAATATAAGCGCACCCAAGATGCTCGACAGAGCAGGTCAGTGGTTACAGGGCTAGCTGAGGTCTTCCCAGATCAGAAGGGCCTTGGGGTGTTTCTTGGAGGTGGAAAGGGATCCTGATGACTGCCTTTGGGGAGCTATGCACGAGAAAAGGCGACAGTGGCACTTCTCACGTGGCGGAGAGATTGCCAGGTGGCTTTGGCTGGCTGACCGAAGAAGGCGAGATGCTCTTGGTTCTGAGAGTGCTCGGAGCGCGAGCCGCGATCATTTCGGCTGACTGAACACCAGATGCCCGGCTACATTTCCCATCACCTGCAGCAGCCTGGCAGCACGAGCTGGTGGCCCTGGCAGGTGTGGTGGCCCATCTGTGAAACGCAGAGCGTCTGCCCCAATCCTGCAGGCTGCACACAGGCTACACAGGATGCAAGCAGATAGCTGAAGGTGACATTTCCAGCAGAGCAGGAGAGCAGGTCTCAGTACAGAGGCACAGACACCGGGCCAGACAGCTGCAGGGCACATGTCTGTCATCTCTCATTGTTTCTACATTCAAGAATTTACAAATATGCATTAGAAAGCATTTTACTTATAGATAAAGGATCTTGACAGTGTATTAAAGAGGATTCCCCTCAGTGTGGCACAGTGTCATCATTTGATGGTTAAGAGTGCATGGTCAGTCATTGCATTCTGTGGGACGGAGACCAGGTTGGCATGGTGGAAATAAAAATGCAGGGTGATTCAGCTTGCTGGTGGCAAGGATTACAGAGCTACATTTCTGTGTCACCTGGCCAGTTCCACATTGACACAATAGCGAAGAGGTGAATGTGTAAACAGAGCAGACAGGCCTGTCCGGTGAGCCCACACCTGGACTAATCCTCACAGAGGATTTGCCGTGCACTTGCAGTGAAAGGAAATAGAGAGAGAGGGAGGGCAAGTCCAGGAGGAGAGGCCGTATTCCTGCTGTGTGCACATTTTGCCCCTTTTGTCAAGCCCATTTTTATTGCAGAAGCTTAATCTGGACGGGCGGACAAAGAAAAACCTAACCACCATTTGGGTTCTGATGGTGATCCCCAAGAATGCTCACGTCACCAGCACGCCTGGGTTCTCATTGCCTTAACTTTGCTGGATAGTCTTCAAGGCCATTCGATTTGTTTTTTTTTTCCAGTAATGTTTTCCTTGTTTTCAAACGGCCTGTAAGACCATTTTTGACCAGTTTTTGACATGTGAAATTACAGGTATATATGACACCAGTTTCAACTCACATTTATGGGCAATCCAGCAGCTCCAGGAAACCCTGTTAATAAAGATTAACCGTATCAAATGACCTGAAATTTATTTTTGGTAGTTTCTGCAACAGAATAAACAAGCCATTGAACCAAAGCCATGTCCAAAGATAGCTCTCAGTAAAATAATTTAGTTATAATATAATTATTTTTGTTTGTGTCCCATAGGAAAACAAGGTGGGATATATTGAATTTTATTCTTCTATCTGTACAATGGCAATAAATGTATTCTATTCTATTTTATTCTATTCTATTCTATTCTATTCTATTCCATTCTATTCTATTCATAAATTAGTCTATTAATTCCACATTCTTATCTCTTCCAAAGGCATAAATCTAGTTAATAAAAGTAAAGTGGAAACTGCCTGATGATTGAACAGACACAATATGACCTGTTTATCAGGCATTCAGGTTTATAGATCTGCTAGCGATCCAGTTGAATCCTGTTGAGTCCCGGCTCTGATAAAAGCAGCCTTCAAAGCAATATGTGGCACTTTCTAAAAATACATCTCAAGGATTCATTTTAAATTGCCTGGTACAGACAGTGCCCCGGCAATGGGGCCCAAACTCTTCCCCCCTCATTAGATGGAGGACTCTAATAACTTCTCTGGTGTTTAAAGCTTAGTCACGCACCACACGTAAAGCTAGTAATAATTTATAGCAACAAATTTAAGCATCTGAATGAAATGAAAGTCACATCTGCAAACTAATGGCAATTAATAGTACTCCCCTTATTAATTTTACCTTCGCGATGTGACGTGTCATTTAAACAAAGCTGTCTTGTGTGTTTTGGGTGGGTGGTGTCTCTGAAAAGGGTGCCTTGATGTTTTAAGTCGGTAGGCGACTGACCTGCCTGCCAGCAGGCCGCTGTGCTCTGACCGCTGCTGGGGACACAAGACTAACGCTGCAGCTTAGGGGTCGTCCGGCTACATGAGTCCCTGTTTGCCTGCGTGCTGATGAGGTCAAACTCATGAAGGGACAAGGCAAGCTGATTACAGCTGTGCCGCCCTGCGAACGTTATTTGGCAGTACCCTGCAAATGAAAGCGGGTGAACCCAAGTGACCCAAACGGGAGGCTCTTGTATCGGCGCAGACATCAGACTCTCTGGAGCACCCTGTCAAGGCTTCTTGCAGGAAGTCTCTTCTCTTGTTTTTATCCTGATTTATTTTTATTTTTTATTTTTTTCGCAACCCAAACTCTAGAGAAAGTCAAATACAAAGCTGGCTGATGATATGGGCTTTGTATTTGTGACCATGAGTCAAGTGTATATTTTTATTGCTTGATTTTGCAGCACATAAACCAATCTAAACATCCAGATGTTCATTCACATATGAAAAACAACTCCATCTTACTTCACTTTGTTTGCACATTGACGCCAAAATAAAACCATTACTGTTTTAAACAGGTCATTATCAGCCAGAAGGCAGCCTTGTTAACAATATGTTTCGTGCCAAGCTGAATAAATGGTTCTTGGACATATATCTATTGCTTTACGTTTAACTATCTACATTGTTTGATTTGAGGATGGCAGTCTGCAAGAAGACAGAGCGTGCTGAAGTAATAAAGGCCACGTTTAATTAACAGCCTGCTCTGTGAAATGTTTACCTGCTACTCAGGAAAGTTCAAGCCACTTGTGGGATTAAATTCACCCTTGGAGTAATTGAGTAATTACAGTTATTATCTGATCTTGTTTCTCTTCTTTAGACATGTTTTGAAGAGACCCATATTTAAAGCACGGGGTGGGGAGGGGGGCATAAATCTTGGCTTTTAATAACCACACTTATGCAGCGGAAGCACGCTGAGAGATACGCCCTGTACGGCAGAAGAATGAGGCGGGCTTCCTCAGCAATTAGCCCATCGCACGGCCCTCTAATGCACCGAGGAAGACAAACAGCTGCCATGTTTGCCGCAGCCTTGAGCTGCTCGATGGAAGCTTAAAACCTCCCACCTCCCCCTAGAAGTCAACTGTAACATATTAGCAGACCCCCACTATAGTACAGTCTGTCGCCTCCCAGCCACTCAGGTCTCACTCCCTGACATCTCGGCTGTGAGTGTGAGTGTGCCAAAGTTCCTTGTTGACTGCGCACGGTGGTGGTGGTGGGGTGGGGTGGGGGATCAGTTCTCTTCAGTCCTGGCCTCCAGGCGGCTTCAGAGAAGTCAGAATGACTTCAGAGAAAATCCAGCCAGACAAGGACACGCTTTCAGAGGCGTCGCCAGCAGCTCAGCCATCCTGTGCCCGCTGCTCAACTGTGACCAAAAATATTCCTGGGGAAGAGAAAAACAACAAGCTTTTCCTTTTCCGAAGGACCAGATCTCCCCGGTCAAGGGCCCCCTCCACGCCCCACAGCCAGATGAGCTCCAAGGGGTTCTGGAAATAAACAAATATAGGCGAATAAAACTTTATGAGCATGCAACTTTCAAATACGTCACCAAACCTAGAAAAGTAGCTCATTATTATGGGCGGTGTTATTGCATGTTGTTTGGTGTTTTTTTTGTTTGCCCTCAAATCTTGATAATGAGATTAATTAATTAAATGACTTCATAGCAATCGGTAGATACAGGCACTAGTTATAGGTGCACAAAATCAGTCAGGTAATGTTATACATGCTGTCCGTAGCAATTAAATCACACTCATGGAAAACATATCTTTAGTAAATAATTTTAATTTGAATATCTATTTATTAACCAGATACTAATTTTGGAAATTTGCCAAACCTTCAGCCTGTGTCCATAAGCTGAATGCTTATGTTAGAAAGATCATTATTTCTTTTTACATGCAAACTATATATGATTCAAAAACTGCAAAAAACATACCGAAAACCCCCAATGCATGAACTGAATGCATTGCAAAACATTCTTACAGTTATGGTTTAGTAGGGTAACCAGATAATCCATGTCATCCCAGACACTTTGAGCTAGGACAGGATTTGTAAACGACCATGTCAATTAAAAGGACCTGGATTTCGCTTAAGCGCTGCGTTCTTGCTGTGCGCTGATTGGTCAGTCTCCTATAATCATGCGCGTGTCACTAATGTTAATGTGAAACAGCTGGGTGAGTCTTTCAATCAAGGAAACGAACCGGCCAAAGCCAAAGAAGAACTGAACTATTTAGCCAAGCAAAGGAGTATTTCAGGTTTAAAGTAGATTGTCAAACCTGAAGTAGCTCAAAGTGTCCAGGATGACACCGATTATCTGGTCACCCTAGGTTTAGTTCCGCAGCAAACACATACTGTCCTCTCAACCCGCAAAAACGAAGCGTTTAACACTTGAGCTTTTCAGTGGTGTGTTTTTCTTTGACCCACGAATTTAACTCCATCTGGCCTTCACATCACAACAAACGTTCATCTTTACCATCTCAAGTTTTACTGTCACATGTATCCGGGGACCACAGCTGCGGGGGAGCCCGGTGCGTGGAGGAATTAGACAAAAGGCAGTACAATTCCGTTTTAACATAATGATGAACATTAATAACTAAGGGCCCGACACACTTAATCGTCATCTGAAAGTACGTATTAAATGATTATGTGACCCGAATCAGCTAACGATAGTGTAAAAATATTGAAAACAAAGCGGTAAACAAAGCAAAGCCAGCGCTCCGATTTGCAGCATCGGGCGCCCTTCCTCCCCCCTGAGCCAACCACCTATGACCGCCGATATTTCGCCTCTGGCCGTCTGGGGGCGCACTTCTCTCCGGCTTTCGGGGTTGAAAAATCTTCCCCTTGCATTACCACTTTGTCAGTATGGATTATTCGTTGTTTCTCCGAGTTATTTTCCCCATTTATTTAGCCTATTTCTCACGTTTATTAGGTTATATGTGGTTTGATTGATTGATTTTTTTATCGGTATCATCTTCATCTTGAGCAATATCATATAATCACAGTTAACAGCGTTAAGTGTCAGCTAGTAGTGATTTACAAATAAACACAAGTTATCTCCACAAACGAGCTTCACAACCACGCATTTTGAGGTTTCTGTACTGGGGGGTTGTTTGAACACATTTCCGTTCGTTTCGTTTTCAACCTCCGCTGAGTACTTTAATGAATACAATACATTTTAGCTGGAAAACAGATTGACATTGGAGTTTTATTTTCACCTTCTTATCCCAATTTAAACTCAAACAAACTTCCAGCTGTTAATGTTTTGGGGCATAATATTTAGTTTTTGTTTTTTTTAAATCATAATCCCATGACAACAGGAGATTTTGCTATCATTGACGTCAGACAGCAGGATAAGTAAACAGAGTGAAACGGAGTGAAAGAAAGATCCGCTGTAAACAAGTGTGCTGATGCTATCGAGATGATTTACTATCATTGACATGAAATGGGGTTAGGGGTGGGGGCGCGGGCAGCAGCCTTTTCCTGTGTGCGAGGGGAGAACGGAGGAGGGGGGTCTTTCTGCGCTTTCCTCCTCCTCCTGGGACGAACAGCCTAATAACGATTCCCGCATAGCACCAAAACAATGACATGAGTATGTTTGCCTGCACAAGTGAGAAGTCAGGAAGGACCTGGCCCATCGTTGCTCAATCCGAGCCGATGAGCTCTGACGGCAGTGTGAGATTTCGCTGCAGTCTCCTTAGCAAGGTGACACTGAGCCCGAATCTTCGATCCGCAATCCTGCACAGCGTGTTTTCTGTGCTATTGTGTAACATGAGACGTGCAAAAATGTGGCCAGTTCACTATGACAGAACAACTATGTAAAACATTATTATTATTATTATTATTAATAATAATAATAATGTATGTGGAGGATTGTGCTGAGTTTCGCT
>JAODKL010000034.1:269778-280340 GCA_026780765.1 Petrocephalus schoutedeni | reverse complement strand
CAGTTTGGAGTTCAGGAGATTGTCTTGACCAGGACCACACCCCTAAATGCATTGAAGCAACTGCCATGTGATTGGTTAATTTGATAATTGCATTAATGAGAAATTGAACAGGTGTTCCTAATAATCCTTTAGGTGAGTGTATGTTGTATAACTTATAAGCCATTAGTCTTAAAAAAAAAAGATAATCTTAATGTTTCCATCAGAGCAGTTCTGGTTTGGTTTAGTCAGCGGAATGGTGACAAGTGATTTTAGTTACGCCACTCTCCCAGCTGCTCGCATTGCCGTTTTCTGTCAGATGGGAACATCCCCAATCTGACAGCATGGGTGTTTAGGGGGACAGAGTGTGACAGCAGCCCATGGCCTTCAGCACGAAGCTTCACCTACCGTGAACTCTGTTATGTTACCGTACAATCTCGACACAGTTCTGTTATTTGTGGTGCAGGCATTTAAAGGCAACAGATTGTGGGAGAGAAATTCAGCATGTGGAAGGGTATGTTACACAGTGGAAGAGTGTGAGCTTGTGGGATTGAGTGGTGCCTCAAGTGGGCATGCTGCAGTAGGATGTGGGAATGAGTGATGCCTCAAGTGGGCATGCTGCAGTAGGATGTGGGAATGAGTGATGCCTCAATTGGGCATGCTGCAGTAGGATGTGGGACTGAGTGGTGCCTCAGTTGGGCATGCTGCAGTAGGATGTGGGATTGAGTGGTGCCTCAGTTGGGCATGCTGCAGTAGGTTGTGGGAATGAGTCATGCCTGAGAAAAGTTTTAACCTTAAGAGTGCCAACGACATTCCTCTGACATGTTTGATCCATTTTAAATGAGAGTTTATCAGAGTTCAGATGAAAGGGAGGTGGCTCTGATCACAGTGCTGCCCTTGGTTTGTGTGATGTGCGGTCAGGTTAGTGGCAGGTGAGGCACTGGCTGAGGACATACAATATAGGTGTGTGCAAACATTACATTTGTGGCATACAGTGAGAGAGCAGAAGGCAGGCATCCTGTTAGAGTTAGGGTTAGGGGTTAAGGGTAGCGTGCTGGAAGATGAGGCCTCGGTCCTCACAGCTGCACCTCGCTTGTCTCCTCTCTATTTGAAAGGGAAATACACAAATTCAGTGATGTTGATTAAAATTATTGCAATCACACAAAAATTAAGTTTATAGTACAGAGCAGTAGACAAATATTAATATTTATTTTATTTTATCATCATTTGTTTTTGCTGTGCCGCATGTGCCTCCCCTGATTTACAGGCCATGTCTACAGAGGACGTATAACAGGATACCTGCACAGCCAGCAAGTCTGCCCATTGGGGGTGGAGCAGAAGCAGAATACAGGATTCGGCAAGGCACAAACAGTGGGATTTAACGAATATTTCTTATGTATAAATATTTTTTTGCTTTTGGAAAAAAATGAATTATTATAAAAAAAACATTATGTTCCTCATAATTATTTCTGCTCCTTGTGCTTCTGCTGGCTCAGCAAAGGGGGAAAATGGCAACACAAATACTGTACTTAGCGGTAACTCAGTTACCATTGAACTACAAACCCTGAACAAATATAATAGCTACTTAAGATAAAAGATGCGTCATGATTCATTAATGATGAGCAAACATGGGATCATTATTTCACTTGTGTTACTCATTACTTGTTCCATCAAGTTACTTAGTAGTTATAACAAGATAGTTATAGATATAGTTGTTATAACTAGTTATACAAGGCTGTACCATTCAGTTTATAATAGTATTGATAACTGTATAAATTCTGCGTCGGTACATATGTGCTTTCGTACGACGTCCGCGACCGCAAATACCTTCGAGGTCCATTAAGGTTAAACCAGAGCTGAAAAATCCTGATCTGAGCGGGACACGGCAGACAGAAGCGACCAGACATTGCACCGCGTGTAGCCGGTGTAAACAAAGGACTGCGCTGCCAGCCGTACAATGTCACGCTACACAGCCTAACTTATAACACCCTTGATAAGCGATAATAAACATGTATTTTACGCACTTATTATTTACTTTACCGTAATTTGATCATGTATTTCGCCAGATGAATCAGTCACGGGCTAATTAAGGTTAGCTCATGGCATACGGTAACTGAGAGTGAACATTTTTTATTTGTTATGCGTTGTTAGTTTATATTCTGTCTGTCCAGCGTCCTCCAAGCAAGCAAGGTGGTGGCCGGGTTCATGATGTTCACATCGGTATTTATTAGTTTAGAGTTTAGTTAATTGGTCTAGAGTGTGGATTAAGAACAGAATGTTATGTTTATTTTCTCTTCGGTGATGTTTATGGTTGTATACACGTTCTTTATAATAATTATTGTTATAATAATTATTATAACAATATTATTATTATATATATTAAATATTATAATATATATATATATTATAACTAACTAATAATTAATTATTAGCGCCAGTGGGATATATCCGCATAGGGGAGCTCATTAACCTTTCCCGACATGCTCCGCGAGTATTGTAAATAGCCCCAGTGTATGTTGGTGTATAAATACTTGTGTTGTACTCCCTATTGTCGCATGTCTCCTGGTATGTGTCATGTGTGAATCTTGCCCGATCCTCGCATGTCTTCAGCAATTTTGTATAGCTACCCGCTGTGTGTGTGCCTTAGCGTCTGGCCTGAGACCTCCCCGTGATACTGGTTTAGGTTCTGTTGCTGTAGTTGTTTTTGTTTTTCCCCTGGACTACGACAGAAGAGTGTTTTTCGTATAAAATGAACTTTATGTCTTGTTGCTATCGATCTCTGACCATCTTTAATGGTCATGCCTTGCTTTTGAGTTTCTAAGTGATACTATTAGTGAAATATAGATATTCCTTGTGTATTAGTAATACTTGTAATACCAGTAATATGAGCAAGAGAAAATCAAAGAATGAAAAGGTCATTGTAAACTGTATCTTATTCTTTTAATGAGTAATTTACATTGAAAAGCCACTCCATAAACTTTTAAGCGAACAAGCAGAGTGACGCATGTCTGCATGTGTCATGACTTAACTCAAGTTTCAAGTTTTTATTGTGAGGTGTTCAGGGAGCACAGTGGAATTCTTCTGCTCTTCTGCCCTTAAGGGCTGACGGGCTGCTGGGACTAGCTGGGAGTTTACATGCCCTTTCAAGGACACTCTGCTCTTGAAAAGCACCCCCCCCCACACACACACACACACACAAATGGACACTTTGTGCCTTAACAATGGGGCTGCCCTGATGTTGGCTGCAGGCAGGGGCTAGAATGGGCTCTGCTTATGCCTAGAAGGACCAGCTGGGAAGCGCATTAGCCGTATTTACGGTCAGGTGTGCTGCAGCATGCCAGCCCTGCTGACAGAGTGTCAGTGCCTTCACTGGGCCCTGTGTGGAGATGTCAGACGCTGTTGTTCTTTACACCCACATCGCCTCGTCTCCTACTGATATGGCAACGAGCTTTGTGTCCCACGCAGGTGCTGTGTGTAGTCCTCTGTGGTACTGACCTATTTAGAACAGGGTTAGGCGTAACAATTCAGATACTTCGACAGATTTGATGGGGACACGAAAGCTTTTCAAACTTTTACAGAACTATCTGGTAGCAATTAATTACAATGCTTATGTAAAATCGGCTCCTAAGGTTACAGGAACAGAACGACACAGAAACACGGAAAAACAGATGCAGATCTGAACACAGAGGTAGGGGTCGAAGGTGACAGTTGTGGCATTTTAAGTTGAGAGTGTCGGCGACGGCAGAGTAGCACTATGTATATGCACACGTGAGCTGACAGCATTACGGAAGCCTGGGGGTTGTTGCAGAATCGATGCACTGTTTCAATCTGACGTGGAAGCCCCTCCCCCCACCTGGTTTGATTGGTTGTGCTGTTGTCAGGCCTGTCCGGGGAAAACAAAAGCTGTCTGTGGCCAATGAGCTCGCAGCGGGTATCTCCCCATTTCCCCAGCACCTGTTTTGAAGCTGAAGTATATTGTATGACATCATTTGGTTTTTAAACTGAAAACCGCAGTTGTTTAAATGGCAAGAGCACCATGTGCACTCGCTTCTGTAGACAAACAGAAAAGTGCACAAACACAAACTGTGCAGATGCTTATACTGGGTTTGCGTTGCCCATCAAACTGTTTTTATCACCGGAGAAGTTAGGAGAATCCCCAAGTCCCACATTTCTATGGCTATTTCAGATTTTCTTTATCCATGTGCCAGGCAAAAGTTCTAACCCATCACCAGGTCTACATTACTGTGTTGTTCTGTTTACCAACCTCTGGGTTTACACTTTGCAAATATTGAAGTGTGCAATTACTTTGCCAGTGAAAGATCTAATAATAAGGATTCATTTCACTGGGGGCAGCATCTGGTTCAGCAGGTTACCGTTTTGAATCCTTTGACTGACAGGCTGATGCCACTGTTTGGACCCCTGAGCAAGGCCCTCATCCCCACTGGCTGCTGGGGTGCTGTGATCCCCAAGCTTGTTCTCACCTGTGTCTGTGTGCTTCATGGACAGCAGGACGGGGTTAGGCAAACACCCAGTATCCACATCTCCATTCTGCTCCATCATTAAAGAAGCAAGATGCGCCTCAGTTTTTGATTCCTGTGTATGTGTTGATATTAAACATTATTGACCTTTGTTGATTTCTTTCTAACTATCCAGCATGATGGGGGTTAAAGTATGGATTGCATCCCCATTAGTGCTTTTAGAGTGTCATATCGGGTGACTGCATGAGAGGCAGTCTTTATAGGACCATGACGGGCTTCTCTGATGGGGAAGTAAAGAGCTCCGTCCTGAACAAGATGCCACCGCCACTTGTGTCTCTGTGAACTCTGTGACGTGAAAGGGAAACCAAGAAGTGCGAGGCTGACTGCGGTTCCCTGTCACATGGCGTCCTAGCTTGAGAACACAGGAAGCGGTCCCTCCTGAGCAGAGCCGAGGATAAGGGGAAGTTCAGGTGGTCGCCCCTTCCTGCCGCCTCGTCATTGGCCGGGGCCCTGGCCGCTGTTGCTAAGGGGAAGCACGGTGTAAGAGCATACCTCAGCAGCCCAACACGTGGACGCAAAGCACACCTCCCTCCGTGGCCGACCCCGCGACGAGCCTGTTTTTCCAGTTCCTTAAATAAAATGACACACAGCGCCATCAACACAGGAGCTGTCGTCAGAGTCACGCCACACAAACGCTTGTGATGTAAGATCTGCACGTGGAACAGAGCTGAGCTGTTAGCTGCCTGGGTCTTTAAAGCAGCCATAACACAGGGAAACTGAAACTCGGTCCTGGGCTTAGCAAACACACCCAGGTCTCAGCCTTGATTTTGCAGCAATCCTGTTCATTAACTGGCTCATCTCCTTATGCCCGTCCTTCAGAAAGCCAAGCTTTTGTGTTGCTCAAACGAGGCCAAGGATGTTTCTGGAACTCTCAGGCGAGCTTGTGTTACTTTTCCTAGACGTGGTTAACGCTGTCGACGTGTGGATGCTTAGCGGGCGTCCCAAAAACACATACTCAGGTAGCAGAGAATGCAAAGCGGCACGGGACGGCATACGAGTTGCAGTCCTTGTGGTCCATGACTTTCTTTGCACATCCCAGAGAACTATGGAGAAACTTTTTTTTTTTTTCCCCCGAAGTAGGCGAAATGTCAGAGTAATGAGGAACAGCCGAAAGATTGGCTGTGTCCTTGCGGCCGTTTCCTGCAGGAGTACAGCCTGTAGCGCTGCCTGCTGCATAAACTCCTGGCTTTCAGATTTTTACCCTGAAGGCTCCTGGACTTTTCTGGGAAAGAGCCGGTGGGGGTGAGAGTGGTTTCCAGTCAAGTCGACGGTATCGCTGAACGGAAGCAGGTGGTTCTGTGGGCGTCAGAACAGGTTGGCAAGTGACTGCAGTGACCCCATGCCCTCCCCCCATCCCCCACCCCCGCGTGTCGCCATCTGAGGTCAGGGACTGACCCTATTCTTTATCAACAATGCTTTAATTACTATTACATGTGGCCACACAGTAGGTAAATATACCCCCCCGACGCATAAGGAAAAGAAGCAGACTGTAAACAGGACAGAGCCTTTCAAAGGACAACAACATCAACAGCAGCGGTGTGTGTGTGTGTGTGTGTGTGTGTGTGTGCGCGCGGAGGTGGAAAGTCCTGGTTCAGAAAGTATTAATCCAGACCAAGGTTTTGTTTCAACCAGCCAGCTGAGCAAAAAGAGTGGCATTCACGGAGTACTCAGTTGGTTTGGTTGAAACAAAATCTCGGTCTGGATTTGTACTTTTTGAAACTGAACTTTCCACCTCTGTGTGTGCATGTCTGCATGTGTGTGTCTGACTGTCTGGTCTGTGTGCATGTGTGCATTTGTGTCTGTGTGTGTGCGTTTTTGTACATGGGTGTCTGTGTGTGTCTGTGTGTGTGTGTGTGTGCACGCGCACAGGGGTTGCTGAGTGGGGGGAGGCTGGAGGGGGGCTGGTTAGTCACCCGCGCAGTACTGGCTAGTACCGGTTTGGGCCGCTTTCCCTTGGCACCGCGCCGCGGAGCTGCTAGCACAGGATGGCAGCTCTGCTTGCTAGTGCCTGCTTGTCGCTTCCAGAGCAGGTTAACTTGTCCCTGTGTGGGATGGGGGCAGTGACATCACTGCACAGACACATCAGACATCCCAAAAAGCCCCCAAATCTTCTGCAGAAGCTGTCCCCGGGGTTCTGTGGCTGTGACCCACGGTAACGCTACATGCCGTGAGGGTTAGGGTTAGGGTTTGGGCAGAGATGTGCCTGTGGAGAGGTGGCCACCTGGGGCAGGAATGGGGCGGCGGGCCGCGGAGTGCAGGAAGACAATGCTGAGGGCCTTTGGATGTTTTCTGGGCTGGAGGCTGCGCTGTTTATCTGAACTCTGTTTGCTGGGAGTAGGAAAGCGGATCCCATGGGAGGCTCTGTACAGCTGCTGAGCACACATTTCTCAGAAAAGACCACAGTGCTCGGGGGTTGGGGGACCAGATGCCAAAAAATAACTGAGAGGGAAACTCACTTCAGGGAGTTGATCCGCTTCACACATATATATATGTATATATGTATATATGTATGTGTGTGTGTGTGTGTGTGTGTGGAAGAAGCTATCAATCTTATGATGCCACCATGTTGGTTTGGGGTTATTTATTACAAGGACAGGACAAGAACATGGAGGCTCTGTGAAGATCCAGGACAAACTCCAACATGGCTTACCACCCCTCACACTGCTCAACCCCCACACCCACGCTAATCTGCGTCTCTTTCGGCCTGGGCCGTCAAACCAAGACAACTAAAAACCTCGGGCACTTTGGCGGCCGTCCTCCGCACAAGGAGCGAGAACATGGTAGGATGCATAGACTCATTCCTGCCAGCTCAGCTCAGAACAGTCTGAACTCAGTGCCTCGCCGTATAATAAAGTTCAATATGTCATGCTCTCAAGTGGCACGCAGCGAGTCATCACATCTGGGACGGCCTTTTGTGTCATCACACCAGCACAAGGAGTCCAAACCTTCCACTTTCCTGGGACAGAGTGGTGACTCTCATCTGTCCTGAACTGAATCAATCATCATATCTCACAATGAAGGCTTTGTTGTGATATTACATTATACTTATATCATTTATGTTTTTATCGATCTATAATCTAATTATGGCTGACGCTTATGGTGTGTGTTGTTAATTTAATGGATAAACGTCAATGTATTTTATGTAGAGGTTTAGAGGTTTTTCATAAGAAAACCAAACTGTACTGTGAACAAACGCACAATAGCATAGTAGTTTGATATTATGGGGGCACAAGTTAATAATTTGAATCCAAGAATACAAAGATTTTTTTTTTACTGGGGGGGGGGGTGAATTAAAACAAATACAACCCACCCTCCAGCCCCTGCTCCCCTGGGTATATATCACTCACATTGCAGTTTCTGAAGTCATGGCCATAATAGCAATGTTCACCTATTGGATCAGTTTAAAAATGCCCAATGCCAGTGCCACACTAAATCTGAAACCTCGTTCAAAAGGAGAGGAACGGCATTTCTGTTTCCCCAGAAATCACAGTCAAGGCAGGATCTGAGGGGGTATTCGCTGAATGTTCAGCCAGGCCATGTCTGTGTGACTCACTCAGAGGGGAACTTCTAGTCTGAAGGATCGGTACGTGCTGGTTTAAACTGGATCCTTTCCCTTCGCAGACATGTAAATACATGCCTGGACCATAGCCAGAATTAGTCAACTTTCTGACTTGAGCGAGAGGGCGATGAGGGGAGTTTGCCAAGGCTTCACCCACACAGACAAACAGCTTCCTAGAGCCAGCGGACACATGTTTGCGGGGGGGCTGGGATGTCAGCCCCCTGCCCTGTGATGCTCAGAAGAGGGTGGGGCATGGGCCGGAGGTGGGGTCTGGGGTGGGGTGTAAATAGGCAAGAATAAACAGCTGAGACAGCTCCTCCAGGCAGGGCCTGTCAGCCCCCTCCCCAGAGCGGTTTGCGTGTTAATGGTGGAAATCTTCCAGAACACAATAGAAAGAGTTAGGCAAACTGGGAAAACACACAGTGTGCTTGTCTGCTAGCAAGAACTGGCGTAAACCTCACAACTGACAACCTTCAGCTCTGCAGCCACAACGATAACAAGGTGCCTTTTGGCTGTTTAAAGATAATGCCAAACTGTTCGCAAGGCAGCACATCAAGCAAGCAAATACAAAAGCCAGGTTTATGACACCACTGCTGGGTGAAGTCTTGCTTATATGCAAATATACTTCTATATTTCCCTGTCGATTTGTGTCAGACAGTCTCTTATATCACCTAGCTCAATCAAACATATCCACTTGCCTGGGCCCTTTTTAAGTGTAAAGTCTTGGTGATATAACTAACTTTAGGACATTCCAAAGTTTGCATATTGTGCATTTATTAAGCCAACATTTGGCTGGATATTTTGATCCTTTTATATGTTTACTGACAACACGGCAGGTACATAATCTTCAGCAGGTATAGTCTTTCTTATTGTTTGCCTTTCACTTAATCCCTGTTTTGTCCAGCAGCCACAAAAGTGCTGAGAACGAGGGCAGCCATAAGCTTGGTACTATATTTATCTCGGAAGAACAGCAAAACAAGCCACGGGGCCTCACGGTGTCGGAAACAGCAGAGAATGTGAATGTATGTACTCTCCAAAATACTCCAATGATTTTTTTACAATCATGTAATAAAATTAATTATATTCACGCACACTGCCTTATAGTTTCGAATGGGTTTTATAAGTTCCCTATCATATATATCCCGATCACATCTTGAGAACATAAGCATGAAAGAAAACATCACGGTTTATAATGGCTTTCATGTGGACAGAAATTCTCTGAAAGCAGAGAGGCCCAAAGGACGGGATGGAAAGTGCACTGGAGAGGGGTGAGGGCGCTCTCCTGCCGCCATTGGCTTGCTTTATGCTGCGTTTACCGCTGAAATATGAGCGGTATCTGTTTACCACATTCTTCGGCTTTCCGTGCCTTCTCTGGCACCGTGCATGCCCCATTCACGCACAGCCCTCAGCTATCAGAGCCTCGGGATATGGGGCAATTCCGGGCCAATCGGGGAAAGCTTGTCTGGGTGTGCACCCTTAGGACAGAAAGGTGCTAAAGATGAAGGTGAGGGGTACTCCTGAGGCCCCGCGATTGTTCTTGTGTGCTACATCATGCGGCAGAGCTGCGGCCGCGCATTACACCCCTACTCTCGAAACGCTGTAACGGTGTAGCAGCCAGTGCTAAAAACAGCACTCCCACCTTTTACAAAAGTACACTCAGCGGGGTTTAAAATCACGCTCCATGTGTTTTTTGTTTTTTTTCCGATAAAGTGAGCACATATCATTTGTATAATCCCTGCTCGTCGGAAAGGCCCCTCACCCGTATATGGACCTCAGATCGCGGCCTGAACCCGGGTGACACCGACTGGTACGCTTCTCCAGGAGACGGACGGACAAACACCGCTCTCGTTACGCCATCTGTGGCTCATTTTCCTCACCGCTGCCCCGTCTTCCGGGCCCTTGTCTCGACGGGGCGGTGATTTCGCGTAGCTGCTGGAAAACATATTTATTTGTGGAAATGGCGTGGCGCTCATTTAGGCCGGCCGGGTATTCGAGTGTGCTGGCTGGCGATATCAATGGGGGGGCTCGAGACTGCAGTGTCACAAGGCAAATAGTCAGCATACTTCCCCGTTTAGCCACTCCTGTCTCCATATGTAATTCCCTGACCCCAAGTGCCCTGTATTTACTAGTGTACTTGGAGCAGATGCAGGGCAGCAAGGTGTCCGCTGAGTCAGAGGAAGCCGTGTCCCAATAACCTGTTACCTAAATTAGTACGGAGCAAGACTGTGGGCAGTCGGTGGTGGGGGGACCTGTTTACTCGCTTAGAACCGCTCTATTCCGGTTTTATCATGGGGGTCCCAGTTCTTCACATAATCAATTATGTGAAGGAATCCCAAATGATTTCTTTTGTAGATAAAGTGTAGTTAAAACACTGTTGAAATATCTCTGACATTCTAAATATGCCCTTGTGCACATAATGGGGGGAGTGTGGTATATTTAAGGAAAACAGAATGTTGCCTTAAACGCTGTAACTCTCATAATCCACACAA
>JAODKL010000034.1:244528-268084 GCA_026780765.1 Petrocephalus schoutedeni | reverse complement strand
GAGCTACTGCCAAGCTACTGAAAAATGTAGTTAAGTTAGTAGCGTCGCTACTTGTAGTTAACTACTCCCCAACACTGGTCATCCCAAACGTAAAATTTTTATTAGCATTTTGCTTTTTTTGTAGTTCTGGCACAAATCTCTCGCAAGGGGCGATTTTTTTCAGTGGTGCGTTCCCATTGGCTAATGATAATTTGAGTGACAGGTCAGACCCTCAGACGTTTAGTGTAGCAAGCAAATCATTACAGCTGTAATATTCGGTTCCTTTTTAGGATTCGGCTCCCTCTGAGTCACTCACTGAACTGATCCGGGTGTGCGACTCACTTAAGTCACTTGAGTGCATTGCCAAATCGCCAGTGGAAATGTTTGTTTTTCCATAGAAGAAAGTATGCATGGCTTGTGATGAGACTGAATGCACTTCGAAATAAATGACAAGGCTACCAGAGTGGCAAATATTTATTTTCAAGTGACACACACCAAAAAGGAATCATACAAAATGTAGACACATATGACAACAAATGGAACAAAAATGCAAAATGTGCAAATTACTTAGAACATGCCTAAGAATGAAACGTCAAATAAAAGCTGCAGATGAAAGAAAAATGCAAAATGTGCGAATTGCTTACAGCCAAAAGGCAGGGGTATTTCGGTAAGCACAGGACAAGCCACCACAGGTAACATTAACATTAACAATAACCGACAAAGGGAACAGGACGCAGACTGACTAAAATAGGGCAAGACATCAAGGAGGAAACACAAGGCAGGTGTGCATGGGCTAACGAGGGGATTGTCACATTAGGCAAATACAATGAGGAACAGGTGAGGCTGGTTAAGCCCCGTCTGAGGGAGCTGACGCCGCACACTGGGAAACAGACATGCTGGATGGGGCTGAGCGTGACATAACCAAATGGAGAAAAACAGCTAACTGTGCAAATCATTAGTTGGCCAAGAATAAATTTCTAAAATAATGCATATACAAAATGTGCAAATCACTTTTAACCTAACAAATGTGTTAAATATAAGAACAACAGCAAATGGAAGAAAAATGCTAAATGTGCAAAGTGCTGAGCATATAGGCTAAAAGTTTAATTCATCATTCGTCATTTCTTCATGGCAGCTTATGATATTTCATAACTTTAATAATATTTCATAAATACTTCAAAATGTTTATCTTATTAAATGTATTATTAGTCATGAATGTAATCGCACACGGTCTTTCATGTGAAGTGATAAATGTCTAATTTACATGGACTTCTGTTCTCGGACAACAACAAAACAGCGTGTTCGTGGAGGCAGCCATGTTTGTTCCGAGATGTGTAGCTTGATCGGGAAATTTGTCGGGTCTCGCACCTCGGAATTCGTCGGGATAAACGAACGCACGGACGTGCTAACCGGGTGCGCTAACCCGCTGGGCTGAGCGGTTCCGAACCGGCAGATTCACTCATGTCTGTGTGCTATCCGGGTGCGCGGTTCCGAACCGGCTCTATGATTCCGGCTGCAGAGGGAGCTAACCGGCGGAGTCACTCATGGTTGTGTATGAAATTTTAGCAGCTATACTTGCTACTATGACTGTATTGATCTTGTAATGAGTTTGAAATGATTATAAGCGGTATGTACGTGACGGGGTTTATAGTTTAGTCATGGGGTAGTTCGGACTCGATGGATTCAATGGAGACTCATGAGTTATTTAACGGATCCGAGTTATTCACCCGGATGAGTCATTAATCGCCCAACTCTACAAATCAGTGGAGGCTGAATGAACCTCTCGCCCAGGCAGTGTTCAAATCTGAGTTAGGAAATGTTACAATCTAGTTAGCAATTGTTACAAAGTCTACAATGTCAAGCTTCAGTACAGCTCTTGAGAAAGAAGTCACATGTCACATCTCTAAGGGAGACTGTGACCTGAACACTCTGGTCGCAGTGTTCAGGTCTGAGTTGGATCTGAGTTAGGAAATGTTACAATGTTGTTAGGAATGCTTACCGTGTAGCTCAGAATTGTCACGAAATGGTTAGCAGGCCGCCTAGCTTCAGTACAGGGCTTGAGTCAGAAACCACGCCTCTGGGGAGACTGTGAGCGGACATAGCCCCTTAGTCCGCTTGGCCATCCTGACCAACTCAGGTTTCATATGAAAGTAATTATTCTTTAAAGGATAAAATAGTTACTTCCCATACAAAGTGTATACCCCATAAATTTCGGGAGGGAAACGGGGACATGGTGGGGAAGATCAATGTTTTATGATTGGATCATGATTGGCTAAGGAAGAGTAAAATTTCACGGTAAGCCAATTAGAGGCAGAGTTGGGCTGGTGTTCACACACAAACACACACACTCACAGTTGCACACACAAACGGCCAAGAGTCACACACAACGATGGAGAACACAGAAAATTCAAAAATAGCCTTTTAAACTGGAAGTACAGAGATTACTTTTCTCTCACTGAGGAAAAATGTTACTTTTCCTGGTAATTAGTTACATTTATAATGCTGTAACTCAGTTACCTGCTCAGTGTGTAACTTTTTTGGGAGAAGCAACTAGGAACTATAATTACTTGTTTGAAGTAACGTGCCCAACACTGTCAGTCCAAAGGCATTCAGTGGCTGCTAGTGTCCAGCAGTTGTGACTACACCTAAAATTCCTTTCAACCAAGATGGCTCACTGACAGGCAGAAAAGCTTATCACAGCAGGAATATTTTGCCAATCTTTGTATTCTAGAAGACCCTTGCAGGTAAAAAAATATGACAACATAAAGTAACATTTAGTAACATCTGATTTTGTATAAGGAGTACATTGTGTTTAACCATGTGTCCACTAAATTGGACATTATGCATTGCCAACTATATTTAAGCAGCAAGTCATACTATTGGTGTAACTTTGATCTTTTGAAGATGTTGTTTCTAGTAGGTTTATAGTGAAAATGTATCTTGCAGTGTACTAACTGAGAAAACAAAATGTTCTGAAGATTACTTCTGTTATTTGAGTTACAGTTACTGTTCTGTGTGCGGGTTTTTGCTGCAACTCCTTAATTAGGTTACTAATTAGAGGGCTGATTGGATGAAGAGTCCTCACACTTGGGTTTGAACAGCTGACCTACAGGTTATCTCGAAAACCTGCATACACACCTGACTCTTTGCAGATAGGATTTCTCACCCCTGCTCCAGACAAACAAAAGAGGAAGACTCAGTGGTACCCCACCTCAGTTGAAGCACAAATTAGTGACCCAGGAACCCCCTGAGGTCAGGTTTGGCCACTGAAATCATTGGCCCCCACTGACCGAAGCAAAAAATGCAAACATGCCATGATGCTGCATGGACACGCAAGACCAGGTACATCTGTATGCAGGGTCTTGTAGCACTGTGCCCTGGATGCCAGCTTTCAGAATGCATAGTTTTGATTAACTTAGTCAGTTACACTGAACAGGCAATATTGCTGACTTAGATCTCAAAGGGAGTATTTGGAGGCAATCATTTTCTTTTCTTTTTGTATAGAGGTAAATTATGAATCAACTTAGGCTACATAGTTCCACATTGCTGGCTTTTCCAAAGGCCTGAATGGTATAAACATGATAAAATATGTAAAGAAAATATCTGTTCAACAGAATTAAAACCAAATACATTTTCAGACTTTACACATAATGCACAGTTCTGTTTATTCGATTTTGAAGACATACCTGTATTGCTTCAAGTTGAACAGTCAAATGCATGCAGTACACAAAAGTGGACATGTGAATAGCCTTTTGAAAAAAAAAATGCATTTTTTTTAAGTTAATAGCTGTTTTTTTCATCCCTTCAGAGAAATAAAAACACATAGGAAAAAAAATCCTGGCTAGGGTTGTAATTATTCAATAAAAAGTCAATTTTGTATAATGAAATATGTGCGTTTGTGCACTGTTTATACGTAAAACATTGGCCTGTTACGCGGTGCCTTCATGGAATAAGCAACCCAAAAGTACACGTTTTTTAATGATTTTTTTTTACATTCAAGTAGTACACATTATTAGTATTACTTGTATATATATATTGCTTAATAATATTTTTCTTCCAACCGGCCTCTGAATTGATGCTCATTAACAAATTAAATTCTATAGAATAGAAGAGGAATGACAGTAAGTCATGTTTGTAAAAATTTTGTAAAATAAGTAAACCAAGAATTACATTACGAGCCGTCCAGGGACAATTATGTCAATGTGTGTTTTCATAAAGCGTCTTTTCAAAAATCTTAATAATGGATACTAATATTGTTCGTACCCTATATTGTACATATTTACAAAAAAACACACTTGTTTATAAACTCACTGGGCTTCATACTTGATGGAGGTGATCTTTCCACAGCGCTGGGACTTTAAATGCTGCGGACGCGCCCCCGGAGGAAATTCCAGCCGGCCCATTAGCCCATACACGGCCTGCGCAGCTACCTGGCCGCAGCCCCTTTCCTGGCGCGGCGGCTCTGCGGTGTACTGATGTAATCTCTTTGTCCTTTTCAATACAGAACCGAAAGTGTTTCTGCCGGCTGCCGCAGTCAGGAGAAAGCTCGGAGGAAGAAGCGGATCGACAGATATGTGAGTGTGTGCTGGAGGTAGCCGCTCCGTTAGCTTCGCTGCTAAATAGCGCAGAGTGTTTTGGAGTCTCTCGGTAACGAGCGCATTACGGGTCTTTCGGTAGTTTGTGGCTGTAGTTAGCCGGTTATAGCCAGCTAGCTAAGTCAATCCAATTGTATTCCCTTTCTGGAAATATAAATAAGGTGTCGTAATGATCGGTCAGAAACCTTATTTGTAGTCGTACACAAGGTGGCCGGACGTTTATCCGGGCAGCTAGCCGGGCATGCAGTCCCCGGTACCCGCAGTAATCTGTCGGCCGGCAAGTTCCCGGCTGGCTTGTCTGGCGTGTTTCTAGCTGGATAAACACGTTTGGTAAACAAGCTAAATATGAAAGAAACAACGTAACTTTGTTATTCTTAATATCTGCCACTGTTGGTAATGATGTTATGCTTATACCGTAATTACCCTTTATTTTTAACCTAAGTTGGGTTATCATTGGTTAAACGGGTAACTAGTGAAGGACCATTTAATTTAGGCGATACGATCTTGTATAGTTTATTAAATTATGTGATTGTGTCTTGAATATGCACAGGACTATTTGTTACATGGGAATGAGCCGGACCCTTCAAATGCAACGGCCTTGTTTTAAATTGGTAATAAATGAGTTCATAATACAGGAAATGACATGTTGAAACGAGTAAAGCACAGTCAGTTTTATAATCACCTATTTATTGGTCCTGGGTCTTAATTCTCAATGTAATTTTCCCTTCCTCCTTGATTCAGTATATTTTTTCAACATCTTGAAGTGTCATGGCCTGCTTCAGGCAAGAAGATGTGGAGATGTACTATGAGATGGGTGAAGAGTTGGGGAGGTATGTTATCCATGGCAGAGATGAAATGCCGATGAAATCAGTAATTCTCCCTTTGTAAATGTGGTCTACATCCTGTAGTGTGTTGTTCTGTAAGAGGTTGAGATATATTGAAGCACAAACTGCTTGGTAAATGATAGTGTTAGTATGAGTCATATAGTCCAAACTAGATTTACGTTCTTTATATGGAAGCCTGTTCAGCTGGCAGTAAGCATGACCTCAGTGCCTGACTATGCATGCGCTCTTTGGATTTACTGCAGTAGAAAAAACGGTTCTTGAAATTGGATTTAAAGGGAATGAGTAATCTTCTTTTTGTGTGGTTTTGTTCTGCACGATAAAAATAGTATAAATGGAAAAAACGTCGTACTTTGTTTAAACACTCTGCCCAGCAAACCATGCTGCACAATAACTGTGTATGATGTGTGTTCATTTTAGAACACATGGTCACAAGCTTTTTTTTGGCCTTCCCTACGTGTGCATGGTGATATTTAGTGCTGCTTTGTAATCCACTTTGCGTTGCTGAATACATGCATGTGTGTGTGTCGAGTATACATGTTCTGTTTCCTCCCACATTCTAATAGCATGCAGTTGGGTAAATAAACTGGCCATAGTGCCTGATGGCGTTTGTAGTGTGTGGCCGATTTGATACTGGCAGATCTTCCAAGGTGTCCTCTCCCTTGTGCCCTGTGCATCCTGGCATGAACAGACTAGTTGATATATGTTTATAGAGAATGGGTAGATGGATGGATTTGATGATTAATTATTCCTCTTCTTTGCCCCTTTTCCGCTCTCCCGCCATTGCAGCGGGCAGTTCGCTATTGTGAGGAAGTGCCGGGAGAGGAGCAGTGGCCGTGATTATGCAGCAAAGTTCATCAAGAAACGGAGGCTGTCGTCCAGCCGGCGCGGCGTCAGCTGTGAAGAGATCGAGCGCGAAGTCAACATCTTGCGCGAGATCCAGCACGCCAACATCATCACGTTGCACGACATCTTTGAGAACAAGACGGATGTTATCCTTATCTTAGAGCTCGTTTCTGGTGGGGAGCTCTTTGACTTCCTGGCAGAAAAGGAATCCCTAACGGAGGAGGAGGCCACCCAGTTTCTTAAGCAGATACTGGATGGTGTCCACTACCTTCATTCAAAAAATATTGCCCATTTTGACCTAAAGGTAAGAGTTGTTCAAAATACTGCAGTAGCCCTGAAAATGTTGAAACATTTTTTTTTCTTTTCATGGACAAGGAAAGTCTTAAAGTTAATTAAAATATTGCACAATTTCTTGGTGGTATATTCATTATTCTGTGTCTGACTAATCTGTGTTTGCGATGTTCTAGCCTGAAAACATTATGCTGCTAGATAAGAATGTGGCCAACCCCAGGATCAAACTCATAGACTTTGGAATAGCACATAAAATCAAAGAAGGCAATGAATTCAAGAACATCTTTGGGACCCCTGAGTTCGTGGGTGAGCATTTTTAGCTTTCATTTGAAAGGTGCTTGACGCATATTGCAATGTTTTTTGGCATTGCTTGTGATGTGTTGCTAAGGTGGATTTGACAGCTGCTTTGCTAACCTTTTGCAGCACCTGAAATCGTCAACTATGAGCCACTTGGCCTCGAAGCGGACATGTGGTGAGTAAATTTCTTACAAGAGTGATAACTGACCTTGTTTCATATACTGTGCTGCACTGAATGTTTAGCACTTCTTTAAATCCCAAGTATATGCACAGTGCATATACTTGGGATTTAAAGAAGTGCTAAACATTCAGTGTTGTTTGGAAAGGCTGAATACTGAGAATTGAAGTACTATGATAAAACTTGTTCAGTGGTTTGTGCTGAACCTCTCCAGAGTAAAGGTTGGCGTGCATGGTTTGCATCTTCTGAATCGCAGTGCTCTTATTTTGCATTGACAATTCATATTCCTTGGTAGTTCCCCATGAACATGTTTTTATCAAGTCAGAAGCAAAGCATATCACAATGTAACCGTTAAAGCAGAAGTACTCCAAAGTACAATAGTTTTCAGTCCATAGTCAATCAAAATGCTTTATGTGAAGGTATTCCAAATACAATTTCAGTAGTGCATTTCTAAATTTTCTAGCATTTTTCAGAGGATATGGGTGTTTCCGGCCAAAATTGAGATGCAGAATGACCTGTGACCCAGAAGCCCAAATCATGCAGCAATATAACACATGCCATAAAAACGTTATTTTATTACGCTGTGCCTGAGAACTGATTCAGGCATTTCCCCTGAAAGTTCTCTTAATTCCTATTTCCGCAGGAGCATTGGGGTCATCACATACATCCTGTAAGTAGGCTTCAGCCTGGCTTCTTATTGTGCCTTTATTTATTTATTTTTATTATTATTATTATTATTATTATTATTATACATAGTGGGAAACGTGACTGATATTGATCTTTTATTATCAATAATATTATTATTATTATTATTATTATTATTATTATTATTTTATTATCTAGAGCAGTGTTTCCCAGCCTGTGGGCCCTTAAGTATTAGGTATTAGGTATTGAAGGTGGGCCGCCTCATTTTGCTGGGCACTTCTGAGAGGCTTTTCTGTAGGTCAGTTAATGGGAGACAGTTAATTGATGCTAAAATCATGCTAAAAGCACCAAAAATGGACCATTGGCTTTCAACTGGATCACTTAAATTGAAAAAACCAGATGGAACCAACTAAGAGCAAACGGAGACATGTAAATGAAAGGTTATGAGACAATACAGTAACCCCGTCAAATTCGTGAGGGTTAGGGGCGGAAGATCCCTGCGATGTGAGGATTCGCAAATACTTGTGCACCCCTAATCTCACAAGCCGTAACAGTCTGATAGCCTGAACCTTAACATAAGACGTATATTACCAATATTTAAACAAACTGTACCACACACTTTGCATGCCAAATTGCATTGTCATTTAGTATATAAACCTTTTTTATATAATATACAAACCATCTAAATCAGGGCTGCCCAACCCTACTCTGGGAGATCTACCACCCTGCAGAGCTTAGGTGCAGCCATAATTTAACACGCCTGAATAATCAGGCCCTTCAGTAGCCTCCCTGTTTTAGAACAGACTTAGCTTCAGTATAGCTGGTTGTAATACCAAGATGCTAGATTTTTGTGATCCAATAATTTTCAGTATTGTGTTTAGCTTACATGTTCTGTGAGTTAAAGCGATCTTTCAGCAAGGTCCAATTATAGTCCTATTTAATTGTCCATGGTCCACTCCAGAATAAACAAAACTGTGAATGTCAAATTCGCAAATGTGAAGGGGTTACTGTACAGCCATAAGTGTTTGCTGTTTGGATTCCAGCACCAGCCCTCTTGTAGATGAGTGTGCGTGTTTATGAAAAGTGTCATCCCTGTGCTCTTTGAGTGAATTTGATGAGGCTGCTGATGACGACTGTATGTGGCTGATGAGAGCTGTTTCTTCACAGGCTTAGCGGAGCCTCTCCGTTTCTCGGTGAGACCAAGCAGGAGACCCTCACCAACATCTCTGCTGTCGACTATGACTTCGATGAAGAGTACTTCTCCAACACCAGCGAGCTGGCCAAAGACTTCATACGAAGACTGCTGGTCAGAGATCCCAAGTCAGTTCAATTTCCTTTTGCAGAACATTAGTTTGAGTCGCTTTCAACGGGTCTATGTAGGCTTATTAACTTCCATTTAGAAACTACATGATGAGCTTATTTATTCCAGGAAAAGGATGACGATTGAAGATAGCCTGGCACATCCCTGGATCAAGGTCAGAATCTCATGAACGCCAGTGTTATGATTAAATTAAGTCTGTCTGACATCACCATGCAAACTTGTTTACATATGAGAAATGTGCTCTTTTACTAGTGCTGGGAAATAATGCATGTTTTTTCCAGACATTGATAAATGTCTGTGTATTATATGATGATAAAGTAATTTAAGAATTGTTTTTTTTTTTTTTTGTTATACTTTGCATGTAAAATGAGGGTGAGTGTGTGTGTTGGCACTCTCTGATGAAGTTCAGTCCTGGTTTTAAGCGGGCAGTTTGATGCATGCTGGCACCTAGATGAATGTGGTTTCTGCCCCCTCCCAGGTGATCAAGCGCAGGAATGTGAGGCAGGAAGAGAGCGAGCGCCGTCCGGAGCGTCGCCGGCTGAAGACCACGCGCCTGAAGGAGTACACCATCAAGTCCCACTCCAGCATGCCGCCCAACAACACCTACGTCAACTTTGAGCGCTTCTCCCAGGTCATGGAAGGCATCACGGCTGCGGAGGATGGCCTGCAGCAGCTGGAGCGTAACCAGCGGTCCTGCCAGGAGGACGTGGCCGCTCTGCTGTCCATCTACGAGGAGAAGGAGAGCTGGTACAAGGAGGAGAAGGAGAGTGTTGAGGAGGAGCTGGTGCGCATCCAGCAGGAGCTGCAGCGCGCGCAGACGCGCCGGCGGCAGAACCAGGAGGAGGTGCGGGCGGCCATGCTGTCCGCCAACGCCCTGAGGCGCAAGTTTGGCCGGCTGGAGAAGCGCTATGAGGTGCTGGCGGAGAACGTGCACGCGGAGGTGCGCTGGGTGGAGCAGCTCGTCCAGTCGCTGGCATCGGAGGGCTGCTCCGTTGCTAGCATGCGCTGACTCAGGTTTCCCGGGACCCTCCCCTGATGCTCCTGCTCATTTCACCACATTACAGAGCCAGGTCCCCTATCTGACAGAGGCGAGCTCCGGCTGGAGCAGCTCGCACTAAATCTGCTTTCATCATTTCAGCCTGCAGTGTAAAGTGCCTTCCACACGTCTCTCAGACTGGCGTCTCCGTGCAGATCGCCTGTACACTTGCTTACGTATTTCCTGTGATGTCATATCCTGCCTTGGCCGCTCCCGAGAATGTTAAAGTTACTATCGGTCAGGCAGTCGTATTTCTGCACTAAAAGTGCAATATTACTTAGTCTCACCTCCTCGTGTGGTGCTGTTAAATACACATTTTTTGGTGCACATTATTGTTAAATTACCATCATCCAAACTGAGCTGTTAGTAGCAAAGCGGACTTGGTATTCTCATAACTCTACCATATTATTTATACATGAGTCCATGTTTTATTTTATTTTTTGTGTGGTTTGTTTAGCCAACAATAAAGACATAAATGAACCAAAGTTTGATCTCAACAACCAGTAGCACGTATCTAGTATAGTTATTGAATGTCATTAGTGCAGATGCATGTCATCTGTGTACTGTACTGTTGGACTGTGTTTTGAAACTGTTTGGGGGGATGGGGACTCCACTATCTCCAGGCATAACAAAGGTGCACTGCGCAGGGTAGCACTTTGATCCCTGAAAATAAATGCTTGCCTGTGCATTGTGGCGCCCCCTTCAGGTATATATTATATATTTATAAATTCAACAGAAAAAAAATACTTATTTACAAGTTAACAGCCAAATTGTATTGACTTAAAAAGCCATGTTATTCATGTACAGTTTTTAATACTTAAAGCATTCCATCAGAAGTGTTCTGTCTTTCCATTTTTTTTTCTTTTCTGTGACCCAAATTCCCCACACACACGTATGTAGTTCTATGTATGCACGCTTGTGGGGAGTATGTAACTATGTATTAAATTCCGTTTCCTTCTATGGTACTTCGCTTGCTGATGTTTATTCTTTATGAAATAAACTCCAGTAATGGTTTTTCTTCTGTGTTTCTGAAATATGTATAAGATCCCCGGAAGAATGTGCATGTACCATTTTTATACCTTATTGAGGGAAGGGCTTTGCAAGTACATCAGTATCAATGCAGTCTGAAGGCCAGTGGGTGATGCTGTGTACTGTTAATTATAGATGTGCCAACACTTTGGCTGGTATTTGTAATGAACATTTCCTCATAACATACTGAGTACTAGTGTTGTCACAATACCAAATTGTTTCTGTTACTAAGACATGAATTTTGATCATTTTCGATATTTTTCCTAAAAAATGGGAAACTCAAACATCATTGCACTTTTGTATCAAGCAAAAACGTTTTACTGGAATTCGGATATTCTGACCATTTGTGGGCAAGTTAGTTAAAATAACATTTAAACATATGTCAATGCTGGTCAGGCATCGTTTTGTCTGGGGGTTGAATTAATCGGCAAGTTTGGGTCGCTTGTGAAACAAACCAGCGCATCACTATAGACTGTGCATGAATATATATATTACTAGGGTTGCCACCTGTCCTGGTTTTCCGGGATTGTCATTTTTTTTGAGTAGCTGTCTCTGAAAATCAATATTCCGTCCTGGGACACAAATTGTCCCAATTTTTTGTGAAAATGTGTATATAATTTAGAATTTTGTAGTTTCAAACAAATCCTCACTTCTACTGCTATTCTTTTTTCTTCCTGATTGTTTATACATCTAAACCCGTAAAAATGTGTATAACACAGTGACTATTTTATCTGATTGGTAGTAGAAATATGAACGCTTACCTCATTGGCTACCATCTGCCCGGGCTGAAGGTCTGTAATTCCATCTTGGGCAAATCCTGATGTCACCTGGGCCTCTTAAAGAAGTCAAACCTAGATGCCTCTGTAATAAGTAACTATAGGCCTATATCAAACCTACCTTTCCTAGGAAAGATCATTGAAAGGGTTGTTTTTCAGCAACTTAGTTCTTTCATGGTGCAAAACAACTACTTTAATGCTTTTCAGTCTGGATTTTGACCACACCACAGCACTGAGACTGCACTTGTTAAAGTCTTAAATGACATTCACCTAAGCAGTGATGAATCAAAAGTCTTAGTGCTGCGTTCGACTTGGTTGACCATAAGATACTGCTAGACAGACTAGAAAAGTGGGTGGGACTTTCTGGCACCATGTTAAATTATATTTACAGGATTGGGACTACTTCGTGTCAAAAGGCAATTATGAATCTGAGTGAACAGAAATCACATGTGGACCTCAAGGGTCCATTCTTGGGCTTCTTCTACTCAACATCTACATTCCCCCCCCTTTCTCAGATGACGGAACATTACAACATCTCATACCATAATTATGCAGATGATACACAATTATACATTACAGTGTCACACCCGTGACTATGTTTCCTTAGATTCACTGAATACATGCACTGAGCAAATCATGAAATGGGTGTGCCCGAATTTTCCACAACTGAACGCTGAAAAAACTGAAATAATTATTTTTGGCCCACAAAAAGAAAGACTGAAAGTCATTGCCCACCTTGAATCCATGATACTAAAACCTACAAATCAAGCCAGAAATCTTGGTGCAGTTCTGGACTCAAACCTTAATTTCAACAGTCATATAAAGTCAATCACAAAATCAGCCAACTACCAGCTTAAAAACATGGCACGAATTAAAGGATTTCTGTCCAAACAAGATACAGAAAAGCTTGTTCATGCATTTAGCAGGTTAGACTATTGTAATGGTATTATTACAGGTCTCTCAGACAGCTGCAGCTCATCCAGAATGCTGCCTGGAGTCCTCACTAACCGAGAAAGTGGAGGATATCACACCAGTCCTCAAATCACTGCACTGGCTTCCTGTGCATCACAGCCATGACCCACCGTGACTTGCTGTAACTAACGCTGTTGTAACTAACAAAATAACGAAGTGCACCGTCTCACTACAGGATCTGAGTCAACTGTGAAAGTGAGTTGCGCATGCGTCAGTGTTGGAGGTCGAATACAAAAGCGAAGAAAAACGAACTAAAACTAAATAAATAAATAAATAAATAAAATAAATAAAAAAAACGTATATGTTCAGTTCATGTGAGGGGCTTTGCCCGTGCCAATATAGACAGTTAAAGGTAATCAGCCATTTTATGAAAATATATGCTAATACATGAGATGGGGCTTGAGATTTTATAATTGGTAAGCATGCAGGTTTGGGAGATATTCTGAAGTTATTACTTTAAGTTTATTTACTTTACTTTTACTACTTTCTAGTTTAATAGTGTAACATGGCTGACTCAGATGCGGAGCGCATGCGCTCCTCACATCCACGGCTGACTCAGGTCCTGTCGCGCCACCGCTCCCTCTGTCGTTGCTCCCGACGGCGGGATACCGTACCAGCAGCTGGAGATCACCACGGAGATCGCTGCCGTTTTCTGCAACGTCACACATACACTAACACCGCTGTTACCGCAGAGCTTAAAGAGACAGATCCCTGTTAGCTGAATCAAATACCAATTCGAATAACAAAAGTATCGAAGTGCTGGTATATTGTACCACGTTTTTTTTTGCACAACCGCACAACCCTACTGCTTACGCATACATAGTTTAAAAAAGTTAAAAACTGTGAGTATGTATTTTATTTCTCACTGGTCAAAATCATTTTGTTTTCCTGGGAACCTCACATGTCTTTCTTAGGTGGTTTAATGCAATAACAGTAGTGTCCACTAGAGGGCACGTTTGCATACACACGTAAATGTACAATGTAATGGCCTTTAAACATAATTCCTAGTCTTATCACCATGCTGGAATAGACAATGTAGTCACTGACAGACTCTAATAGACTGTTTATTTAACATCATAGCAGCTAGAGGGCTGTCTGCTTCCTTCATAAACATGGCTACCATGCTCTACTATACATCTGTAGATGTTATTTGGGTTCCATCGTGTCTCATCAATATGGAGAAATCCTGTAGCAGAATATGTGCCATCGGTGTCTACAGATGCTTCAGATGTAGTGTCTTTTGGATCAATGTTCTCGTCGTTCACCGTCCAGTGGAGGCTCACTTGACCGTCAGGTAAGCCTCGTACCAGACATACCAAGATGACAGGCCCTGATGTCCTCTGGTCAGGCAGCAAAGGTTGTAGCACAATGACTGTAGGAGGAGAGCTGGACCCCTCTGCAGAGAGCGATCACAAAAAGACATTTTAATGCTGCACAAGTCTCATGCTCAGCAATGTACTGTTCCATAATCAGCTTCCATTGACATCTATTCGAAAGTATTAAGTCAAAGTACCTTACAATAAGCACTTATAACTAATTACTGGCAATTCCTTGAGCAGAGTATTTTTTATTTCCAACATTAGTCCTATGCCAGTATTTAAAAATGAATAAATAATAAATGAATAATATTATGAAATAATTGGTATTGTAGTACTGTAACAAGTAACCACTGCATTAATTCAAATTATTTAAATAATGAATATCTTGTATGTAAAGGAAGAATTATGATGAATCATCTTGCCCTATACAGGTTTGTATGTATTAAATGCACCTATGAGTCTGAATTTACCTACCGTCAACAAAGAGCTGGATTCCTTCGCTAAATTTGATATTTTTGAAGCCTTTGAGCTCTTCATTTATCCCATTTACTAACCTGTATTGAGTGAAGATTTGTCAGCTTTATCATCATTGTGTAATAGAGCCATTAAAGTTGTATCTCTCGTCGACAGCATTTCATATTTACCTCAGCAGAAAAAAAGCCATCCACAACTTTACTGCCCTCTTCATTTTTTCAGCAAGGGATGTAGTCAGCGATGTTGAACAGACCTCCAGAACACTAGGACATCCAAGGCATAAATATTTAAATTTGGGTGTCAGCTCTCACTGCACGCTAAGATGGACAAATGGAGAACAGTCGTTAGTTTGACCAGTAGGATTAAATGTCTGGTCTTCCTGATAAAGACATCATTAGGTCCCTCTACAGTAATTGACTGTTTAGCAGAACATAGAAATTGTTGAATGCTGGGTGTGTGATTGGTGGTGTGTGAGTGCAAGGTGAGAGGAGGGCTCTGTAAGCAGGGGGCTGGCTAGGCGTGCAGGACAGCGGAGGCACAGGGTGACATGCGCTTTGGCTCCTTGCCTGTAACCGCACAGTATGTGGTCAGTAGAAGAGACAAAAACAGTCAGTGCTCATGTGCATGACTGCAGAATTACAACTCTGATAGTCTGCCAGTGGAATAGCTTTTAAAACTTTTTAAAAATGTCACTGGAAGTCAACAGAGATCATACTGAAATGAAATAAATTAGTAGTGGCAATGTAGAAGTGGTGAATAGCTGGGATGGGTTGGGACCCCTTCCTGGATTATTCCCTGCCCTGTGATGGGTTTGCACCCCCTTCTGGGTTACACCCTACCCTGTGATGGGTTGGTGCTCCTTCTTAGGTTATTACCTGCCCTGTATTTGGTTGGCACCTCGTGCTGGGTTATTCCCTGCCTTGTGTTTGGTTGGCACCTCGTGCTGGGTTATTCCCTGCCCTGTGTTTGGTTGGCACCTTGTGCTGGGTTATTCCCTGCCCTGTATTTGGTTGGCGCCTCGTGCTGGGTTATTACCTGCCCTGTGTTTGGTTGGTGCCTCGTGCTGGGTTATTCCCTGCCCTGCGTTTGGTTGGCTTTGGTTTGGACCCCCATGACCCTACGCGGGACAAGCAGGTACGGACAATGAATGAATGAATTCATTCATTCATTCATTCACTAGTGAATAGAAAATGCACCAATTACATAAGATAACTGAAGAATGAGTTTGTCTTATTCATCCATCCATCCTTCCATCTTTCAGTTGCTTATCCATATCATGTGAGCCCTGTTAAAATATATAAGCAAATATGCAGGAACACATATATTAGCAAATGTAGTGCAAAACTATTTTTAAAGCATAGTTGATAAGTTTATGATTTAAGTACAACCAAATTGTTCATCTGATTTAGTGAAGTGTTCCGGGATTTTGTCCAAGTTACTGCATGCTTAGTGATATTCGCCGGATGCTGGACAGAGGTTTCCGAAATGATAATCACATCTTCAGACAGCTTAAAGGAAAACTTCAAAATAAAACAAGGGGAGTAACTGACCCTGGAGAATTAGAGCTTAGAAAAGTCATCTGAGTGAAACCAGTTTGACCTTCTGGTGAAATCAGGCAGTTATGACAGTTGTTCAGTTAACAGTAGATGAAAAACAGGAAAGAGCACTTGGGCATATTTTTCAGAAAATAGACATTTGAGAACTTCCCTGAGACTGGCCACATCGCTCCACTCATCTTCCAGAAACACTTGACCAGTGTGGACTCAGGGAGACTTTGGAGAACTTGTAGGATTGTAATAAAATTTAACTGAAACTGGCCAGAAACAATGTTCACTCAGCAGGCAGTGAGGATGAAGAACAAAATCTAAACTATCATCACTGTGCATTGTTCAAAATAGAATAGCCATTTGTTCCTTAGGATGTATTCAGCAAAATATATAAATTACAAAAAACATTAAAATTGAAAAAGGGACATGATATCAGTAAAAAGAATAAAAGGTTTATACATTAAACATGAATTTTATATTCATTTATCATTTTTTTGTTTTGTAATGTATTATATAGCTCTTTGTTGTAACTTGCAGTTATGGGTAATTAGTCTCTTGCTGGAAGCTCAGCATGTACTTATGCCTACTTGGCTCATTTATAGCAAATAATTGTTTATGCAAATAAATAAATGTAAATGGTCATTTATTACAGGTGGGCTAAGGTAAGAGGGTACCCTGAACAGGATGCCAGTTAAATGTCCTGCTGTGGTACTGGACAGCAGGGGTAAAATGGATGAATGATGTCAGAGACCTTCAAACCTTACATCGTGTAATCATCCACACCTCTGCTGCTTATCAAGCACAGGCTCACTGACCCAGAAGCCTGTCCCAGGAAACACACCCCCTTAGACAGGATGCCAGTGCATACCAGGGCAAATTCCATGGCCAGTTTAAAGGCACCGGTTCACCCAGCTACGTGTGGGAGTAAATCCGTGCCAGCGTGAGGAGATCATGCAAAATCCTCGCACACAGCTTATCGGGGGAAGGGAATAGTTTTTAAATCTTGGCAATTTGCAATGCTACCGTAGTCTTACATTGTTGAATCGATCATAGTCCTTTGAGAAGTTGTCATGAATATTTAACACCCTGCAAACAGATTAATCAAAATTAAAGGCACAGGCAGATGTCACATTTTAGCCTGCACTGGCTACATTGCCAGGTGACTTTGCACAGCATGTTTCTCTCTGAGCCTTTCCTGGTGCAGCATTCAAATATCTACTTTTTCTATGTTCTGTTTTTAGGATAAGGGCACCATCTCTGATGCTATCATGGAGAAAGGTCTCTGTGTTTCATGGCTTCCCCAGTGCTAAAGTTAATTCAAATCAACAAAAACCAAGAATATCCCCCATCAACACTCTTGCTGTGTCCGAAAAAGCAATGTTATGTGTATTTTAGTTTATGTTCATTCTTATTCATTGCCAAAAGAAAATATGGATGATATCTGAATAATTCATGTTCATAATTGCTGTCATAGTTTAGCTGTTTTGTGATCATCGTGGCCTGTCCTCATAAAAATCACACCAGTTGTCCTTTGTGCTGTGTTTGGTTGGCCTGTGTGCATTTTTATGTCATAATAAATAATAAACAAAAACATTTGTTTTGTTATAATTTGTATTGTAATTGATTTTTTTTCCTCAGCAAACAATTTAATAAAAACCACAGGTTAAAAAAAAGTCTTTTGTATTGATGCTTTTGGGTTCTTTCGGCTGTTTAAAATGAGACACCACAATAATAGACAGCTGTGTCCTTTCTTGTTGCGGTAGTTATCTCCAGCTGCTGGCGCGATGTCCCGCCCTCGCCGACTCCGATGGTGAAATGGTTGGAGTTTATTCCCTGGCCATAGGACAGGTGGGTGATGTTGTGTGCCAGGTAGCTGAGGACAAGCTGGGGCCCGAGTCCGTGGCTCTGCTTGTACCAGCTGATTGTGCGTGTGCGGCCATCGGTCTTCAGCGGGCACGTGAGGATGGCTTTCTGTCCCGCTTTGACGGCCAGTGGCACGCCGCTGCACGTGTTCCTCCATGACAGAGCTGCGCGGTGCAGGGTTATTACTGCCTCAGCATGGACACACCAGCCACAGGCACACATGGCACACACCTTCCATTTGGTTTCTTCTTTCATTACTAGAAACACTGACACACTCTAATAAGCTATATAATTATCAGTGATGAAATTATAATTTAATATTTTTCAGCAGCTCTCTTTTGAAATTAAAATTGTATTTCATTAGGTGTGTTTATTAAATAGAATGATGTTCTTGTTTGGTTCACAAATACATATATTAACATTGTTTAAATCTACCTTTATTCACAGTTCTTACTAATATTCATGAAAAAGTATTAAAAGATTCATAGAAAAAAATTAAAATCTTACAGATATTTTCAGCTATAACCTAATATTTTAAAGTGCAGTGTTATATAATACCAGACAAAATGTTTTTAAAAATTAAAATACTTACTATTCAGGGATACCAAGAACAGGATATGAATTTTAATTTTCATTTTTCTTTTGTTGAAATCAGAGCAACAGCGGCAGTGAGGAAGTTGCTAACTGGCCAAAGCTCTGTCGAGTCTGCTGGTTAACTGACAGTGTTAGAACATATGTGCGAATGTAATTCTGCAGCTGAAAGTAAACCGATGATGTTTATCTACGACAAAGTGCAACAACAGCCATGTTTTGACAGAAATGGTTTGACCACCTGGGTTGCCAGCAGTATGCTGCCTGCCTGCCTGCTCTCCCCTGGGAGTCTCAGGAAGTAACTGTTTTGTGTGTCTGAAATATAAACATCGGGGACGCTCTGAAGAGCCCTCCATAGGTATCCGTGACCAACTGGCAGTGCTATGTTGTGCTCATCACTCGCACCTCTGTAATTTTCAAAGGACTTAGGGGGGGCGGGGGGGCAGTGGGGGTGGACATCCAGGAGAAACCCTTGGAGATCCAGGGATGACGCAGCACGAGTGAAGCAAGATTTGTAAGTGACAGTTTTCATATGCATACAGGTCTGAGAGCAGAGCTCAGCACGCTCTGTTGACTCCAGGATTTATTTTCCCAAGATGTGATTACAATTCCAGTTTAATTCCCAGAATACTGCTCATAAACACAGAATGCACAGCAAGAGCATTGAGTTTGCCTGAGAAACTGCCTTTTAACACCAGGCAACCGTTTACAGAGTCCTTAATGGACTGTCACAGTGGTGTGACTCCATTAGCACTCAGAACATATTCCAGAGATAGAATTCATAATAAGAAAAGCAATTATAGCATGGGTTCAAAGGGTGGTGTTTCCAGCAGTGCCATTTATTACACGTCAGTGATGTGTAGGGGCTTTCTGGGTGTTGGTGATTCTACTACAGATTTTTAAAAGTCACTGGACATCATTAAAAGCTGGTTTCTAAAGATTGTAGTTCATTTGGCCACAGTGTAAAATATATTTCTGTGGCTCATTTGCAGGTAGTTTAAGTCTGGATCTAGTCTATAGCCTACAGTCTGTCTTGAATTTAGGACAAATGGCTCCATGTTGTGCCCTTGGTAGGATGTCAAACTGCATCCAGCCCAGCAAGCAGTCCCCCAACTCGCAGGGAAATATTTGGGAGTTGGTGGCGGGACTGGCACTCCAGTCAATGTAGACGAAGGGAAGTAAAACTTCACTCAGCTACAAAATGCTTGGCAGGACTCCGTTCTGCTCTCTGCTGGAGTAACCCGGCATGCATCAGGAGGGGGATGGGGAAACCCCTTGGGAGCCTCATCCCTGGAAGAGTGGAAGCTGCCAGAGCTGGTGTGCTGCATGGTTGCACTCGGTACCGCTTCTAATATGACGCAGCCCATTTGGGCAGGCGCATGGAACCTTTTATCTCTTTGGCTTGATGACCATCGTCCTCTGCTGTCGGAGGAGCTTCTAACTCCTCTCAATGGCAGCACTATCTGAGGTATGCAAACCGGAGGTCTTTGTTGGAGGAACAAGTGGCACACCGTCTGTGGTCTAGTGACCCACATCCTGCTTACAAAGGAACTGAAGCATCACGCACGTCTAAATCTGTTCCTCAGAGTTGCAGTCAGGGCAGATAATGGAACGGTCCTTACAGGTGACACTGCAGTTGAGCAGCGTCGAGCACCTGTTTATAGCTTATTTTTATGGAGAAGGGTGATCACCTGGATGCGAATATTGGAAGGGTTTCTTTGCAGCCTATGTTAATTATCATAAAGCGTTTGACTTTAGGATCCTGGTGCTCCCTATCTTACTGTATGCCTGAAAGTCATGGACGTTACCCAGTTACCTGAAACAGAGATCGAATTCCTTTGGCACTCTGTCTCCTCAGAGAATCCTTGTGTACTGCTGGTTTGACTTTGTGTCAAATGAGCGGTTGCTCAGGGAGTCCTGATTGAGGCACATTACCTGTATCGTGAGGGAGTGCCAGCACTACGGCCATGTGGCTTGTTTCCCTGTGGGTGATCCAGTTTGCAGGATCCTCATTGCATTGGATCAGGCTAACGGGACACCCATATAACACCTCGCTACAGCAGATGTCTAGACACTTACAGAGGGTGCCACTGAGAGTGTGTCAGCCTGGGGCAGTGCCAGTCAGGATCCCGAGGTGTTTTGTCCTGTGGCGGGCATGGCCAAACCACCTGACCTGCTCCATGTTGCAGTCCAACATGCACTTGGGACATGGCTCACAGACAGGCAAAGGCACTTGCTGCTTCATATGGGTATATTGCTGCAGAAAACACGTGATTTGGTAGAAACTCATTGCATGCAGTATGGTTTCATGCCAAAACATTATATTTAAAGCTTTTTAAAACACAGTCCTGAACAGTATTTCCCGTGAATTCGATTTATAATGAAGCAAAATCATGCGTTACATTGTTGTCGACAAAAAATTATCTTGACCTACCTACATTCGGGTGAGTCACATGGAGATTAATGAAAAGCAGGGTAAGGGGGGGGGGGGGGGGGGTAGTGTCTGCATTTAATGAAAATGAATGAGAACACGCTATTTAAACTAATTACGAATATTTACTTGAGAGAGGGGGCGCTAAAGAACGTTTTACTTTTTAGAACAGTCACGCGCCACCCTGCACGGAAGCAGCGTGTATCGTAACTGCAGGCGTTGCAACAGGTGTTCGTTTGAGGGCTATCAGATCATATCGAGAGTCTAAGCCATCCGCTATAAAACTATAATAAGCTAAACCTTCTTCACTTAAATTACATACTGAATTATATTAACTTAGTGCCAGCTGTGAATTACATTATTATTATTATTATTATTTTAATTCTAGATGTGCGCTGTGAACCTTCACTGGCTTTTTAAAAATAAGAAAGGCATTACTTTCAAGCCTTCTTAAGTACTATAAGGAAGCCCTGTTGAATTCCGACTTCCGACAAATATGGCTTCACTCCTATAAACACTATAAACACACGCCAGTGACTCGTGTATTGTAAGCGAGTTTGGGGTGTTTTTTTTCGAAACTTATAGCTCATTCGCCAAATGTGTATAAGTGTTATTCCTGATTATGAGTATAGGTGGTAGGATAACAGATAAGACGCATAAAACGACAACGCTATTCAGAAAACTGAACAAACACGGGAACCTCCGAATGAAAACGGGAAATTCCGGAGTGTAGCATTGTTTTTAATGACTCCACATTTGGTATCAGCGCACGCTTTTCAAAACGCTTATGCACAATATTGTTTCGAACAATCGGTAATCAGACTGAGCATAGATGATAGCATAGCATGATATTCTAATAAATTCTGTCTATAGACCTGTACTATACATTTACGTTACATTTTTAAGCTTGTGCAGTTCATTAGTTCATAAGTAAGAAAAAGAACATTCTAAGAACACGTAAGTTAGTTTTTCTGGTTTACAGAAAAAACCACATTCCTCTTGGTAATCTTTTATAATAGTATATCAACCAGTTCTTCAACAATGATTTTGTTAGCTACAGTCATTGTGTTGTATAGCAGATTTATGTACTCTTTGTCAATTTCTTCAGAATAAATATTTTCCTTAACATTAATAATGCTGACTGGTGTTTATACTGTCCTGTACTAATTCTGCTACCTATAGTAAACAAAATCACTGCTGTGGTTGCCAGGAGAGGCAGAAACCAGACACTTTCCATTTCAAGGTACTTTCCATCTCAAGGATGATACAGGAATGATTGGAGTGGGTACCGCAGGCCCATAGGGAATGTCCTGTTGGCAGCTTACATGGAGATGGAGTTATTCAATTGCATGGGTCCAACTCTTAGCCCTGTGAAAACTATGCTTTTGGCAGGCGCACCCCCAGGTGGGCCCATGGGCACTGGGATGGGTGCTGGCAGTTGGTCTGGGGGACACCAATGGCATCCATGTCCTCTGTAATCCCACTGCAGAGGCTTGTAGCTAGGCAACTGCAGACACGGGTCTACATGGGCGCTTGTAGATCTTGAGTGTGGCCACTCATGGTGCTTAAGTCCAGGATTAGAGACACGGGTACTAAAGAGTCAGATGCTGGCAAGATGGCCCCCTTGGGGTCTGGGACTAGTGCTGGTGAACAAGGGTCAGGTGAGTAGGACTTGGGCTGGGCAGGGCTCTGGAGATTCAAGTGGAACGGACCCCTCTGCTCTGGGCAGGACTCTGGAGACACAGGCGATGTGGCTGCCTCTAGGCCTGGCAGTGCCCTCCAGACCGGGTGTTGAGGATTTGGGCTGGGCAGGGCTCTGAAGACTCGGGCAGAGTAGCCCCCTCTGGACCGGGCACTGGGGACTTGGGAGGAGTGGTCTCCTCTGGACTTGGCACTTGGGACTTGGGCTGCGCAGGGCTCAGGAAACTCAGGAGGAGCGGCCCTCTCTGGGCAGAATACAGGGGATTGGGGCTGGGCAGTGCCCCCCAGACAGGGTGCTGGGGATTCAGGCTCGGCAGCGCCATCCAGACATACTTTTTGATGAATTTGTGCCCATCTCTGAGTACAAACAACTTCCAAGAAGTACCAGGACATTTTGGCAAAAGATCCTTCAGGACTTAGTAAGCTCATTTGCCTCCTGCATCCTGCCCTGGGGAGAGCCACTCTGCCCAGCCCGAGTCCCCAGCTCCCAGTCTTTGGAGCACTGCTCTGCCCAAATCTCCAGAGCCCTGCCCAGCCTGAGTCCCCAGTACCCTGTCTGTGGTGCGCTGCTCTGGCCAAGTCTTCAGAGCCCTGCCCAGTCCCCTGCACCGACCTACAGAGGGCTGCCCCTCCCAAGTTTCCAGAGTGCTGCTCAGCCCAAGTTCTCTATGCCTAACCCAGCTTGCTCCAGTTTTCCAATGCATATAGGTTTGGAGCGTGACAGTGACTTAAAACCTGACCTCCTGCTCCTGACCTCAATATCATTGAGCCACTTTGGGGAGATCTCAAACGTGCAGTTCATGCAAGACAGCCCAAGAATGTA
>JAODKL010000034.1:233191-243608 GCA_026780765.1 Petrocephalus schoutedeni | reverse complement strand
GTATGAAACTGGAGCCACGTCGTCTCGTCTCTCTGTATATCTATACAATATATAGAAGAGATGACAATAAAGTTTACAGATCCAGAATGTTAATAGGTTATATCACTAATGTAGCCCCTCCAGTATTGAGTCTAGGTCCAGGTCATGTTTAAATGCAGGTATCCAGGACCGCTGAATTAAGAACTTCAGTAAAAAGTCATAGTGGAACACACTTCCCAAAAGATTCAGGTTTGTGGAATCCCCTCAATTCTTTAGGAAGACCCAGAACCCACCTCTCATGGCCAGGAACACATGAGACATGGGTTTAGCTACTCAGCAGATGTTCTTCTGAAGCAGCAGAGCATTATGGAGTGTTACATGGAAAACCCCTTTCAAGAATACATGCCTACTGATTCCCTGTATCTATTGAAGGACTCTGTTTAAGCTATTATATGTACCCAATGATCTGTAAGCACTTTTGATAAACAGTACAAATAATTGTAAATACAGATATTTGCAGAGGTGAAACAGCCTCATTCTTTTCATCTATCTGTTCAGCACATAAATTGGTTTGCTTGACTCCATTCCATCCCTTTTGACTTATATACCAAATTCTTCCATGTCTACTGGATTTTTCCCCACTTATTCAAAGCAAGAATGAGTCATACAGCTACAACAACTCTCACTTAGTGACCTCTATAAAAAAAAATGACTGTGTGAGGAATGAACAGCCTGCTTGTTCGGAGGTAAAAATATTCTATTCTATCAGTGGATGTGTTTTTTCTCTGTTCCCAGGGTTACGTGGAGAGTTGTCCTCTTGTGCCCAACTATTTTTACAAAATAAATACATAAAGCATTGCTACCATGCAGTATTGCATGCAGCTGTCTAATCACTCTGTGACCTACAGTCATGCTTCAGTTTTGCTGTGAGCTCTTAAGCACTATTGGGAATACTCATTGTTTTGTGTTCACAGCTTCACTTATCTGCTGTGACATTTCCCTTGAGAGCTTGGGACAGTGAGAGCCAGTGCTGTGCTGTTTAGCACTGATCAATGCTAAGTCGTCCAGAAAAAAAGGCTGGCTCAGTGGCCCAGTGAGTAGCATTGGTACCTCCCAAGGTCATGGGTCTGAATTCCACCTCCACTCTTTGTATGGTGTGTACAAAAGCCTTACACTGAGGCTGACTGGTATCTTATGTGGTCTGCAAGGGGCTGGCATCCGGTTCGGGGTATAACCCCATGCTGCAGGGGTTACGCTCCAAGGGACCCAGAGCAGGCTAAGTGGTTAGAAGATGGGTGATTCTAATGTTACAAACTTCTAGTCGACTCAATTATGAGATTATATCCCATAATAGTATCACAGAAATTGTTCGCCTTCTTGAAACTGATTTGCAGAATGCTAGAGAATGAAACATGACGGAACTCCAACATGAGGCGAGCTATAATTGCGGAGGAAAAAGAAGTTGAAAATATTTAATGAAAACATTTACATGCACTTCTTGTGGGTTTGCTCAGCGTCACGGCAGCACAGGCAATTCATCTCTCGGAAGCTGTCCATTTGGATTTACTAACCTGCCTGCAGCCTTTACTGAGCCCAAGAGGATATTTATGAAGCTAAGTATAGGACATCATTATTCATGACAGCTTCAGACAGAAAAGGCCTCCCCATTCTATAGGAAAGAGGCATCTCTCTAAATTTTATACCAATACATGAAGATTCATTCCAAACTTCAGAGCAATATGTCATGAGTACAACTCAAGGTGAAAATGTATCACACCTAAAGGACCCTAAGCTGACACAGCACTGCTGTTTGCTAATTCCACTGTTTTTCAATCCAATAATGACATTCGGAAAGCAATGTCGGTTAGTATCGCTTACTACATACTTTACCCTAGGGCATTTTGCACCGAGCACCAAAGTAGCTTCTTTCCTTGGGTTACTAATCATGGGAAAACTAAGTTCGCAACAAGCAAGCTGGGCAAACTCCAATAGGGTGTGTCACGTGATTTACTTGCATCTAGCCTATTTTAAACACAAAAATACATTCTCTCAAAGTATTTTGTTACGAATTATATCTGGTTTTTTTGCCATCCAGCAAAATACAAATTACAAATTACTTAAAAGAGATAAAATACTAATTTTAAATATATTTAATTGAAGTACTGCCCATCTCTGCTGTTACCTCAGCTACAACACTGCCACCCCAGTGGGACATGGTGGAATTGCTCGGGTATCTAATGCTGGAAATAGGAAGCCTAAGGGCGGGACAGCTTACGGGACCAGGAGGGAGGGGATATCGGAATGAAGAGTGGCTACTGATTGGGAGATAAGGGGTCCTGATCCAAGTCTAGGGGGCTTCCCAAACCTGGCTGTGTGCAGGACAGGGGCAGGAAGTGCATGAGAAAGGTGCAGCGAGCTCCCAGGAAGCTAATTTTCTCCCCCCCCCCCCCCCCCGCTCACCTCACAGTAACAGGCTGAACTTACTATTTTAATAGATCATTTGGGCAAATTTCATTCAAATATATCCATATAAGTGCAGTGCAGCAACGTCTAAAATAATGAGCAGGATAACATAACTCAAGCAGAATGATTTATTTCCGTCATCTGCTGAGAGATTCCATCTGGGAAAGACAAGGCAAATTCACTCCCTGGAACAAATTGTTGCAAAACTGAAAATAGGTCATTAGCTACACAAGGTTTAAAAACACAGCTTTGTGTAACTGGGGGGGGAGCCTCTTCATACCACCCGTTGTTAGGTTCAGTGGTTAATGATATATATATATATATATATATATATATATATATATATATTGTGATGCAGGCACTTACACCTTCTCGGGACCTGGTGGCATTAGGCATTGAGCAGCACAGCTGCAGGAAAGGGGCTGCAGAAACCAGGGAAGTACCCGCTTTGCCTAACCTCACTGCTGGCACAGCTTCAGGAAAGACTGAGTCGGTACAGCACTCGCCTTGTTGAGAAACTGTTTAAAGTAAGAAATAGCTGAAGAACCAAACAAGTTCTGCATGCCACTGTCAAGGCCGGCTCTATCTGGTCCCGGGACGGCAGCCAGTCATCCCTGCTGAGCTGGAAATGGAAACAGAAACACAGCCCGCAAACTTAAGTTTCATTTTCTCCCTGTGACTTCTGAAACATCAGGCATTACGACGCACTGAAGACTGGGAGGAAAATCTAACATTATCTGTGTCTTTATATATTTACCCCCCCCCCCCCCCCCCCCCCCCCCCCCCCCCCCCCCCCCCCCCCCCCCCCCCCCAAGCCTTGCCCCCAAGCCCTCCCCTAGCCCGCAGACGGATGCCAGGACTGAACAAAGTTGGGCTCCCTGTTCACCGCTACCGGGAAATGGGCCACACCCCATTTGCGCTGTTAAGCAGTGGAAGGGGAATTCCTTCCTCACTCTGCCTGTGAGCTCACTCTGAGACGCCGTACAGCTTCACGCCATTAAGCGATTCCCACCTCGGTTGCAGAATGACGAGCTCCAAGTCATCCAAGACCACTTGCAACATTGTCATGGCAATCCTTGTCCTCTGGTCTGTCATTTCTCTCATCATAATCATCGTGTGGGCAACCTCGTCGGAGAAGAAAGATGTGAACAAGTGCTGGACGGAACTGGAAGCCCAAGCCCAGGAACACAAGAGAGCCAGTGCAGTGTGGGGACAGGACAGGAAGGCTTTGGAGGAGCATGTAGAGAAGAGCCGGGAAAGTGAGACCCAGCTGAGAAATGAAGTCAGCAGGCTTTTGGAAAGCCAGCGCAAGTCCAACGAATCCCTGAAGTTCTACCTGGAGGAAAACGTGAGTGTTGCTCCACAGCCTGTCTGAGCTACAGCAGTTCTACGGCTTTCTCTGTCTGCTTTATGATCACGCTTTGATGCAATGATCAAATGTTCAGCAAACACCAGATTATCTGATATAAAACAACACTGCTCCCTTCGGCTTTATGAAGATATAAATCTCAGAGCAACATGTGTTTATCTCTCTAATCAGGAGAACTTTAGAACAAACATCTGACAATGAACAATAATGGTGTTTTACAATACATAATCATGTAAATACAAAACAAATCATTGTATGGGACTGTTAAAGGGAGATCCTTCCAGAATATGGAAGGGAGACTGATCCTAAAAACTAGTCGATGCTGTCCGCCACACCCTTTCCTTTCAGTGAAAGCAGTTACTTTGTATAGAATTTATTTGGCATTTATTCTTGTGAGTACTGTGTGTTCTGAGTAGTCTGAGTAGTCCATATTTTTTAGGGGAATATTTGATTACATCTGTTCATTGCCAAGCCCATAGCTGGTATGTGTCTGTCTTGTCTCAAAATGTCAAATATGCGAATTGGCACTAACTGTTTTTTTGGCATGAGCCAGTGAAGTAACTGTTGCCTCTATGTCATTTATAGTCAAACAAGTAGGTGACTGAATATGCTACTTTGCAAACTGTACCCATAGGATAAACATGTTATATACATATATATATATATTCTACTGAGTCTTCATGGGTACCATTTATTCTTTATTACAGGGCATCTTAAGGGACAACATATCAGCGCTGGAGAATGAAACGGCCAGACAGAGAGAATTAGCGAAAAACCTCACTTTAGACTTAAGTGAGCAGAAAGGTAGGAAAGTTTATGCTGCACTTTTCCTCTTCAGCTGGCAAGAAAAGGCTTTTCATTTAAGATATTTTTAGCATCATCGTCCCTATGTCGCCATAGAAACCCCCAACTGGGGAAAACAAATACTGCATTAGAGTATTTGAGTATTTGAAACTACTTTAAAAGAAAACATCTGTAAGTGTTTAAATAGTGGTGTGATTTGGATACTGTGTGTATCATCATGATGCTATAAAGGCTATACATTTGACAAGAAACACTGTATTCCCATATGAAGAAGTCTCACGTGAAAGTGTCAGATTATATATTTATGAATCATATATGAAAGGGCCATAATCATGTACGTAAAGTAGTACATATAAAAGACGCATAATTTTTTTTTCTGTAGGGGTGTTTCATGCATCATTATACAATGAATAATGCATGGCTGTTGAGTGCATTGTCAGAATTGCTCTCCATATTTAAAGTGCGCAAACTCTACCTCGCCTAGGTAGTTTGCAAAGCGGTAAAGGGTATTGTGAAATCAATCGTCTAACCCATATTAGGTTTTGACCCTTCGATAAACGTCCCTGAATCAGATATAAAACGCGCGATTCTGAGTATACGGCCCAGGGGAAAACGATGTTTTTTCCGGAATAATCGTGGTTAACCATCTGTCTTCCGGACAATCAGCTAAGTAGGCTGGATTCAAACACCGAATTAGTTTGTCTTACCACAACCACTTCGCCAGCACACAGACGAGCAATGAGATTAAACTGAGTAAAATTTCCGAGTGCCTGGCAGCTCCAAAAATAACAAAAGGCGTCATGGAGGTCTGGACCTACTTCAAACTGATAATCCAGTCCCAAGCTAGACATTGCCTTATAAGTTAATAACGTAACGGGGAATAAAACTTTTTTTTAACAGAAAACTAAAACATCGATCTTGCCAGATACTATGGCTCATTCTAATGAAAAATTACAAACTTATTATAATTTGTTTTACTGCTTCTGTAATATAAAATCGATGTTTTAGAGCAACTGGAGGACCTGCAGCACAATCTGACCGAGACTTTCCACCAGTGGAAATCATGCGAGGCCTTGCGGTCCGCCGCTGAGAACCACCAGAGGGCAGCAGAGAGCCAGACGAAAGCGCTGAACTCCAGGCTCCTGTCCCTGCAGAACCAGCTGTGAGTGACAAGGATAACTCTCAGCTAAAAGACTTATGCGATTCAGAGTTCATTTTACTGGCTGAGATATGCAGCCACTTACTGGTCATTTATAATGTTAATGATTTCAGAAATCGGTGCAAAAAGGATGACAGCAGCAGCAGCAGCCAGCAGAGTCACCAGAGTCCGTCCGACCCAGACAGTGGATCCACTGGACTCCACACCAGCACCTTGGCTCTTTCAGCCCTCCCCTTCGCCAGCCTTCATTTGATGTTTTACTTGTGAGTTACATGGCCTTTAAATGCAGACCTGACAGATTTCATACATTAAAAATTAAGACATTCTTACCCACAGATAAGGAATGTATGCTGTTATCTTGGGATGCAGGGTTGGACATACATTTCAAAAAAGTTCTTATGAAGAAAAGAATTTGACTTGTTTATATCTTCTTTATATTGAACAAACAATCAGACAAACACAACAGAACAGAGTTTTGTGACTGACAGGCATTTGCCCAGCCATGGAAATGGCCAAGCTTGTGAGTGGCCACCCTGCATCCCCCACTGGAGCCAGGCCTGTCTCATGGGCTTTATACAGCGTTTTATTTGCGTCTATACAGGAGACATTCTAGGCCTTTGGGCACATATTCCATGTCAACACTGTATTCCAGGATAGATAGCTAAATGATGCATTGTCTCAGAATTAAGAGACACTTATTAAACTCTGCTGTAAAATGCAATCATTTTTATGTTGCCAAATATATATATATGAGGCGGAAAAAATTATATATATATATATATATATATATATATAATACCATAACTTTATATATGAAGATATGGTCACTAATAGGGATGAAGATGTAATTGACAAATCCTATTCATTTTATGGACAAAACTCTTACTGTAAATTTCTATTGTACTTCAATAATGAACGTGCATTAATTTCACAGTTAGTATTAGTAGCTGCATTTGTGCAATGACTTACAGCTGAGTTTACAACCAACCCTTGTGTTCATTTGCTCTATGTATGGAGCTAATGATGGAAACTAAATTTGAATTTAAAATGTGTAATGGGTTATTTTTGTTAAATACTTAATAACCTAATGTTAATTTTATAATACTGTATTAATAACATAATATTAATTTAAATAAAAACATTCCCATAGTTCTAGATTTTGTTTTAAATTTGTTTACATACCACCATTTTGTAGAAATGTATGTAAATTTGTATTATTATTGAGTTAATAATGTCCCTGAGAGTCCCTGTCTGCCTGTCTCAAGGAACAATTTCTGAAGCATATGCTTTTAATTTGTATGGAGTGAGATTAGCACCAAAATAAATTAATATTGATTTAAGAATGTTACATTGCTATCATGGTTACTTTTTAACTCTGTAAAAAACCATATAGATATTGGATCTCACCATACTGTAAAACATTGGAATACAATATATAACTGATAGCAAACTTTAAATGCCATGTATGCAGCTCATAGTATAAGACAGTGTTTCCCAATCCAGTCCTCGGGGAACACTGAACAGTCCGCGTTTTTACTCCCTCCCAGCATGCCTGTACCAGGTGTTCGGTGTTTCTGATTGGCTGGGAGCAAAACTGTGGACTGTCCAGGGTTCCCCGAGGACTGGCTTGGGAAACACTGGTATAAGAGATGTGGGTGCATTAATCAGTAATTTATCTTTATTTGCTATCCTGCGTATTATCACTTATTAGCAAAGTAATGTGTCTAAGTTAGGGTAGACCGTCTGCATTTTAGCATAAAATAACCCACATAACACGTTTTTAGGAATAAAAAAATATGACACCAGCAAAGTGCGAATCGGTTTACCATATCGTCAACCTCTCTGAACACAGATAAATGTACCTCTGGCAAAATCTGCCTGTATCAGTGGAGAAATGTTTTGACTGAGGAAAAAAAAACATCATAGGCTATGTTTTAACCATGCCTATGGTAAAAATTACACTTGGATCAAAATGTCATCAGAATTCATCATGGTGCTGGCCCCTGGCGACAACAAAAAGGAAACTAGATTTAATTTTTAGTCCTTTATGTTTTTAACATTGATGCCATGAACTTGCTGTTGTATAATGAGGTTTTATTCCTTCTAAAAGTGAAAGTGAGTGATGTGTAGATACTGCTGGATAAGATTACCCTCCATACTCATGGGAATGCAGAAGTCACATGATACCATGATTAAGCCACATTCTCTGAATGCATAAATGAGATGTCCGAGAAGTGCAGGTAAGAACAAACTATGTGAGGATGACAGTTAATCGGGTCTAAAAATCTACTGCTCATAACATTTCCAGGGACTTGACATAATTTTTAAAACAAGTATAAAAACTGTAGCCTTCAAATCTAAATGCTATCAATCTCCAAGTCCAAGTCCATTTCCAACACACATCTCTTCTCAACCTCCAACTCGAGAACATTAAAGAATGTTAATGGAAAAAATGAGAATGTAATACCCTTACAGGTCCTGCAAACGACTGCGACTCGGCCACAAGGGTACAAAGTGCTCTGAATTTACTTTACAAGGCAGTTCTGAACAGGAACAGTCATCCCCTTCTACTAAGTTAAATACATTATAAGTAGGCTCTTCACAAATTACTGCTCAAGAATCTACGAGTGTTTATAAGATGCCCCCAAGCAGAGGTAGAGTACAGCAAATGGTTTCTTAATATCTGACATAAATAAATATTAATATTAAACAGTAAATGAATGAATATCATATTGTTTGAACTGGTGTGCTCAGTGGGTAGCACTGTTACCACACTTCTCCTTGGTGGAGATCAGCTCCCTGTGCTACATGCATATCCTCTGGATACGTGTTTCCCCTGCAGTCCAGACCAGTACTTGAGCTGGTGTCTCCAAATTGCCCATTATATTGCCCACAATGTTCTAGCGTCCCAGGATAAGCTCTCTCCCTCTCCGTGACCAAGACCATAATAAGCGGTAAGTAGATGTCTGGATTGGTCTATGCAGCATCACGTTTGCATGTTTACTTAACTGACTTACTAACTAACTGACTAACGGAATCTTTAAAAAAAAAAAACACTAACGCCTTTATCACCGCGTATCTCCGCCACGAGAGATGGAAGCGTCGCAGCATCAAAGGGAAACAGCACGCACGTGACGCCACCGGAAGCGAGGGGGCATTTCCGAGCGAACAGCTGACCGGAAGTGCGCGCGCGCGCTTCCGATGGCAGCCGACTGAGCGGAGATGGTGTGAGCGTCCGGGACAGGCGGCGGCAGGTACGCGCTCGGCCACTCGGGTCTCCCTAAACGCTGCACACATGTGTCAAACGGTGCTGCTCGCTAGCCCTTAGCTTCGTTGCACGGCTACGGAGCTGGAATGTCGCCTGTGGTTAATTCTTTCAGACGCTCGTGTATTACAGCAAGTCTGCAGTCAGTTGCGTCACTTCTTAGTTATGGTTCTAAACCAGCATTAAGGTGTGTAACCAGTTAACTTTATTTCGGTTTAACATATTCGACAGGAGCTGTACTGCGTGCTATAAAGTGTCAGACCGTCTACGTTTAATGTTCATACGCGTTTAAAGCACTTCAGACGTAAATATATAGGCAGCCTTAATTTTATGGTATACAAAAATGAAATGGATAATAGTAATCGACCTGTTGCACGGGTGGGAATGAAATCGAAGCGGAAACCTAACGTAAGACTCGCACTTAAGCCTTCATGTATAGCAAAGCAGTTGCTTTAATTCACAGAGGGTTTATTCGTAAAAAATTGAGTTTCTAGCCGCAAGTGATCGTAAACATAAAGTAAATGATGTAAACGCGGTTTGTTGGTTTTGGATTTTTCATTATTTGATTAGTTGTGGGTTAATTGCCAAGCGAAGGGATATTTAATGACCGTGTCGTGCGTTTGTCGTGATTTTGACTTTTATTTTATTTTTTTTGACTTTTTTTTTTATTTTTTAAAGCGAATACTTTCTCCCATGTTCGGCTATATGCAGTGCTTAATCTGTAAATCAGAAGGTGTCGGTGTTCTGAAAAATTTTCCTACCTAAAATATTTTCCTACCTGTAGCGGAAATTTATAACCATATCTGTTATTTTGTCCTACCTTGTGATAATATCCTACCAGCATAAATATCTGCTCCCCTCTCTAAGGGTGGTACAGTAGGACATTATTATAGATGCAAACACTTCATAAATATCTGCTCCCCTCTCTGTTACAGGTAGTAGGACATTATTATAGACATAAACACTCCATAAATATCTGCTACCCTCCATGTTAAGGGTGGTAGGACATTATTATAGATGTAAACACTCAATAAATATCTGCTACCTTCTATGTTAAGGGTGGTAGGACATTATTATAGACATAAACACTCCATAGATATCTGCCCCCCTCCATGTTCAGGGTGGTAGGACATTATTATAGACATAAACACTCCATAGATATCTGCTACCCTCCATGTTTAGGGTGGTAGGACATTATTATAGACATAACTCCATAAATATCTGCTACCCTCCATATTTAGGGTGGTAGGACATTATTATAGACATAAACACTCCATAAATATCTGCCCCCCCCCCCTCCATGTTTAGGGTGGTAGGACATTATTATAGACAAACACTCCATAAATATCTGCTCCCCTCTCTGTTAAGGGTGGTAGGA
>JAODKL010000034.1:211477-221741 GCA_026780765.1 Petrocephalus schoutedeni | reverse complement strand
TCAGCGAGTAATAAACTGAAATAGACACGAAAAGTATGCTGCATCGCCGACGATGCACTCGACCCCAGAGAGTTAATAAGTCTAAAAAGTGATACAAGATTCAGCATACATTTGTGAAAATGTCTGACAGACTAATGTAGCTTTTTTTGTTTCGGTTTGTTTCTCAACCTTGGTGATGCCATGGATCTGCACTCAGTAACCAGTGTATTGGGTAGACTAACAGCCAATTTCATACCTGTAACTGAATAGATACAGTACACAGATGTTGTCGACAAGGTCATTTACTGTTCCGCTGAGCATTAGAGTGGCTACGATGTGTAAAACATCCACTCAGTGGTAGGTCTGTGCAGGAAAACACCTATTTAATGAGAGAGATTGGCCACACTCCAGCTACCAGGAAGGTCACAAGTGCAAAGAGAACAGCTTAACACAATAGTAGGGTACAGAATAGCTCCTCTGAAAACATCATTCATCTTTGCTTAACCCCTATTCCGTGTTTGGGGTCAATCTGACCCCAGAGCATCATTAAACGGTAGGCAAATTTCACATAGGGAAATTATCACGGGAAAAGGGTTAAAGTGGTTCTGGAGACGAAAGGGGTCCTGCCTAGTACCACCTAATAAAGTGGCCACTGAGGAATGTACTCTAGTGTACAGTGCTCTGCAGAACTCAAAGGAAATGTTTAAAGACAATTTTCAGCATAGTAAATGTATATTTGCTCAGGATTAAAACACTGTATGACATTAGAACATATGCAGATTAACAGTAACTCAACAGTAATTGTTGTATTTGTATAGACATTACATTCTCTCAAAGCACTTTACATTATCCATGTCCAAAGCATCCAGTGAGCAAGCCATAGGCGACAGTGGTAAGAAAAAACTCCCTATTAGGAAGAAACCTTGGGAGGAACCAGAGTCAAAGGGGGGGGGCATCCTCCAGGCACCAGCAGGCGAAGCCCTAACACTAATCCTAATTAAATTATTAATCCAAATAAAAATCCTAATTTTTATATAGTCAATAAACTGTCATGCTATCAGAAAATACATGGGTGTCTTGCCTGGAGATGACTTTAGGAGAGATTTGGAGATGGTTAAGCTGGCACACTTTCAGAAATGTGGCATCATAGTTTTACTCCCTCATGAAGGTCATTAAAACTTAATTTTCTTCGACTGCATAAGAATATTATAACTGAATATTAAAATGGCAGTTGAATCCCGCAGGTGAGACATCGTGGTTCTCTGACCTGTCCATTGAGCTGAGTCTGCAGGAGGATCCCAGCCCCCAGCCGCAGGAGGAAAGTGACGAGCAGGAGGATGAGGAGCTGCCCAGCTTCCTGCTGCAGACGGATAAAAGTGTGTCCAGCATTAGGTGTAATGTGAAGGCAATCAGGCGTTTCACTTAAAATGATGGGCTCTACCTGGATGCCAGTTTGTGCAAATCTGTCTGTTACGGCTCTGTTCGGATTTACAGAATTATTATACATTTTCTTTCAGAGCCCGATGCCATTAAAGAGGGAAACTGTGTTTGGTGCAAATACAGATCTTACCCCTACTGGCCAGCAGTAGTAAGTGCCACATGTTTCTGTCCTTCACCCATCCATCCTCTAGCTGTTTATCCCGGTCGGCAGACATTTCGTCTTTGGAGGTGAGGGGCTGGAACTTTGGTACAAGGTCGTTCAACTTATAAATGTTTCTCAAGGAGCGGTTCCTCTGGTGATTTTGGGCCTGTGAGGGGATGGAGGACAGTGGTCAGTGACCGCAGCACATACTTTGGAGCCTTTGTGTGTCGGTCGGTGGCATGAGGAGCCATAAGGGTGATGTCTGAGATCTTCAGATAGGGCTACTGTTGTTGGGTTTCAGCTCATACACCTTATTAAAGGCTTGTTACAAAAAAGTCATCACATGACTACTGATCTGAAAGAAGATGGGTATTCTGGTGGTGTACGTCTGCTCAGCCCCTTAAAGGGCATAGTGAGTAAATAGGTTGCTCAGGGCGTGAGTGGTAACCAGGTTACTGAATTAACAGGTTGCTCTGGGTGCGAATGGTAACTAGGTTACTGGATGAACAGGTTGCTCTGGGTGCGAATGGTAACTAGGTTACTGGATGAATTGGTTGCTCAGGGTGCAAGTGGTAACGAAGGGCGCTTTTCCAGCAATTTGACTGGAGTGGGGTTAATTTTAATGGAGTGTGGAGCGGTATTGAGTGGAGCAGTAGGCGTGGCCAATAGCCTCGTGGGCGAAGAGCGGAAATTCTCACCACTCCGCTCACATGCTCTGGTCATCAACAACCACTACCGCGGTAGCATGGTATAATCACAATCTCTGCCTTTGGCCAAATTTATATCGTATACCATTTATACTGCTTATACTGCACCCCCTAATGGTAACCAGGTTACTAGATGAAGGGGTTGCTTGGGTTGCGAGTGTTAACAAGGTTACTGGATGGACAGGTCGCTCAGTCTAGAGATCCTGGAGTGGTGATAGCATTTTGCAGAAAAACCTCGAAGGGAATAACGGTATTGTTCCTCTAGCATGGCTTCTAGTGCCTGTGGAGATCCAGGCTGAGATGCTGAAGAGCTTCTCTGGTGGCTTCTAGAAGAGGCCCAGGATCCCATCAGTGCTGAGGACGTGGCTCTGCTTCGGCCGATCGGGAAGGTTGCCCTAAGCTGTCTCTGCTTACGTGGTGTTGCTTTCCCTAACAGGTGAAAGCCATTAACCGCAAAAGGAAAAAAGCCAGCATAATCTTCATCGACCCACTGCTGTTTGAGACCCAGAAGGGGTGAGTGTCTGGCTCTCTACACTGTGGCCGTTCACCTCCAACGACGTGGCCACGTTGAAGCTTTATGGCCTGGATGAGGCCGGCCAGGTTTTCTGTCATTGCTGTCTTTCGTTCTTTAATAAATTCTTAAGACTAAAAGTGGAATTTCAGTACATTGTGTAAAGTTGGCTTTTTCTCATCTTGTTTCCGTAGCTTAAGTGTGGGCATGCGAAGTATTAAGCCTTTTGACTGTGAATTGAAAGATCAGTTGGAGGTGAGAGGTGTTTTTTGTGTGTTTTGGAGTCAGTATTGCTAAATGTATAACACCAGTTTTTAAGTATGCCTGTGAGCATACTTACATAGTTAAATATATTTAAACTAAGCTTGGGTGGTAATATGGTTTAGTCCAGTATTTTGTATTTTGTACTGTATTTTGGGTATACCTCTGTATTTTTGTTTAGTAAAATTCATTGGGGGTACCCATCAGCTGGGCAAAAATTATTGTGGGGGGATCTTGCCAAAAAATGCAAAATACTGGAATAGCACTGCTTTTGAAAATGCCATCAGAATTAGCAAAATCTGTAACCAGCTCAATATTAAATGTGCAGTTAAATATTTTACCGTTTTAAAAGATAATATATTATATATAATATGCACATGTAAATCTGATCAAAATCAGAAGCGCATCTTAAATTTACTGTCTTTGACTTTATAGGCTGAAGCCAAAATAAAATACAGAGCTGTTATCAGTTGGTGTGTGGAGCTGATTAAGGACTATCGACTTCGCATAGGTAGGTTTGGGAAAAGCTGCCTTTCAGCAGATTCCTGTTAGTCTTAAGGGTTTTTTTATTCATACATGGCTGACTTTCAGTTTGTTTTTTTCACCTGATGTATCTCTTGTGCTCTTTTTTGCAGGTTGTGGCTCATTTTCAGGCTCGTTCATGAAGTACTTTGCAGATGACATCAGTAAGTTGCAGAATTCTTGTTTTATATGCCACACCCTTTTATTTCCTTGTAATCTGAAAGCTAGTAACGACCCCTGGTGAGTTGGAAACCTCACAAAGTCCCACCACTGACATTACTCCCATGGAATTCACCAGGCTGCCCCGTTAGAAGGATGTACTTGCAGGGGGCCTCCGATGTGGTCTTCCCTAGCAAGCAGATCATGGAAGAACAAGGTGATCTGGTGGACAACGAGAATGAGGATGGCACCCTGGATCTTCATAGCTATCACCTCATCAAGAAACTCCTGCCTGACCGCTCCAAAGCGGCACGCAATCAGGCCAATGAGAAGCTGGTGCAGTTCATTGTGGAGAAGCGTGGCGTGGAGAAACACCTTCAGGTTTGTCAGAGCAGGTTGTGCAGAGCAGGGAGGAGCTGCTTGTGGAGGGAACGTGTCTCCTGGTAGTAACACATCTTCCCTCTTAGGCTATCATCAGTGGTCAGGTGTCATCAAAGTGGCTGATGGCCTTGCTGAAAACGAGCAGAACTGTGGACCTATACAATACCTACTTGGAGGATGAGGACCAAATTGACCAGGTCTACAGATATCTGAAAGAGATGTACAAAAATGCGTCCCAGACTGCCCCCTGTCTGGCGAAGATGGACAGAGTGCGCTTGATCCTAGACGCCCTCTACCCAGAGGTTAGTGTTAAAATGAGAGTTGCTGCTTAGGAGATGGCAGAGACCTTCGCGGGGTCTGGTTAATGTACTGAAACCCTCTCCTGTCGAGGCTTTTCTTCGGTTTTGGTGGTGATTGGTTACTGGGGCATGTTACCATATGCAAGGTGATGCTCTGTGTGTGGAGCTGGCATGGTTGGTGTGATTTTTCACACAGTCCAACTGGTGGACTGGTGTCGGACCCTGAAGACGGAAGTGACGACGCACGTGCCTCCCGTTTCTCGGAAATCCGAGAAATATCTCAGAGCAGCCCATAGTACCCCGAGTTTCAGATTCGTGATGGCCGCTCGGTGCAGGTTCCGGAACCCATTGCGGATAAGGAGGATTCGGCAAGAGCCGATTTCTTGGAGGCTTCCATCTTGAATCCGAGTTGGGCAAATCGAATGCATCCGACTCTTGTGTTTCTCTTAGTTTCCTTGAAATGAAGATGTGGATATAAGCATAACCAGCTGGTCACATGATCTTTTCCAGGCCATGGTTCATGCCATCTCTGGAGTTTTCAAGATATCTCTGGAAAAAGCAGAAGACAAGTACCTAAAGGGACCTTCTCTGAGTGAACGGTTAGACTTTTTGTTTCTGACTTTGTGTGTGTGTGTGAGCATTTCTGTGCAAAGCTGCTTGATTTCGGTTGACTTTAATTCATTTTCTAACTGGGTAGGTGAGAGATGCTGCTGAGACATAAATATTCTGTCTGTTGCCCTTTCAGGGAAAGAGAGGCTTTTGACAGGAACATAGAGGAGCAGATGACAACCCAGTCAGTCACTCGGTGCCCTGCGTGATCAGGATCATGGAAAAAAACTGCTTTTGGTCTTGGTATTATTCAGTGGGACCTCTCAGAGTAACTCTCTAAATGGCAACCATTGGATCGCTTGACAATTAATTTATTCAGTTTTTTTTTTGTTTTGATAGAAAATCAGCTGTAAGAAATAATTGGATTTTCTGCAAAATATGTAACAACCTGGGTTATTTTTAATGTGTAAAGAGCTTTTGGTTTGTCTGTGAAACATATTCCTGAACTACAAGTAATAACCCATAACAGTGTTTTGGGGTAAATGTTTGTGTATACATATATATTCATTCACTGTTTATGTATTTTACACATTTTTTTTTTACCAGTTCATCGGGAAATTAACTTGTGTAAACTGTCTGCTATGAGATGACATGTATGAGGACCTAGTGATGCTCAGTTGCACAGTTCTATGCTTTAAAACTACACAAAAGTTAGTGTACGGCAGGCCAACATTACAAATCAGGCCTTCTGAAACATCGAACTGCTGAATCAGCTACAAATGTCTGTCCTTTTGTTCTCCCTCCATATGAGCAATGTGCCAATTTGCCTTCAAGGTAAACATTAATTTAATTGTTTTTCCTCCTATTTTGCTCATATTTTTTAAATCAAATAGTGGCAGGCATTGGACATTTACAGACATGGTTAACATGTCGGCATTGAAGGTAATCATGTTACTGAATCCTGAAAGAATCAAATAATAATTTTTTTTTCCATTCTGTATGACTCCAAGACCCTGTAAGCAGTGTGAAGGTGGATAATTAAATCTTTTTAAGTTGGCATTTATGAACTTATCAAGTGCCTGTTTTTACCAAATGCCTTTTGCTCATCTCCTGATACGAATCTGTCCTGTACCATCAAACCACCATGTATGTATATAAGAAACAATAAAATATTCTTAACCATATAAGTTTTAAAAGATTTTTTTGTCACTGAAGTCAAGCCACTTAAGTGTGATTAACTGCTTCAAATGAAGGTAACATTTAAGATTTGATGCTTTAATAGAAAGTCGTTTGTCATTTAGCCAAATGATACAGGTGAATTTTTTCCCTGACAGAACCTTGCGCTAAGGGGCTACAGCCCCACCTGCAGGTCGTAAGGCTATGCCTGCTGTCCAGAGCCGGCCCGTCGCATATGCGGAATAGGCGGCTGTTAGGGGCGCCCGAACTTACGGTTTTTTGTTTTTTTTTATTCAGCTATGCTATTTTTATACGTACTATTCAAAAACTATATAGTTATCATTTTGCAGTATTACACCGCAATAATATAACTACATGGCCCACTGAGTGGTGCGCCTGTCCCGCATTTAGTTAGACCTGCAGTGATCTTCTGACTGTGAAACGTCACATACACGGTACAATGAACATAAGCGGAAATAATAAATATAGTCGCATCAAAAATCGCAAAGCCGCCCGACGCCCAGGGAAGGAAAAATGCGAGAAGAGCAGGAAAAGCGGGAGAAAGAGAGAGGTAGTGAGGCATAATAATCAATCTATGGCATAATAATATATACCACAGCAGAGTGTTACTAACATTCTGTTGGCTAATTTAATAAATAGCCGGTTGACGTTAGTTAACAAATTTTGCATTCATAAGTAAAAAATTATTCGGTTGTTTGGGGAATAGCATTCATAATTTTAAGAAATTAACTTCTTTTCTTTTAAACTTGCTGCACGAACCATTTACTGTCATGCCTAAAAAACATCTTAGCCAACTTTCGTTCTGCATATAGTAATCAATAAGTATGCTTTTAATTGTCACCCCTTTTGTAATTAACAGTTGCAAATGTTTTCATTATTGATTAGTTTTAAATGTAAAGTAAACAGCATGCATCATGAGAGAGAAGTGCTCATTAAATAGTTTGCCCATACATTCTATTAATTAGGGTACTCTTACTGTTTGTGTTTCTGGATGTTACAGGTTGTAAAGTAGCTTAGGCGTTATTGGTGGATTGGTAGCACATGCTACCACCCAGTGATCACATATATACTCCTCCTTCTTCAGATGCACTTTAGAAAAATTTCAGCAGTCGTCTTATGATGACGTCACAGATGACTTCGCTTCATGAAAAGCCAGTCTAATAAGGCTGTTGAATGCATGCGTATTGCATATTGCATTGAGGTTTTTGTAATATAATGCAATTTTCGCATTTGCGTTATGTTCATAAATCTTTTGATGTGGACTGGTCCAAAAGACAGCACTTTGTCCTGACCAGGGTATTAAACTTCAGTTCTCAAGTTCACTGAGCTACATTGAACGCCAATATTGTTGCCAATGCTTAAAGCATTAACACCAATATTTAAAGCATTCTAATCCAGAGATGAGACCCAATAAACCTTTTTATGTCAGCTGGTTTCTTTATTATTGCATTTTGTAAAATACCTTATTTATATTGTATTTATAATGTCAGTTGCTTCTGTAATACTGTTTATGGATGGTTGTTTTTGTTTGTTTCTAAAAAAAATCTCATAGACATAAAGCTATGCAGATTCTGTCTGAGTCTGTCTATAATACAATGTTAGGTGATGGAACTGGTTGCAATGTAAGGGGCACCAGGTAAAATCTTGTCTATGGCACCAAATTGGTTAGGGCCGGCTCTGCTGCTATCATAAATCGTGTCAGAATGCCTATAGGCACCCCCTTGAGAAAATGCCCCAAATCAACTGCACAACATACATGTGAATATTTATTCTAGGGTAACTGCTTAAAAATATTCAAATTTTAGAATCTTTATGAGAAATGTAGATTTACTCAACCCAAAGTACAAATCAGCTGTACTGCATTAACAAAGGGCTTACCCTATTATAGACTTAACCAAGCCATGTGCTAACCAGTTACGTAAAGAGTTGTGTTCGTGAATAAATTAGAGGATCAGTAATGCTGCATTGGAGTAAATTATGTAGAGTTTAATTATAGCCAGGTCCGTATTTATATTAATTTGAGACTTAAGTGTGCACTGCACCATCAGTTACTTCTGGAAATACACTGCCAGAACTGTACACCAGATGAAGTGTACACTAGACAGGGCGTGCATTATGTTAAGTGTAAAGTGGTCAAAAATGTAGTTAAACCTTAAACATGTACATACTAGAAATCCCCACATCGCCTCCATAGATGCAAATAAAGTAGCAGGGACATAGCCAGTACTTATTATACAGAGTGTTAGCTTTCCCTAGGCAGGCTGCATAATGAATTGGAGTTGCAGAAACCTCTATGTCCATGGTAATTAGCATCTGACTTTTGCTTGTAATGGTTAATTACAACATAAAGTGAAGTTAGACAACTTATTCCTTCAAGTATTGGTGTGCCATTTCGCAATGGAAAAAAGTCTCCGCTTCAGTAAGTCTAAATTCTTAGAGAGAAATTGACAATATCTAGTTGCTTCAGTTGGTGAAACACAAAAAGTTAACTTAAGTTAACAACAGAAAAAAAAAATCAAGTTTGTGGAAGCAAGACAGTCTAAACAAGGAATAAGCTTGAATTACATATTTGTAAAAACTGGAAAATGTGACTGCTAAGCATTGCATAAACAACATCGGTTTCATCTTTTGCTTTTTAATGCTGTGAATATGTTGTCAGTAATACATGGAGAACATTACGGTGAAATCCATCTGACTCAGGAGGGGAGTGGTACTGGCACCCTAAGTCTAGGCCCTAGTCTGCCGGCCCTCCCAGTTGAAATGATCTAGAACCAAACTGACAGAAGCTGTTATAGTTTTCTGAACCCTAACCATCGCATCGTTTCATTTAATGCGATTTGCATCATTATTTTATTAGCTAATATTTAAATTTACGTCTTCTTTTGGATCAGTTATTACACATGGCGCATATGGCTGCGCCAGACGTGGACTCAGTGACCCAGAAGGCATCGCGGCGGTCGGGTCCGTGACGACGCCGCGCGCGTTTTCCTCGCTCGTAGCCGAAGCCAACATGGCGGCGCCCATGGAGGTCGTGGTTTGTGCCGATTCTGCCGGCCAGCTGTGGAACTGCGCGGTATTCGAATTGCATTCTGGCACAAACCTTTTGTCTTATAGGGGTGGTAACTCCTCGCCCCGATCCCTGACCCTCCTCAACGGTGAATTTATTCTGGGAGCCCAGCTTGGCAAGAACTTCATTAACGTGTGGGAGATACAAAGAAAGGTACTTAACTCTGTTTTTATTGAACGGAGAGCTACGTGCATGAAGTGTTCAATGTCTCATTTCATTAATCCAGTTTCTTCACCACATATTAAAACGAATCACATGCTAGTCGCCAAAATATCTAGGAATAGAGCTAACGCAGTAACACCTGTATTTCTTTTTTCGCCGTTTTTATCGTATCAAATGAATATGCTGGCAGCCCGTTATTCGGTTTTGCCTTGTTGTCCGTAATTCCTTTTAGCTGACAAATATCCGTGAAATAACGGCTAATTGTATGTCATTCAAGAAAGATTTTTGTTTTGTCATTCTTTGTGTATTAAAAAGGTCGGTTCAATGTTTTTAATGTAAATGTATTTTCAAATTGCCTCTTTCAAGCACGATGATCTTATAGGTCCAAGGTGCAGACAAGTTCACATATTTCATAGCTAGTTCAGTTGAAAAATTAGATGTACTTTACAGAACTTTAACAATATCAACTCAGTGTATAGTTTTGGCTTGCATATTTATGTGCTAAACTAAGCTTTAAATATTAAGCATGACATAACTCCATTAAAGTGCTTTATGCACAGACCTGTAGGTTGCTGTATAAACTGTAAATAAAGTGTTCTGTATGTTTCACAGGACCAACTTCAGCAAAAAATTGTCTGTCCTGGGATTGTGACCTGCCTGACTGCTTCACCCAATGGCCTCTACCTGTTGGCGGGGATTGCTGAAGCCATTTACGTGTGGGAGGTGGGCGGCCAATGAAAAACACCTGTTTCACCTGTAATCGAAGCAGCATTGTTTTTTTGGGGGCACTAGGTCAACATGCTGGATCGCCAAAAAAATGCTAATCGAAGCATGGGATGCCAGCGGTAAAACCTAATGATCAGGGTGGGGGCAGTAATGCTGTTGGTA
>JAODKL010000034.1:173961-193246 GCA_026780765.1 Petrocephalus schoutedeni | reverse complement strand
CCCCAGTCCGCACCTCACCTCCCCCTCCCGTGCTGCTCCAGGTTTTTCCATTTAATTATCTGGCTGCCCCAAATCTTGCGCCCGGTGCATTTCCTGCAGATAAACCTGTCTGACTTTGTGACCGCGGTGGGGAGCGGCCCTTTCTGCCAGTTAACAATGCTCCTTGGAGGGCCCAGTATTGTTATGCGGTTAAGTGGCACACTCAGCCAGTCCGGAGTGCCGGGGAATTTGCCGCTCTCTCCCAGCTGGGGATTAAGAAGCGGAGCGTGGCTCGTCAGTGTGACTCGACCTCAGCCTGCCCCCTCCTGAATACCGTGTCGCTGTGGAATTAGTTTTGGCTTTGTTTAACAGGATGATTACATAACTTTACCCAAAGTGAGCCATATCCCTGTATGCAGAGCTGAGTTTTTTCTTACTCTACAACGGCGTGTTTTCCTGGGACCCGACTGTGCCTTGGCCATTTGGTAGCCACTGCTTTGCAGACGTGCTGCTCATGTAGATCTCCGGAGATCAGCGATCTCTCAGGTTAACATGGCAATCTCTTTGCATAAATTTGAAAGGTTCTAATTACCTGTCAAGTGCATGAAATGGTCTGTAAACTACCCAGTTTCCTCTGTGCAGCGCGGTGGCATATTATTATGGGATACAAGCAGAGAAACTCTGACTCCTGGCTTGTTGCAAAGCCAGAGGATCCACCAGCCCCCTAAAATACCATTTTCACATTTGAATATGATAGATCCTGCCAGTAGTATCGCGCTCTATTTATTTTTTTCCTCATGTGCCCTACGACTAGAATAAAAACGATTGGATCCATTTCATGGCACGTTTATTTTTTTGGTGAGGTGTTACGTTTAGTGGAAGAATAAAAGTATTCTATATTTAAATAGAGTCTGTGGATGGTATAATCTTCACAAAATATGGGCTTTTGTAAATCACATGTAATTTGGTGTAAGATGTGTTTTTTTTTAAGCCGGGTGTTGCAGAGTGCTGTACACTGGTCTTTAGATCCTGGCTGAGATGACAGTGGTCCCCTAACTAGGTGCCAAGCGCTAAATCGGGCCCGGAGCCCCGGAGGGGTGCAGCTTAAGCATAAAGCAGCCGAGCGGATGGTGTGCTGGATGCATGAGGCAAGCCGATGGTCTCTCAGCCGGGGGCCAGGTGGCTCTCACCTGGGGGCAGATAAGCACTGATTCTCTTGATGGATATCTGAGTTAGACGGAGCCGGCAGTCTCTTCACTGCCTCCTTGTGGCCGTGCAGTGACGTGTACGTGCGTCGCAGAGAACCCGATCCGGGGTGTGGCACGGCCTGCGGCCTGCGGCCTGTATGGGGCGCTCCACTGCCTTTTACGCTAATTCTTGGCATCGGGAGAATTCCAACTCGTGAAGGTGAATCACGGGGGTGGATGCGGGGGGGCGTACTGTAACCCCCATTAGCTTTGGGCTTTAGAGGTTAGTGAGGAGATACATCATGTGTGCCAATAGAAGATGCTTCGGGGCACTATTTCTGAGGCCGGAAAGCAGGGCTGAATTCATGGGCCATGAATTCATCACTCACAGCTGTGACCCGCTGCCCTTGTGCTATCGGTGTGGAGGCCGTGAGGCCTGGTGATGTGTATCGGGGTGTGCGTGTGGCCGCATGGCTGCGAGCCCCACGATTGTGTCCGTCGTGTCGGTGTGGAGGCCGTAAGGCCTGGTGATGTGTATCGGGGCGTGCGTGCGTGCATTGCTGCGAGTCCCACGATCTTTTCCGTCATGTCGGAGTTTGGTATAGGAGTTTGCTCGTTTTCCAGTCCCTGGCGTCCCTATTTGTGTTTTTCCGGCCCATAACTGTAACATCTTATCTGCTTTGACCCTCGCGGACTTGTGGGCCATCCGCAGAGCTGCCCTCATTAACGTGCGGCTTGTTTATGGCGCCCCCTGGGGGGTCTGTGTGTGCCAGCGTGTGCCTTGTGGCCGACAGCAGCCTCTGAGTCTGGCTGCTCTCTGCGGCCGCCCCCCATCCCCCGTCCTCCCCCCCCGAAGTCCGCTGGGATCTCCTCCCTGCTAATTGTCCACCTGCTGCAGGTCTGCTGGCATCTCTGACAGACTCTGGTGGCGTTCAGGCTGCGTGTGGCTGCGTGGCGGCGTTCAGCACCTGGAGACATTCGGCACGTGCCAGCACGCCGGGGTGGTGGCGTTCAGTGTGTTGGCGTTCAGCACATTCCCTGCCCGCGGGGGCTTTTGGCACGTGCCGGCTGTCAGCGTGTGCCGGTGTTCAGAAGTACCTGGCAGGGTATCTGGGGGGCGTTTAGTTCAAATTTCTTAAGTGATCTCACCATCCCCCACCCCCCCTGGGGGTGAGATGGGCTGAAGAGGAAGCAGACCTCAGCACTGCTCCAGGCTGTTTAGCCGGCGGCCTGTGTTAGGGCTCGAGCCCGTGTCCCCCACTGACTCTCTGTCGCCGCCCTGCAAGACCGTTCCTGGAGTCATTAGGCTCTGCGAATGTCCTCCTTCGCTGCTCAGGTATCCTGCGTCATGGACGCGTGCTCAGCGCTGACAGGGCGACACACTCGTTTACATAATTCAGAGAGAGTGTGCGGTGAAAAATGAGTCTGAGCAGTGTGTTTGGCTGTGGGGAGCGATTTCCTAAGTAGCGTGGACTGACCTATAATGAACGGACATCTTGGCCAGTGTGTCCCCCAGCCTTGTGTCCTGTGCTTTCGGGGACAGGATGGATAGATGGATGGATGGATCGATGAGCAAATCAGCATTTTGCAGTGTCCTCTCTTCCCTGGAAGCACAGATACAGTGTAGTTGGTGGAGTGACACTGAAACCTCCCATAATTGCTTGTCCTTGCAGATGAGGCTGGATGTGTGTCTGTGGATTAGCCCCTGACAGCAGACAGGCAGGCAGCCATTTGCTCCCATTCCGCTTGCTGGGGGACCGTGTGTAATTTACTGTGCTCCCTCTCCAAGACCAGCACTTGCAGACGCTGTTTAATTCATAAAGCCGCCCGGCGAGCTGTTCTCGCGGACAAATCACTGTTACCTCTTAGACTAAGTGTATTGGAAAAATGCGCTTTATCGGTTCACGTACTGACAGTAGAAACTACCCCCCCTCCCAAAATATAAGGGTTTGTCTTGTAGGGGAGCAGACTTCTGGAACATTCTGCGCCTAAAGCCGCCTCTGTGCTGGCAGGCTGGCTGAGCCTTACGACATATCCATGCTCAGACCCTTCATGGCAACATTCCAGCCTTTTGGGAGCGATGGCGATGCTGCCTGCCTTCCCGTGCCCCTTCAAGTACCGGCCCACCCCGGGGCCCTGCAACATGAAACCCCAGCTGGGGCTGCTTCCCACCTGACTTTGATGCCTGGCCTGGGGTGGCGCTGTGGAGCAAAGATGCTTTTAAGTCACATTTATGAAGTCTGATACGGCTGTTACATAAAGAATAAGTACTTGACAAAAACTGCATTTACGTACTTACAGTATGCATGAATAAAGGTATAGGGCATTGCGGTTAGAAACGTATTTGATTTTACTTTGCAACCATTTGGGAGTCTTTATAATCCTGTAGCGAGGAATGATATGCATTCCGGTATTTCCAGACTTTCTCGGTCAGTCTTTCTTGGAATCCACTCACCATGTTAGTTTTCAGTCTTATCAGAGAGGGCGGAGAAGGTGTTTATGTGCAGTCTTCATCTGATCTCCTTTCCGACTTCCTGTCCAGCTACCTATTGAACCAGGTAATTAGCTGATTGCGATGTCTGAGCAGGGAAATCCGCAGACTGTGTTGGATTCTGGCCCCCCACAGCTGGAGCTGGGCACCCCTGGCCGGTGAACCATCGAGGTGCATTTACACCGTCCTTGCGGTTTACATTTTTGAGTGGTATTCTGCGGCCTCTGAGACGAAAATGAGGTGGTGAGCTGTGTCTGTCTGCGAAGAGCTGAAAGGCTCCCAGACCCTCCGGCACGTCTTCTCATGTCCAGCGGCACACTCATCATGAGACCCCCCCCCCCACCCCGTGCAGTAGAGATATGCTTACTTAGCTGCCAAAATGGCTGCCGAAGGTGCTTGGTGTCACTTTGCCCATAATAATTAGATCTGCCAAGTAGGGCTGGGCTATATGGCAAAATATTTCATCGCAGTATATTTTCTTCATATCGACCGATATTGATAATTATCGTGATTATTAATTAATCGTGATAGTGCGTGGTTGATCATTTGCAATGATGATTCAATATTTATTTACTTTGAAGCTGTCATATACTTCCAACAGGATTCCCCTAAAAAACAACACGGAAAAGACATTTAATGGACTGCAAACTGAAATGTAATGTTAATAAATAAATAATTAAATTATATTTTTTGTCAAAGGGTGTAACACTAGTGATACTTTGACAGTATGGTATCACTGGGTTTTTTCCCTGGCTGCCTCGCTGTTCATTACAGGGGGCAGGTTTGACATCGCTGCCAGGGTTACCACCCACCTCATACTGAAAAATAAAATGCAGTGTCCCGTTTTGAGACAACACGGAACGTGACTGAAACTTGCAACACTAATTGCTGGTGTCTGTGACTCTAAGCCTGTGCTTTCTGTATGTTCTACAGGATGGCAATGTGTCGGGTGGTGAAATACATTTGTACTATTTCCAGTGTTATTTGGCAGAAGTTTCCGGCAGCATCAGGCAGCTGTGTGTCAGAGGCTTCTTTAAATTGGCAAAATTCGGCCAGACCACCAATGTCTTTTTACCTGGTTTATCTGCAATCTCTCCTTTTTAAAAAGATGTGGCTGCTGACACTGACACAGGTGTTTCCTCTGAGGGAGCACCTTTCTCTCCCATGATACACGTGTATTATCAGTAATACCCGTGCAGTCGTATGTGGGGCGTTCTGCTAACACAATAATTTCAGTAAACCTTGCTATGCATTTGTTGTGCGCAACAAAAACACGATTCTTCCTAGTGGTTATGAATTCTCTATGGATTATTTATGGTGTTTAGCCAGGAAAAAAACTGCGCTCATTAAAATCATGCGTGTGTATGTGTTTGGGAGGGTAATCCAGGGAAAAGTGTACAGCAAAATTCAGTCCACATGAAATCCACAGTAATAATTATGGCGTTTAATTAGTCTCAAAAGCGGTTATCATAAGAACACGCGTGTGTAAGCTCTTGCGATTCCGCTGGATTATGCTTATTGGACAGGTTGCTTTGGACTTGCCTGCTCTCCCAGCGAGTCGCCCTGTTGTCCTGACTCTGTCAAGTGCTTATTGGGCAGGTTGCTTTGGACTTGCCTGCTCTCCCAGCGAGTCGCCCTGTTGTCCTGACTCTGTCAAGTGCTTATTGGACAGGTTGCTTTGGACTTGCCTGCTCTCCCAGCGAGTCGCCCTGTTGTCCTGACTCTGTCGTCTGCCTGCCGGCCCTTTTGCATCCTCTTATTTCTTCAAGTGCTCCATCATTGGTGCCAACAAGTGACAGAAAGTGCCACCATCTCATATCAAACTTCCATCGAGCGTTCATCACTAATCCTATTATCTTTTTTTTTTTAATCACCCAGCCCTACTGTCAAGCAATTAATTTGAAGCTGGAAGGAAAACTTGCCGCCCCCCCCCCCCCCCCCCCCCCACTTAAAGTTGTGACCCATTGCGAGCTGCTGCCTGCCCTGTGCTGAGCTCATGTGTTGCTCCTCTCCTCTCTCCCCCACAGCTCTGGGAGATCTCCTCTGGCGAGATGCTTTTGTCCATCCTCTTCGACGTGGGCATCATGTCTGTGACCCTTGACCCCTGTGAATACTTCCTCTTCTGTGGCGGCAGTGATGGCAGCATCTTCCAGGTGTCACTCTGCAGCGCGGTAAGGACACGCCCCGCGGGACCCTGCTCCTGTCCGATTACCCGTTTAAAGGATTTTTCTTAGCTTTCTCAAATGTCCTGACTGCGGTACTCGTGGAAATTTCAAAGCCTCACGGCTTTTGGCTTGTCGTTTTTAAAATTAAATACGGGAGGGGTTATGCTAAGAGCCTCAGAGTCAGAATGCACTAGTTCAGCATCTTCTTAATCGGGAAACGAGGCCAAGCAGGGAAGACGTGCAGGGAAAACCGCTCTGCAGCTGGTTGAACGGAAGTTCACCTTGTGAGTCTGTCTGCTCGCCGGTTCATAGTCCCGATATTAATTCCTCTGTTGTTTAACGCTTAAAGTTATAAAAATGCTTCATTTTTGTTTGCATGTGGAATGTGTTAGCTAATAATGTCACAAGACGCGTTTGTAAATAAATATGCGGTCTGTATAGTCATAAAATAATGTACAAGAATGGGAAGCCCATTAGTGGTGTCGCAGAAAATGTACTCCCTACCTGAGTGTGAAGTAGCTGAAGGGTTTAATTTGTGCAGTTTCTGTATTCATTAGTCGGCCTAACTATTCAGATATTTGTAAACTGCATGGGGTGAATTCTGCAGGTGCAGTTCCTAGCCAAACTCTGAACTTTAATAGCAAAAGAGAAGGCAAAGGTCTGTCTGCAGGATGTACACTCTCTTTAAATTAATTGGTATTATATGATAAGTGCCTCTACTTTGATGGATTAAACATTATAATTTGGGATAAACAAAGTCTGTTTTTGAATTCTTTGGCCAAGTGCCACACATTCCATTATTATAGTAACTTAAACCCATTTTTTAACATTATTGATGGTGTATTAGGTTTAATGACATGGATGAGATTTTTTTTTATTTTCTTTTTTCTTATGAGAATTCTTCCACAGAACTTGGTTTAAAAAGGCAAATAAATATCCATCAATCTGTGTGTTTGCTGCAGATATATAATTTAGTGTCTTGCATGTATAGTATTACGTGGATCTCAGCTGGGTTTTAAGCTCAGTCATGTCCACAGCTGCTTTACCAGTTGGAAGGGTGCAGGCAGGTCCCGTCCCGATGTGGGGGTGACACTGGGGCAGTGTCTGGATGTGACCTACTCTGTGAGGTCAGATCTCGCGTTCTCCCTGTTGCCCTCCATCTCTGATGCAAGCCTCTCCTGACTGGTCATGGTGATGGTCATGGTGATGGCTCATGCCAGTAGGTGGCACTCCGTGTGGCACATTGCACTGTGTACTACTCCCTGGGCAGCTTGGCTGGCCATGTGCCGGTGAGCTGTCCTCTCTGGGCCGCGATACGCCTTTCTGGCCTGCTGTGCAGAGCAGACCTGCCTTTGATTTCCTCTCCTCCTTCTAATAAAGCTTAATAGGAGTAATTCAACCCCAGATTTCAGTTTATGTGGCTGGGGACATCCTCTCCCCCCTCTCTCTCGGTCTCTTTCTTTCTTTTTTGGGAACTCTGGTCTTTAAAGACAGCTGGTGTGAACTGATTGTAGTTTAACCACTGGACAGTAGGACACTTATTGGACTCTGCCATTCCTCTGACCTTTGGAGCCCTGCCCAATCTGGTTAACTGAAGCATTCCTGCTCCTGTCCATGTGTGTGTCTCTGTCCACGGGGAAGCCACGTGGGGAACCACTGCTCAGAGCAGCCTGGCCCCCCCTCTCCGCCTCCCCCCCCGGCTCCCTTGCTCCGTCACCGTGCCCCCAGCTGTGAAGCAGGAAGCCACAGTCTCCCCACCAGCGGTCAGCTGGATGCGTCAGGCCCACAGCAGCTGTGCCACCTCCTCCCTCCCCCGGCTCCCTCCTCTGTTCATCTGCTCCTCCTCTCACTGCCAAGAGCCTCTGAGTTAGCCTCTGAGTTAGCCTCTGAGTTAGCCTCTGAGTTAGCCGAGTTGAGCTAACGGCAACCTCTTTAGTGAGCTATGTTCCTCAATTGGTGTAAAAATGACTCACTTGGGGGCTGGCCCCAGCTTTAAGCTGATTGGGCCCCAGGGTGCCCTAGCCCCGGTCACTCACCCATTCGAAACATATGATTGGCTAACGATAAGGTTGGCCCCTCTGTATGAGTTATGGCCCCTGCTATGCTCCCCCTCTTAAATCCTGGAATGGCCCCTGCTTACTGTCTCGCGGGGAGTAAATATTAATTTGACTGGCAGCTGCCTGGACGTAACCATGACGATGAAGAGCTCCCCCTCTTCGCCCACCAAAAACTCAATAAAAAAACAAATGCGCAGCGTAAGCTAAATGCAGGACGTTTTCTCTGCCCTAATTGGGGAGGCCCGGCGGGGCTCGCTTAGTCCCCCCCGGCTGACGCTTCTGCTTCCCAGGCCGCTCCCTGCCCGGCTTCCGCCCCATCGACGTGCTCCATGGGCTTCGCTCCTCAGTGCTTCCCTTTATCCCCTCTCTTTCCCCCCTTTTTTTGCCTTTATTATAATCTTTAAGTGACGTTTCAGCTGTTATTGGTCTCCTTGGAATCCAGCGTTTATCCAGACGAGCAAAGGGACAGCAGAAAGACGATGTGTCACTCTTCGCAGTCAGGGACCTGGGGCGGTTCCTGTGCGTTTAAAGCCGGCGGCCCACGGGCGTGGGCTCCATGCTAAGGCTGCCGAGTCCCTCCCCGTCCTGCCGTTCAGGCTCTCAGGTGTGTGTCTGTGGCTAACTGAGAGTTATTGATTTGTTTAATCGCCGGTAGCATTTCTGAAGCTCTCCTTTAAAATGTCCTTTGCTCACCATCAATGGGAAAGCATTCAGGCTCTTAATTTTTGGATTCAGGGTATTGGTTTAATGATCAATTTGCTAATTAGGGTTCTCATAACCCAGGCAAATTTCTAACAGAGCTTTTCCTGGATAATTTATGTTTCATCTCTTGGCTTAAAGAAAGATGTATTATAAGATCTCTTTGAGGGTAATGTTGCCTCGGGACGTGGAGTACTGAATCTCACCTCTGCAGTTTTGGACAGTTTTACTGTTAGGAATTAATTTTAAAAATATTAAAAATTCATTTAAACTTCTGGCTTCTGAGGCTCTGTTCTGCCGCAAACCTTGTACCAGCCTGCTGGCCGCTCTGATTGAACTGGGTGTTACTCTTTTGGGCTGATCTCTCGTTTCGGTGTCTGTGTCTGTGTATCTTTGGTCAGCGCAGTCAGAATTCTTAATCAGCTGCACGTGTGTACAGGGGAGGTTGGTGAGGAAGCCAGCCTCTCTGCCTGAGATGTGGGCTGGGATGCCATGGCCAGGAGAGCCACAGCCACTGGGTTTTCCACTGGATGAGGAGCTCAGGGCCGGCAAAGCCAGGGCGGTAACTGGGACTGGGGGAGTCAGTGAGCAGCGGGGCCTGGGTATGGAGCTCAGGGCCTCCTGCCGTGATGTGGGCGAGCAGACGCCCTGAGCCACAGCAAGAGTCTGATGCCATTCAGCCTCCAAGAGGAACGGGAGGCTTTCAGTGCCATTTATAATTCAGGAATTTTTGATAGCTTTCAAAGGGTCTGAATGCTCTCCTCGTTGCTCTGTGCTTGCTTTTAGAGGCAAGACTTGTTTTGTTCGTCTTTGAAAAGAGATCCGTTTTTTCAGTTTCGGTTTTTACACACTCGGGGACCACTGGCATCCTGGTCAGTAGGGGGCGCCTGTCGCTCTCACCATATAACTTTGACAGAATGTCTAAGCACAGAACGTCTTTAAAGACCAGTTTCTCTGAACAACAGTTTCAACAGAATCTTATGTTTGCTGTCATAATGGTCTGTGTACAAAAACGACTTCCCCCGCTCGCCCCCGCCCTTGGCCCGAAACCCTTCCTCGCATTTGCATTCGGCTAACAAGCGAGCAGCATGGTAGAGCGATGGGGACTCTGTGCCCTTTCATGCGCCGCGAGAGCCGCTGTAGATAAACAAGCAGCCGTGTCGACTGGGGGGAGACTCTCCATGGAGCGATGCGCAGACCCTCCGTCATCGGCTGGAGCAGGCTGCCCATGAGTAGAGGCAAGCAGTTTATTTAATGTAAAACGTCCCAGGTGAATGTTGCTAATCCACAAGCAGAGCAGTCATAGAGGAGGCTAGGGATCGGGGGGAGGATTTGGGGGGTTGAGGCTGGCTGTCCCCAGGCCCATCATGGTGCAAAGGGCACCAAAAAGTACACTTTGGCATAACAAGCCTTCACATAAGATTCGCAACAGTTTTCAGAGAAGAACTGCCTGCCGAGGTCAGAGTCCCCTGCTGTGAGACCCCCCGCCCCTGCAGGGCCTCTAACTGCCCATCCTGGTGGGGTCAGTTGCTGTAAACCTGCCTACAGACTGGCAGGCGCCCGCAGATATGGGCCAGGTAAATCTCGGGGGCTGATGCCTGTGTTCCAGGATGGAACTGCTTTTGTTATACGTGATTTGCTGAATTTCAAGCATGCTGTCAGGGATGCTAATGCGCGTCTTCTCTGGCCGTGAGGAGGATGGGCAGCATTCAGGAGCCTGTGGATATCTAAAGGTGCCTCTGTTTGCTTCATTGTACATATCACTATCCTGCATCCTACCCTATGACATACCTATTTTTGACTGCATAAGTGTTATAACCAGGGGCAGAAGTGCGTTATAATTAGATGGTGAGCTGGCAGTACCTGGCTGAGTCCTCTCCATACATACGTGCTCTTTGCCGTGTCTGAGGGCCTGCTGCCGGTGCTCGCTGTGGGACGGTGTCCTAGACTCGTTCACCATAATGCACGCTTCCGTCGTGAGACGGCTCGCACCTCTTAGTCTGCTAATTTTAACCACACACAGTGACGTTTATCAGACCACTACCTGTCCTCAATAGGCAGTTTCATGGCATACCAATATTACCAAAAAACTGGCCAAAGCTTTTTGTATGACTATAATACATTACCCCAAGTTAATGTCGTTTGTTCTGCATAATTTTTCTGATAGCTTATGTGACCCCCTCGACAAACCGCAGGATGTAGTTTTCGGATGGTAGCAGTTCAGGGTTATCATAGAATACAATCGATTTTAGGGCATCTCTGGTTCTGTGTTTTTCTCTTTTAGACAGCTTAATCTCGAAGCAGGTTGGATAATAAAAGGCTTGTCCATCTGCCGTTTGTCTGTCTGCTTCAACCTCTCCGGTCCCTTATAACATGCCTCTTAATGTTTTTTTTCCCTCCCTTCTGTTTGACAGCATGTCAGCCGGGATAAGACGTTCCAGTCGGATAATGAAGGCAGCCAGGTTTTCAAAGGACACAGGTAGACTTCCCTTAACTCTCTCCCTCCTTTATTCTATGTAATTTCTTTTCCCCCTTTTCCAAATCGCTGGCGGCTCCGAAGATGCAGAATACTGCGGAAAATCGCTGGCTGGCAGCAGCCGCGTCGCGCTGAATGGCCCTTTCAGAAAGCATGTCTGGAGCACGTCTCGCGATACGGTGGTCTGCCGGGAGGGCACGGGCCGGCCCAGCTAAACCGAGCCGGGCGGGCCGGCGTGCCGTACGGCTGCCAGGGAATTAAGGGCTTATTGCGGACGTTCTGAGGGGGGCACGGCCATGTGCAAATGGAGCGAGCCGCGTGTTTTGTTCACCGCCGAAAACATTGTTTTTCGCTATTATGGCTGTTGGGCAAACGTGGGGTAATTAGGTGCCTGCCTGTGTGCACAGAATCAGGGAAGATGATTGGCCTACAGGGAAAAGGGAGTTTTTTTGTGTTTTAATTAGTCAAATGCCAACTTCTGCATTGTGAATTGCTAAGGATGCCTGTATGTGCCTGAGCTTTGGCTAGGAGCCGGTGTTTACACATCCTGCCTTCTGCTGTTGGGTCACACGAAAAGTGACTGACCCAGCATCTGCATAATAGTAAAAAACCTGGATAAAAAGGGGATCTGATTGCGATCTTTTGAACCACTGCATGTGGGTAATTACGTGGTATAGCTGATCTAGAGCTGGTGCTCCAGTGATGCTGACTGGGGTATGCGCTTAGAGGACGGCTGGGGGGGTGAGTGAGTAGGTTAGGGGCAGAGCGACCTGCTGGCCCTGACTGGCCTTGCCCATCTCTGTGCTGGCCCTGACTGGCCTTGCCCATCTCTGTGCTGGCCCTTACTGGCCCTCCTCATCTCCCTGCTGGCCCTGACTGATCCTCCCCATCTCCCTGCTGGCCCTGATTGGCCCTCCCCATCTCTCAGCTGGCCCTGACTGACCCTCCCCATCTCTCTTCCTCAGGAACATGGTCACCTCCCTCTCTGTGTCTATGGATGGCACGCTCCTGCTCTCTGGCTCCCATGATGAGACCATCCGTCTGTGGGACATCCAGAGCAAGCAGACCATCCGCGTCAGCAGCTTGAAAGGTGAGTGGGGAGTGTGGTGGTGGTGGGGGGGGGGCCTTTGCCCAGTCAGAGCCAGACCCTACCTCTTCGGGGTTTTGGTCCGAAACTCTGGGTTCTGCCACTTTCTCTTGGCTGTTTGTCTCATTTAAATCAGGAAGTGGAGCTGACCCCATCTGTCGCTTGTACTTTTGAAATAACGTTTATTAAGAAAAGGGGAAAACCGCCTCTTTCATCTGCTGAGATGTTTTTCCACTGAGATTTCCCTGTCAAATCTGACGCTGGCAGCTGTCTCCAGTCCTGCTGATGCTTAGCCTGCACGACTGAGCTGCTGAAATAAGGGACCTCTCCGCCACGCTTCAGCCGCGCGCTACCTTACTGCCAGGCAGAGTACAATCAGAAATTGCTTCTTTGTATTATGAAATGTCATCAGGAAAAAAAAAATAGGACGTGTATCCATCTAATAGACAAATAATGTTTCTGACTTTCTTGTTTTCATCCTGTGCAGAATGCTGACGGGTTAGTATGGAGCTGGTTTGCTCCGTAAAACTTGTGCAGCCGTGGTCACGGATACAGCAGAAATATAACTCGGCTACCACGGTGCCAGGGTGGACCACGTCGAGTTATTCCGTGTTTGTGACCGGAGGTTTCCTCAGGCTGCGACCCTCCCGAAAGAAAGGCGTGAATTACGGATGCTGGGGCCGCAGTGGGCGTAGTGTCAGTGAGGCTTTCACAGAGGACGGTGGTGAGCGGGGAATCGCTTTTTCGTAGACCTCAAACTGCAGGTGCTGTAGAATAAGCCGCGTTAAAAGATCCCGAGGCCCTTCTGAGGCTCGCCTCTGCTCATGTTTTACATTCTGTCCGTTTCAGACGCCAGGGGTCAGCTCCCGGCGTCAGCCTTTCCGATTGTCACGGAGGGGAGAATTAAGGTAGCTCAGCTCATCTCCATTCCGCATTGCTCTCCCTTGGCGTGACGATGGAGGAAAAAGGCCTGTTAGATATTCAACAAACAGGTCTGCGAGGGATCCGTATGCGGATGGTGCTGAGCCCGGGCTTTCAGACGCTCTGGAAAGCGGGCGGCATGGTACAGAAGGACCTGCTGGTTTGCATGGATGGTGCTGTGTGCAGGAACATATGCAAGGTCGGAGCCACGGGGACATTGGCCCCAGCTGAAATTTGATTGGCCCTCGGAGTGCCTACCTCCTTGTCTCTCGCCGATTCATAGCATGTCATTGGATAATGATATGGTTAGTCCATCCCCCCAACCTTCAAAACAATTCTAGAATAGCCCCCCTGGTTACGTGTATGTAGCTTGCACCTGTAGAGTGTGTGTGGGGCCGGGGGGTGGGCATGGTGTGTGGTCCTTTCCTTCAGAGCTGTGGAGTAACTGCAGACGGAGGATTGAGATGGACTTGGGGAACATGAGGAGGTGGGGAGCGGGCGGGAGGAGATGGGCTCATTAGGCCGGCCGGGCGCCCGGGTGGGGGGTCTTCACTCAGCGTTTTGGAAATGAGGCATGAGAGAAGAAAGAGGACTCTTTGATGATGGCCATTATTCAAGGGAAAGATTAATTTCTCATCTGAATTGTCATTTAACAATTGAAGGGAATGATTAATATGTTCGAAAGGACCGCGCTGGGTGGACATGTGCTGCTTAAGACTGCATTGTCTTAATTAAATCCATTACATTTAATTACTGTTACATTGCATAGCAGAGAATTATTTCCTGTATTAATTTGAGGTATTTCAAAACCTGGAGTCATCTGATGATAATCAACCAGTGAACTGCTTTCCTGCTTTGGTCGAGTCGTCCTTTCAGCTGCGATCTGTCGCTCATGTTGGCCGTCTTCTCAGAGCCTTAATCGAATCCTTCGCTTCCCGTGGAGTCACTGGCCCTTCAGCTGGATGAGCAGCCTCACTACATGGCCCAGTGGTGGCAGCAAGGTCACCTCGCACTTGCCTCCCCATCACGGCCCTTTTCTCATGGCCCTTCCCTTTGAATTACTTGTCTTGTTTCCTTCTGGTCGAGCGGCGGCCCGGTCTGGCGTCAGTGACACTCTGCTTCATGTTCCCCGCTTCTTGCGTTTCAGCCTGACATCCTGGCTTTCTGTGCTTCTACTGGTGGGAGCGTTGGGCGTGTTGCAGGAGAGCGGTCGCAGTCGCGGGGCGTGGACGGCCGAGCGCGGTCCTCCCGACATGCAGCCCGTGCTCTGGCGCCGCAGCCTTTATGCCGGTCCTTCCCCCGGAGCCGTTAGCTTCACGTGCCGAGCCTGGCATCCTGGGAAGATGGCTGCGTCTGACGTTCACCGCTGGAAGTTGCGGGAAGCCCTCAGATGCTTCAGTAGCTTGTACTGCGGCTCGGCCTTGAGATACAGGCTTTATTGCTGAGTGTGATCTGTCCGTGTGCGGCTACGTGGGCCAGTCCCTGTGCTGTCACAGATTGGGTTTTCTGTTCTGAGAAAGGAAGAGGGAGGGAAGAGATGACAGCATTTTGGAATCCTACTTTAAGCTACTTTACCTTCATGGAAAGTGAGAGAGACATGGGACATTCATCCGGACATAAAAGGATACCGTGAAGAGTACTGTGCAGAGTATTCCTCTTCCACACTGAGTGTTCCCCTTACATAAAGTGTTGTACCTAGCATATTGTTCTTACTGCATCTTCTGCACCTTCCTGTTCTGGGGAGTGCTTGTGTTGCTGGTCCTGACCCCCTGCTTCTGGCACTCGGAAACGGTTTGCCTCACTGAACCAGCTGTGGGGGCTCCGCTTTGGCTCCTCCGGGTTCCCCCTTGGATCGTAGCCTCTCACCAGTTTCCTCTAGTAATTTGAACAAGTATCTTTGATCTTCTGGTGGAAGCACCCTTCAGCCAGGTGCAGGATTCGATGAGCCCCGTTTCATTAATGTTTACCTCTTCAGGCCTGTTTGCTAGATGAATTCTGTTTACGTTGATTTGAACGTAGCACAAAGTCAAGGTCTGCTGTGTTTCTCTGTAGGTGCTCCAGCTTGCTGCTGACAGAATCATGCACATTCTTTCCCTGTAAGTTTAGGGCGCTCCCCAGTGAATCGTTTGAAGTTCTTGCTTTCGGTGAATTGCAGATCGAAGACGAGCCCCGCTGACATTTTGCGAACCCCCAGCTCCACCTAGCAACTGTCTCGATAGAAACTTGGCTTGATATTAGAGTTCAGTTGTATTAAAGGCTTTTTGACTTGTTGAGGTTCACCTGAGAAGATGATGGCAGCCTGTTGTCCTCCTCGCTATGACCAAGGAGCAGGAGGCAGGGGCTCTGTCATCAGTCACCCTACTAATCTATCTAAAACACAGCAAAACACTAAAGATTTTAGCTGTTTTTTAAAATGATGCTTGGCTGGTAATGCATAGAGCCAATGCTTCCTACATTCTGGAGAAGTCCATTATCTTTTTTTTTTGTGGTAGGTGCAGGGGGAGGGTGGGTGGCTCCTCCTGCATAAGGATGACAAATACCCTGTGTGGTCCATCACTGCACTCCTACACCAGAACGGCCCAAAACCGCTTTGTCACGCAGGCAGAGCTGAGCGCATCTCCCCGGCCCAGCTGTCAGGGGGCCTGAGAGAGAGCCCTCGGCTGCGCGGGCCGCGATGGTGCGCGGCTCTGACGGCTTTTGCGCTGCCCATCCCCACCCATGCCTGCGCGGGTTTGACCGCTTCCCTTTCCTCGCTCGCCCTCTTCTTGCTGTAATTCGCTGGCGGGTTGGGGGGGTCCTCCATGCAGTCGCTGTGCCATTCGCTGGGGGGTGAGGTGCTGAGGAGACCAGTGAAGGGGACGCCGTGAGTGCTAGCTATGTTTTAGGGGCGGGGGGGTGTCTGACTCTCCCTCCTCTCCCTTATCCATGTGAAATATGAATAAGTCTCCCATAGGAAGGTAAGTGATGTGGAGTAAAAGCTGTACTTGCCGGTGTCTGAATGGAGCAGGCATTACGTTGCACATACAGGATCTGCAGGTAGTGACATCCAAGTGGATCCACTTCTGCTGAATGGCAGAGCACCGTGTTGACGTGTGTGTTCAGGCAGGATGGACTCGGGGTCCCCTGCCTTGTGCGCCCCCCCCCCCCCCCACGCGCTCACAGCTGGAGCAGCTGCTCCTGCACAAAGCTGCCTTTCAAGCTTCCTTGTCAGTCATTTGTTCATTCCCTTTCATCCCTAGCGCATGGTGCTGGCTTTATGCACTTGATTCACTCCTGCTAGGTGGGTTCTCCCTGTTGTGGGCGGCAACCTCTCCCTGACCTGCACCCCAAGGCCCCGAGCGGGTCGCACTTTTGCCGGGGAAATGATTTGGCTATCAGAAAAGAAGAGGGACGCACCCACTCCTGCTTTGCATAATGAATTCCTACAGAGCAAAGTCTCGCTACAAAGCTCTTAAGTCATTTGTCAAAGGTGGCGAGAGCAGGCCAGCAGTAAAGTGTGAAGAATAAGCTAATGAATTGTTCTTAGGCTCTTGTGCTGTTCTGGCAATGCAGTCTGTTGGTAGGGGGGCTTTGCAGGGAGCATGTTTTTGGGCTAGGAATGAGGCCTGGATCTTGGTCACTTTCCAGTGACTTTATGCCAGTTATCGCCACCACTGTCGCTGATGGAGTGTGACAGCAAGTGAGGGCAGCAGTGAGAGTGACAGTGACACTGAAAATGACCGCAAGTGTAGCAGTGGCAGTGACATTGAGAGTGGCAGTGAGGTAGATAGTGGCCGTGAGGGTGTCAGTGACACTGAGAGCGATAGCAAGAGTTGCAGTGATAGAGAGATCTCTAAAGGCAGTGCTGAATGACCGCAAGATTAAAAGTAACAGTAGAACTGAGTGTTACAGTGTGGCAGTGAAATTGGCAGTGACAGTGATGGTGAGCTTGGCAATGAGTGACTGATGCATAAGAATGACAGTGATATTGACAGTGATTGTAGCGATTAGGGCAACAGTGGGACTGACAGTGAATGTAGCACCAATGGTAGGAGTGAAAGTGACACTAAGAGTCACAGTATGGCAGTGAGATTGGCAGCGACAGTGGCGGTAAGGATTGCAATGAGAGTAGAAGTGGCACCTAGAGTAACCGTAAGATTAACAAGTGACAGTAGGTATGAGGATGACACTGACACTGGCAGTGAGTGTAGCACCGAGTGTGGCAGTGAGATTGACAATGACAATGAGAGTGACACTGAGATTGACAATGACAGCTAGCGTTACGGTGAGGTCGACAGTGACCGTGAGATTGACAGTGACCCTGGTAGTGTGATAACGGTGACACAGAGAGTGACAGTGCGATTGACCGTGACCCTGGTAGTGCGATTGACAGTGACCCTGGTAATGCAATTGACAGTACGATTGACAGTGACACTGAGAGTGGCAGAGACAGGGGTGGTGAGGGTTGCAGTGAGAGTAACAGTGGCACCAAGAGTATGTATGAGGAATGAGGATGACAGTGACACCGGCAGTGAGTGTAGCACCGAGAGTGGCAGTGAGATTGGCAGCCACACTAAGAGTGCCAGTGAGATCGACTGTGACAGCAGCTGCAAGGATCGTTGTGAGAGTGGCAGTGTAACTGGCAGTACAATGAGAGTGACAGTGATAACTAGAGTTACAGTGAGGTTGACAGTGAGATTAACTGTGATCCTGGTAATGTGATCGACAGTGACACCAAGAGTGGCAGTGAGATCAACAGTGACCCCGAGATTGGCAGTGCGATCAACAGTGACACCAAGAGTGGCAGTGAGATCGGCAGTGACCCAGAGAGTGGCAGTGCTATTGACAGTGCCCCCAAGAGTGGCATTGAGATCGGCAGTGACCCCGAGAGTGGCAGTGCTATTGACAGCGCCCCCAAGAGTGGCAGTGAGATCGACAGTGCCCCCAAGAGTGGCAGTTCTATTGACAGTGACATCAAGAGTGGCAGTGACGGGGCGGTGAGGGTGGCATAGGCTCCCCAAGCCATTCTTATTGTCACTGTCACTGTTACTTCCCATGTGCTCAGGCGGGGGCCGTAAGATACTGGCCTTAAGATCCCATGATCACTTGCTGGATTTCAACTTCAGAACTTAAAGCCTTGAACTTAAGCCTGGGGATAAATATAAGCGCAGCTCGCTGGTGCTTCACTCCATTTGCATGCAGGCAGAGCTGCTTCTCCCGAAGGAGGCTGGGCGTGAGCTGTGGGTTTGCTAAAGCCGCCAGTCTGCATGATGTGCCGTGCTGAAGCCGTGAGATGGAAGTAGCGAGTCACTGTGAGCACCAAGTCGAATTCCTTACAGGGGTGACCTTGCATGACCTCATCATGGTTATGGTTTAGTAACAAAACCTATATAGGACATCATTTAAAACCAGACCTTAAAAGCCAGTCGTGTATTTTAAGTGGTGTTTATCACAAATCCTTAGTGGGCGTTCTGATCGATTTTCAAAAGGCTTTAGACATGACATACCCCCTAGTGATGATAAATCGTTTTTTATGGTTGTAATGTAAAAGGGCTGCTTACCTGTTTGCCTTTCCTCGTTGCTGTGTGATCCAGACCCTAAATCTCGGATCTCACGCCGGTGATGAAGACCCCACTGTGATGATGTGACCCCAGAATGCCCTTCGTCTGAGCCCATCACTGGGGCACTGCGTGGATGGGAAAATCCAATCCAATAACGGATATCGGCTTTGCGGTTTTTCTTCGGTTTCTTATCTGAAGAAAGTATCCCGAGGAGAAGTGAGACCTGTCCGGGTAATGGCCCATTTACGGCCTTCAGGGAGTAATCAGCTGCAGTGGACCCAGGGCTGTCTCTGCCCAAGTTTCTCCTTAGCTGGAGAGCTGGTTGGATGGCGGTTCAGGTGGAGAGCAGTGGACGGGATTAGTAGCCTTGGGTTTTGGTGCAGGCTGCCGAAAAAGGCCAGAATGGATTTGTTCACACCTAAGAGTGCTCCTTGGGTGCCAGATAAACGGCTTTACTCTGTGCGCGGGCCCCCAGCTTCACTCCCAGCTGTCAGTGTGTGTGTGTATCTGTCTGTCTCTGTTGGGCTGTGTGTGTATGTCTGTGCGTTCGTGTGTGTGTGTGTGTGTATGTCTGGGTATGTATGTGTGTATGTGTATGTCTGGGTATGTGTGTGTGTGTGTGTGTGTGTGTGTGTGTGTGTGTGTGTGTGTGTGTGTGTGTGTGTGTGTGTTTGTGTGTGTGT
>JAODKL010000034.1:122489-155181 GCA_026780765.1 Petrocephalus schoutedeni | reverse complement strand
ACCCGCCTCGACCCTCCACCCATAATGCATGGCAGAGGATAACAGCAGCTAAATGATTTGTGAAGCTGTCCTTTTCTTCCCAATGTACCCGAACCCATCGATGGAAACCTCTCCACTGGCCCCCTGCAGGCACTCAGATGTCAGCATTATTTCCTCTCATTACCTGACGCTGTTGCGTGTGTGAAACATGGCGCCCCCCTGGAGGTGGCAGGACACGGAAGATCCGTATCTCATTATAACGAGAAACTGGACAAATTGTATCATGGTGGCAGCAATACTAATTGCTTGGAAAGCTGGCTATGAAGTTATGCAATCTCAACCCAGCTGCCATGTAAGCATTGCATGTGCATAACTTTTGATGTCGATTTATTAATATTGCCCAGTGCACTTAGTATTTTTTGTTCTGTAAAGTTGCACTGGCCTGTTACTTGCCTATAGTCAGTGGAGAAGGCGTTAAAATAAAATAAATAAAATGGTACTTTCTGCACATGTCAATGCTTTCTTAGCTCATATTGAATTCAGACGTAGAAGAAACTTAAACTGCCATTACCTTTTGGAGATGCTGTAGACAGAGACACACAATAATGTTTGGAATATTTATTTTCTTGCCTCTGAAAGTAATTTGTTTTGAATATCTTCCGGCCACATATTTTGTATAAAAAAAAAAAGAAAAATCTGATCATACTTTAACACCAACTGTACCGTATGTAATCACAGAGTCCTGTGACAAAAGGGAACCATACTGCCCCTGGGAGTTTTGGTGGTACTGCATCTCATGCACACACGGCTGCACAGAAGATGTGTGGAATGAATGCAGAACGCGTGTGGTGGCCATGATGCATACGTAGACTCATTGTGAGTGTTGAGTATAAACTGGCCCTTAGCTGAACACTAGCGCTCTCGCGCAGTGGGTGTAAGCGCAGTGACTTCCCCCTCCTGTGATGTCATGTGTGATGTCGTGTGCTTATCCTCCATACACCCAGCATCAGTGAGGGCCTGGTAAAGGCGGTCGGTAACCCTAACCCTCAGTGTGAGTGCGGGCCGCTTGCATGCGCCCAGCATCGCTGCTGTGAGTAATTCGCTGCTTCTCCTTTAGGACCCGTCACCAATGCCTTCATTGTGCCAGCCCCCGCCAACATGTTCCTGCCGGACAGCCGTCCCGGAGTGCCGCTGCCACGCTTCAGCCGGCACCTGAACCCCGCCGAGCAGGCAGAGGGCTCCGAGAGCGGCGGCGTGTGCCTGCGCCTGCAGCCTGGCCCGCAGGTAAGAGCTGCCCTGCGCACCCACCTTCCTGCACAGGGGAGGGGTGTGCTGATTACCCCTGGGGAACCCACGGGGTCATATCTGACCCTACCTTTTATTTCTGCCTTACACTCAACCCACTCATCAAAGTTAAGTAAAATATATATGTTTTTTTGCTCTACAGCCCAGTGTACCATATCCGACCCAAAAATAGAAGTGGAGGAGTTGGGTTGAATGTAAGGCAGAAATGAAAGGTAGGGTCAAATATGACCCCGTGGGTTCCCCAGGGTTAAAAAACAAAATAAGCATGCTCCCTCTTGTAAAGTACAGCAGGCCACAGGATTTGTTATGGTGGCAGATTGAATGATGTCAGTGGCCATTAACTCTGGGAATAACTGGGAAAATTGCTTTTTCCCCCAACTAAAGCTGCATTTGATTTTAGTGTGGATTTTTTAATTCCAGAACTCTCACGTACTGTCAGCGGAGCCCTTGCAAGTGGTGCCCTTTTTATTCGCCCATTTTGCAAGCTGATATATGTTCCCCAAATCATTGTGGGCTGGCTGTCTGCAGATCCTCCGGAGTAAGAATCAATTACAGGGCTTTAAATTAAACGCTGATTCGCGGCGTCTTAGCCGTCTACCACCTGCTCCCTGCTCCCGCTACTCCTGCTGTTCCCGCCTGTCCTGTCCCCCCCGGTTCCCCTCGCCGTTGCTCTTCTCCTCGCCAGCAGGGGCTGCTCATCAACAGAAATAAATAAATATCAAAAACTGAGACCCTGCACATAATGCAGATGCCTGAAATGAATATTCTTCCTGCTACGCGGCATGCCTGTAGCAGCCTGGACTCCTGGGGAGGGTCTTTTAATACCAAATTAATATTTTTTCTTAGGAATAACAACAGCATGCTAGCGATACGCACTCACGGCCCGTCAGAGGAATTTGCCAGGTTCTCTGTCTCTGCATGGACAAATCAAGGCATAACGTGCCTATTTATCAAGCCTGAGGGTGGGGTGCCAGGCACACCACTCTAAAAGGGAGCCCTTGAGCATTCGGTCTGCCTGGGCCCTGCTTCCGGGGTGTGGGTGGTGTGGAGGGCCCAGCCGGCCCACGGTGTGCACAGCCTCCCGACAGGCATGCTCCCGTTGTTTAGTTAATCCCTTTGTCTGCCACTGCTTAACACATGTGCGGGATCCCCCATGAACCAGTGAACACATGGGATCCCGATGAACGTCTCGCAGATCAGTGCTGCAAAAGCTGAGCCCATTGCTGCCGTCCACAGCAACCCGAAAATGCGTGGTATCCCTCGTCAGCACTGCAAACGCTGCCCCCGTTATCGGCGTCCATACCGACCTGTAAATGCGCGGTATCCCTCGTCAGCACTGCAAACGCTGCCCCCGTTATCGGCGTCCATACCGACCTGTAAATGCGCGGTATCCCTCGTCAGCACTGCAAACGCTGCCCCCATTATCGGCGTCCATACCGACCTGTAAATGCGCGGTATCCCTCGTCAGCACTGCAAACGCTGCCCCCATTATCGCCGTCTGTACCGACCTGTAAATGCGCGGTATCCCCCGTGAAAGACTCACAAATCGCTGCCCCGTTATTGCTGTCCAAACTGGCCCCGAAAATACTCGGGATCCCCCGTGAACGCTTTCCAATGGGGATCCCCATTATTTCCACCCACACCGGCCCCCATGCTTAAGAGGCACATCACCAGAGTGACCCCATCTGACGGTCCCCCCTTGCTGTCGGAGCTGGTCACCCTCCCAAACACCCTGCCTGACCTCTGAAATCCCTTCAGAGGTGCAAACTTATCCAGGGACCGAAGAAATTAATTACTCTTTCTCTCCCCCTCTTGCATAACTAGGCTTCGGAGGAGACCTACTTGGAGAAAGCGGAAAAGCTCTATTCCCTGATGTGTGCTGTCACAGACAAGGTGAGCGGCTGGCAGGGTGGGGACCGAGCCCTGAACTGTGAACCGGATTCGCCCCGCTGCCCCTCCAGGCCCGAGAAGTTTCTGCGGCATATCAGACGATGCCACATATGGGGGAGCACCAGCGCAGTCGCTGTCGGCAGGGGCAGGCATTTCATGGGTTTCTGGGTTGGTTGGACAAGATGTCAGAGATATGGGCTCTTATGGGAGGGAAGCTCAGGGTGGGCCCATCTGGGAGGGCCACTCTGGAGGGGTGAGCCCCGGCAGGGTGGTCAGCCGCTCTCAGCAGGCACTGCCGGAAGGCTGAGTCCTGTCCCTCCTTACCACAAAGCCACCCAAAGCGCCCCTCTCAGAAAGACACTGAAAATTAACTGCACAGGGAGGCAGGCGACTCAGAGCTGAGTGAAGGAAGAAAGGCATCGGGGAGGGCTGCTGCCACGCGGCTTGGCTGCCGCACAGAGTGACAGGGGTGATGCCGACGGATGCTTTGGACAATGTCAGCATGCTGCTATTTTGTAATTACTTTAAAAATCGGTTTTCTTAGTATGCCCTATTACAGCAGAGAAGTTTTTATGCCGCCGTGTTTCCCGTCTGTCACAGTCATGGATATTTTAGCCTGTTACTGGGGTCGGTTCATGTAAAACCTTTCAGAGGATAATCTTTCCCATTAAATCAGGGAACCACCAGGCCGCGTGGCTTCCGGGGGGGGGGGGGTCACCACCCCCACCCCCACTGGGGTGCCTGTTGGCTGAAGGAATCGAAAGCCTCGTTCTGTTCTTGCCGTACGGATGCTTTCTGAGTGAGCCCTTGATATGTGCCCTAACCTCTGTCGTGTGTGTGTGTCTGTGAGATGGCTGGACTGGTGTTGCATGGACAGCCTGTCTGCTGTGATATCTTGTCTACTTAGTCCTACAATAGTCACTGTCGTTTCATGCGGCCTGTCAGCCATTGCGTGTGTTCAGTGAAGATGTGCATCGGGTTCACTGCCTGGTAATTCTTATTGTCGAGATACGGGGCTGAATTTTGTCAGCTTGCACCTTGGACAGCCCCCACCCTGTGATGTTAAGCCCCTGACGCCAATCTCTGCCCACGTGATTCGTTTCATGTCAGACCTTAGTGTCTGTGTGTCAGATGAGCGGCGGTGTTGTATTAGTGATATTCTTGCTGCACCTAAGCGTGTGGGAGGTAAACAGTTTTGATTTTGGCTATTATCTGCGTTCCTTGAGTATCCTCACTCCTTTCATTCATTTTAAATGGGCCAGATAATTACTCAGCTGAGAGCTGTATAGCCTATTCCCAGTCACCAAGCGACACTTCTCCATTGGCTGAATTTCATTTGCATTCCCATTCTGATTGGCTGAAACTGTCACATTTTTTTCCCCGAGCATTAAGAAGGCAGCTACACTGTCCTTTTAAAATTAAAGTTGGTCAAGAGTAGAATTTTCTGTCCACACTTCAGGGCAGGCGGGTTGAATAGGAGCAAACCATGGCGGAGTCGCGTTGAAATTCCTGAATTTATCTCCAATATTGGCACACAGGAAAAATGAATTTGTACGTGATCCTGTCCTGCGTTTCCAGGGCGATTTTGCTGGCTTCTGTTGTGGGACCCATCAGTTGGGCTCAGGGAGGCTCACGTCAGCGGTTCCGTCTTCCACATTACAGCCATCCTCTTGCTGGATGGAGGACGGATTAGCTGTGGAAGACGGCCTGGGTCACCGGCATCACCCTAGCGGGCCGATGACAGCGGGGCTTGTGAGCCCAGCGCTATAGCTGGAATTTGACACACCGCTAAATGGATTATTCCCATTCAGGAAAAAAAAGTGGTCTGTCTCTCCAGAAACCTGATGTAGCCATTTGCAATGGGTAAGAAAATAAAAAAATAATGGATGGAGATGATTCCCAGTAATCTGTGGGAAATGTGCATCGCTGTCATCCCGTGGTGCCTGCGCTGTCGAAATCCTTACAATGGGAGTGTCAATAGTCTCCCTGGAAGATTAAGAGTGTCTTAGAATGGGATCTCATGACCTTGCCAAGATTCCACCTGGAGGACTAGATTGCTGTTTTTAAAATATTTATGCCAAGTGGTGCTATTTGAATATGGTTTGCGATTTTAGGTGTCTTGGCCACACAGCTAAAATTCTAAAAGTCCTAATCCCATTTCCCAATACATGCATTTTCCCGCAATCATGTGGCGTGTCTGTCCTAATAAGAATCATGGCCCCATAATGTTTTTTGCATGCTTGTGACAGTTAATATTGCACACTGACATCCTGCTTCCCGATATAGACTATGGATTCAGACAGTGTGGGTTTATATTAGTTTTGCCGTAAAGTGCATGATTTGATGTCGCCTGTGAAACGTCCCTGGCTTCATGCCTTGGCCCTGACGGCGCTCCCTTCTGTCTCCCACCGCGCAGAGTGTGTTTGCCGACGGCGAGAACACCAAGGTGCGTGTCTCGGAGCTGGAGGAGGAGGTGAAGACCCTCAAGAAGATAAACAAGGATCTGTACGAGTTTTCCACACAGCTCCTGACCAAGCCCTCTTAGGCTGGGATTCCTCTAAGTTTCCTGGCCTGGGGGGGGGGGGGGGCATTCATTATATGTGGTGTCATGTCTTACTGCTACCAAAAGGAAACTGTAATACAATACATTGGGGATGCTTTCGGGTGCTGGCCATGGGGAATGAGTTATTGGTTGTTTGTATCGTGTAACTAAGAGGCCAAAGCTTCTTAAAATAAGCAGAAGTTTCAGGTTCTCCAAATATTATGCCCTTTTTAAATGTGGCCCATCCCATTATCTCCACCCCACCCCCCAGCAGTGACACACCTGTGCCAGGATTCCAGCTCAAAAATCAGTGGTGTTTCACACAAAGTGACCTGGTACATCATCAGTTCTCCTGTAAAAGGGTATCTGTTCTGTTAGTCGTTGTGACTTGTTCCCTTCTCTTTGGTAATTAAAAACAATTTTTTACTAATTTTTTGCTGAGATGTCTTTGGAATGTTTTTATAAGGCTGTGTAGTAATAAAATGGTGGTATTTTTCTGGTCATCATTTTGTTTGATGAGTAAATTGCTTCCAGTGCTGTGAAAATTTCATAACTGGGGCTTCTTTGAGAATCATCCGGAAGGACGGCCGCGGGCCTCGGCCAGAAGGTACCGCAGCTGTGAAATCTCTCTCTCTCTCATCGCTGTTAATTTACGACCCTCTGCATTCCAGAAGCTCAGAAACAGCTGTTGATTTAATCTAATTTTCTCACTTGGTTTCTGTGATGGAGATCTGAGAGATAGGGGAGAGCACCGGTGACTGTAGGGGGAGGGACTGTAGGACCCCAGTGTCCCAACCGGATGCTCGGTGCCAGTGTTTGCTGTGGGGGGGTGCCAGTCCTTCATTTTCAACCTCCACTTAACGCTGTCCACATGTCTGGGCTTCTAGCTGTGCTGACATCACGACAAGCTAAAAGACTTATTAACACTAAACCCCTATGAAACATAGAGCAAAATGTTGCTTTTTAAAAATACTCCCTGTAACATAAAGCAAACACAATTTTGATCATTCGAAAAGAATAACAGCCGTTTTCAGCACTGTTGATATAACAGTTCGGTACGGTATGGTTTTTGATTAAGATGAAAGGGAAAGCTTTCCACTTAATTAAAAAGAGATGTTGGCTGAACATTTTCTTGAATTATACCGAAGTTCCCTATTAATGCTAATCTGCCATTCAGCTCCTTCATAACATAAACAGGCTAGCAGGAGAATAAAAATAATGGAAACATCTCCTTTGCCATGTCCTCTTGGCTGTGAGCTGTTAGCTAAAATGGCCTCCACACCTTGGTAGCGCTGGGCAATTTCTGTCACAGCTGAGAGAAACACTTTGAGTCAATTCTATTAATGGAGAAATGGCGACATACTGTAGAATGTGCTCATCTGCCCTTATTAGGGTGAGGGAAACCCATTTGCATGGTGACCTCCAGTGGCACGCACACCCCCGGCAGAGCAGCCCTCTGCTACAGCACACTGCTCTATCCTGGAAGCCTCATACCAGTGAAACCGATTACCGTAAAATCTCTGCTCTGAAGTTAACACTCAGCCTTCCACTGCTCCTGCAGAAATAACTCTCTCTATTTTCTCATTTCCCAATCTCCACAAGATCTGAAGCAGACATTTTTCATCGCTTCGCTGATTTGCTCTGTTAAAAAAAAAATAAATAAAGGAAAAGGTGGCTTTCTCTCTTTGGCGATGCTTTGATTCCTCTCCCCTGCGAGATCCAGTGATAAAGACCACAGCTTTCGGGGCTGATTTGACCCCTCTTGGTGGAACAATGAGGCTGTTCCCTTCCATTTTGTGTGGGCGTGACGGTGGAGGCTGCAGGCTCGGAGCCCCTCTCTGTCACTGTCAGACTTTACTGCCCTTTTCCCAGTCTGTCCCCTCGTGTCACCTGATAAACAGACTCTCATAACTGATTATCTCCTGAAGAGAACGAGCAAGGCTCTGAAAGATTGAAGCTCTGCATTCTCCTGCCAGTGGATCAAGGCAAAGCAGCAAAGTGAAGCTGTATATTTTGAATGCCTATGAAATTATAATTCTCTCCTTGATTTCTGCTAAGTGGGTGAAATGGATTGTGGGTAAAGTTGTGCAAGATGGCAGCTGTTCGTGGGTTATTTACATCATATCGCTGATAGTAATGGCGAATGAGCTTCATTATTTCGTTAATTAGATGCAGCCTGGAGTAGCTTACAACCAGATAATCAAGGGAGCCAGGGTTTGTGTTTGCCGGGGAAGAAACAAGCTGTTCAGCCCACATGGTGAAAGGGAGCCCAGTGGAGGGTCCAGACAGGAAGCAGCTCAGGTCGGAAACATCTTATCCTGCGAAGTTTGTCATCTTCCACCCATCTATTTTCAATACCTACCAGTTAGTCTAATGCAAAGCCAGTCCTTGTTGGCATTGGGCAGGATATTCCCTGGGTAGCAGTGGCCAAAAGGCACCTACACACCCCCATGGCGATGAGTGCAGAGGAGGATAATGATGGCGAAAAACTGGCTTATTTTGGTAGGTTACTGACCAGCAACACTATTTACAATGATCCACAAGGGAAGAATACGTAAAACAAAATCGAGAATATTTCTGTCCATCTCTGAGAAAAGGGTTAACTTCAATCTTCAGTGTTAACTGTAATAGTAAAGGCTTTGATTGATTCTCTAATAATTTAATCCTCCCTCCTAATGTGGCTCATCAGGTTTTTAGCCCGTGAAAGGCCTTTGAGGGTAGAGTGCAAACAAAGCAGGCTTCTGTAAGAACAGCCTTCCACACGAGGGCGCTGTGCTGCAAGGACCCCACCCCGTCACTTTCCAAAAGGAGCTTCTATGGTCCTTGGCTACCAGCTGAGGGGTCGGCCTATGGCCTGATGTGCGGAGGTCCCAGTACTGCATGCTCATTTAAGTGTCTCGGCGATGAAATAAAGGCCTAATCGAAAAGTTCACGCCAATGCAACGGTTTGACCCGCACGGGCTGGCAGTAATTAAACTTGTTTGTGAAAGCTGCCCGCACCAGGGATTAGAGGCTCTTGTCTATTTGGGGAGGATAAGGAAACCCTTCAGGATTAATTACCCAAATGTCCCAGTTAGCGCTTCATGTTCAAGCTCGATAATGCGCCTTCTGTACGCGGAGTCCCTCTGTGATGCGTGGAGCCGTGAAATACAGTAAAATTTGTAAAATGAAATATATTTAAGAGCAGAAATCAGCCTCACAGTCATGTGTTATGAAGCCTAATTCTTTTGAATCCTGATCAGATGCGACACCTGTGGCATTTCCATTCTGCGATTCGTCTGTGTGGTTCCATTTGTAGGTTTTAAATCCTATGTGGGCTTTGGCTACCTGGTGTTTTAACAGATCAATTGTCAGTCTTTCAGCTGCTTTTCCCATTTGGGGTGGCCTTGGACACCCAGAGATTCTGTCATCCTGTCAAACTGGGGGTTTGTTTCCTCTCCTTGTTTTTTTGGTTTTTATTCACCATTCATTTATAGTCCTGTTACCTTAAGCTGTTGTATGTCAGTAAGTTTTGATTTTTTTTTTGTGAGTCTCTTTGGGGCAACTATGGGAAAGGTGTGCCATGAAATAAATGGAATATGTCACCAAAATGACGATTTCCTGACAGGAAAGGTTTTCTCCAAGTCACAGCTCTGAAGATGGGCATGAATGAGTATTTGTGACAGGGATTTGACTCACACAGGATTTCTCAGTAAGTCTCCTAGACACCAAAAAAAAAATCAATTGCTGTATTCTGTTTTTGGGCATAGGTGTCAGGGTATCTATAATCGTCCACCCCCTGCTGAGGGGGGATAGAGAAGGCAGTAAGGGAACAAGGGCACATGCGACCGTCTATATAATGAGACTGAACATGGGTTGCAGATTCGATGCTGTAGTGAGGGTTTTGTGATTCAATGCAAGCAGAAAGTGGTAAGAGTAACGTCCTTGAAAAGGAGGAAGTCTCATCACCATCTATTGTTATTTCAGGATAGGGTATGTAAGGTGTCATAATAGTATTACTAAAAGTGAGTCTCAGAAACATGGTGAGGGAAATGTACAACAATGTAAACCATATGAAAGCCTTGTGTGAGCAAGATAAAGAACTTGGCAATAGGAAGGAGGGTGCTCCAGGCTGGGAAGTTATTATAACAGGGAAGAGCTTTGGCTGTTGCCGTTATTCTATATCTGCATGCTAAGATACCCTAAAGTTCAGCAGTATTAGTAATAAAGTAATAAAAGCCAAACAGAACTTTGACTAAATTAGCAGCATATGGTACATAAATGTTCATTTAAGAACAATATATGAGTTTTAATATGAAAGGCAGATGAGTCAGCAATGTGGTTTATATGCTGTAGTTTGTAAATTTAGACAGTGACTTTAATGGGGGAAAAAATAACAATGTCTGTGAAATCCTCCTCAGTGTCTCTTGAGGCTACCTGTTCCTGAGCTCAAAAGCTGCTTTTAAACGTGACGGAGAGAGAGAGGAATGAGAATTTCACGTTTGCTGGTGTAACGAGAGCACAGTCATGCTAAGGCACAACTAATGCTACCTGCGGACATGATGAGGATTCGGTGTTACGGCAAAGCCAGCATGGCCGTGCATTCGCCTGCCACACTGATGCTGCCACACTGACGCTCAGCTACGCGTCTCCACGCTGCTGCGGAAGGCACTCGTTTATGCTGAAAGCGCCTGCCAGATCACGGAGATTTATGGCTGCCTCTCTTCTGCTCGCAAGCTTACATCACAGATATCATAGGTGATCAAATCATCTGCTGCTCTATTTGTTTGAAATGTTAGCTGCCAAAAGATGAAGGATGTTCTCTTTTTGTTTTTTTTACTTTTTGTTCTTCCAGAAAGTCTTACCAAAAAGACTTATTCTCATCAGCACCTTCTGGGAATGATGAAGGCAGCATCAAAAGACTTCATTCACACAGGCATATAGAGCTTTACCCTGGGGAACCCATGGGGTCAAATATGATTCTACCTTTCATTTCTGCCTCGATTCAACCCGCTCATCAAAGTAAAGTATTTTTTTTTTTACTTTACAACCCAGTGTACCATATACAACCCAAAAACAACAGTAAAATCTTAATTTTGATGAGTCTGTTGAATGTAAGGCAGAAATGAAAAGTAGGGTCATGTACTGTATGACCCCATTGTTTCCTCAGGGTTAAATGTATATGGAAATGGTCAAACCAACTCCACTCCGCCACCTGTAATAATTTGGTGACATTTACGAAGCCATCATCTGAGGCCAGGCGTGTGTGTTTTGGATGGAAGTCTGATTCTTTCGTTCCAGGATGGTGATTTGCATGCTTTGAGAAGAATTCTAAGCAGGTCCTGGTTCTCTCTTACTCTCTTGTTACATTTCATGCATTGTGGATGTACAGGGAATGTTAAACCATCTCTGACATTTTAAAGCAAAGCCTCTTGCAATTTTCATTCTTCTTAAAAAAAAATCATTGTGTAGTATTCCACTTCACTGGTGGTGTTGAGGGCACAGCAGTTCACTCGCAGTGTGCTTTACACACAAGGTCTACAGCGGGTAATTAAGTAATTGTGAAACAGAGGCTGTTCTGTGGGCATTACTGATTGGTAATTTGGAGTCCTCAAATGCCCCTTTTCCACTCACTTGGTACCAGTGCTGGCACTGGGGCTGGTGCTTGGCTGGTGCTGAAGTTGGGCACCAGCAAGAGCCGTCCTGCATTTCCACGTGGCACTGGTTGCACATTTGGCACCGAAACAGCACGGACACCTTTGCAGTGGAAAAGGAGTATATACCCCTTTTCCACTCCACTGGTGCCAGTGCTGGCACTGGGGCTGGTGCTCGGCCAGTGCTGAAGTTGGGCCAGGACAGGGTCAATGGAACCTTGGAAGCTACCCTAAGAATCAGAGGGCAGGACACACGCAGATTGCAGATGGAAAGGATGGATACTGTATTTAAAGCAGCGTGACTCAATTCTGGCTTTCGCTTCAGATTAGCCGTTTCAAATATTCAGGACTGAAGAGTGTGCACCTGTTGTTTGATTTATGGTGATATAATATGAAAGTGGAAATAATGAAAAATGGACAGGAGCTGAACAAATAAAAGACGCATAAAAGGAACTTCGAAGTGACAGAATCAGAATTACAAATGCAGATGCAGAGGGGACCAGCAATCAATTAGCAGCACGTAATTAGCAATTAAAGAGGTGACAATCGGCACATTGACAGCTTTAGTGTCCAGAAGGTCCAACCTACAGGTATGTTGGTCACAAAGACTGCGAGATTACTCAGCGTGTCAAGGGGCAGCCTTGAAAATCACTACAGCGCGTGTCAAGCAGAGACATTCCAGAATAAAGTCTGGGTGGGTTTATGTTTGTAAAAAGCTATAGGGTGCCCTTGACCCAAAATGTCTGTTGCTAGGGGCAGCCATCTCCAGGGATTGTATCATAGTTTTGCAAAGTTATATAATGGTTAAAGAGCATATGGTCACTTTCCAGGACCTGGTGCACACAAGACGAAAACTGCCTATGTGGACAATCGGAATGTTCAATGGCACTTGAAGGAGAGAGAGGCACTGGAAGGGTAAATGATACCAGCCAGTCTGTGTATAGTAACATAGAAGAAGGTGGTGCATTAAGTGGGAGCCCTGAGACCCAGATCAATACATGTGAACAGGGAGAGCTCTCTTTAAAGATGAAAACTAGCTTGCTGAGATGAGGATAGTTCAGATAGGTCCTGATGTATGTTTTGGAGAGTACGTGGAGAGAACATCCGAAGCCTCATTATGCATTCAACTGGAGTGACTCTGATTGGGCAAACAGGATTTAATGGCTGCATGCTCCTGCAATGTCACTTTGAGAAATTAGCCATGTTTGTTCTGCGGGGTAAGGCTGACCGCTCCGTCTCTCCATTGGGATGCTTTTGGGTGGAGGGCATGAGGTTGACCTTCTGTGATGCAGGTCCTGAAAATGACAGTGCTGTGAATGGTCACCGCACACTTAACGTAAGTGCACAAGGGTAAGGCTTAGCGTCAGGAGCTGGCAAATGAAGACAGAACGAGTAAATCCTTTCCCTTCATCTGTGATAAATATCACCAGACTGAAGTAAATGCGCATATATGGTGTTCTGATAATTCTCAGCAAGGTCAAGGAGTCTTTGGTGCTTCATAGTGCACATTAATATTACCCTCCTGTACTTCACAACATGCAGTTAATTCTAAGCTTTGGCTCATTGTTTAATGCATACACATTTTGGAAGAAGACTTAATTACTTCATGAATTTGTTCTGTTTAATATCCATCCATATTCCAGAGGATTTATCCCACACAGGGTCATGGTCAGCCTGTAGCTGATCCCAGGCAGCGCAGGGCATGAGGCTGGGGTTGCATGAAATGATGGGATGCTGGTCCATGGCAGGGCTCTAGGCAGGGAAAACCCTGCATGGGATGCTGGTCCATCACAGGGCACAAGGCAGGGGATGTTCCACAGGGTATTAGATGGGATGGGATGGGATCCTGGTTCATCACAGGGCACTAGGTAGGGGAAGCCCCAGATGGCATTGAATGAGATGGGATGCCAGTCCATCATAGGGCACTAGACAGAGGATGCCCCACATGGGATGGGATGGAATTGGATGGGATGCCAGTCTATCACATGGCACAAGGCAGGGGGTGCTCCCCATGGGATGCCAATCCATTGCAAGCTACTAGGCAGGGGACAGCCCACGTAGGATGCTGGTCCATCATGGGGCACTAGGCAGGGAACACCCCACACGGGATGCTGGGCCATCGCAGCACACCAGGCAGGGGACACCCTGCACGAAAGACACTGCACATTTTTTGGACACATTTTTATACCACAGTGATGGAGTACCTCAGTCTGGGCGTGCCCCAGTCTTGGTGTGCCACAGGTACGGAGTACCTCAGTCAGGGTGATTCCCAGCCACATGCCCTGCGCTTCCTAGCACAGGCTCCAAGCTCCCCCTCCTGCTGAACACTATACTAGATGCACAACTAGAAGATGAATGTGTGAACCACAGTAAATAAGACTATGCCAAAGAGATCCTATTTAAACAACATGCACAGGATCGTAGGCTGCGTTTAATACGTTTCATAGCCCAGCAAGTTTTTAATTTGACACCAGAGAGTATGTGTCTGGGTGGAACATTGCAGCTACATGCAGACTTTAATCTGAGTTTGCCAGTCGCAGACGAGATGTGTAACGTGCCCTCTGAGGATGGTGCTGCATTCTGAGGAGAGGGGCATCATTTTAAACTCTGTTCAGCACACACTTAACCAGCTCATTAGCATAACAATGTTTAAGTCTTAATTTAACCTCCATGCAGTCTAAACTGTGAAAAGTACTTTGGGGGTAGCTCATTTTTCCTGCTGCCTGACGAGTATGTATTAGCATGTATTACTGTACACCTCCATGGTTATGTCCTGTTGTATGAGTATGTATTACTGTACACCTCCATGGTTACGTCCTGTTGTAGGAGTATATATTACTGTACACCTCCATGGTTATGTCCTGTTGTATGAGTATGTATTACTGTACACCTCCATGGTTATGTCCTGTTTTATGAGTATGTATTACTGTACACCACCATGGTTACATCCTGTTGTATTAGTATGTATTACTGTACACCTCCATGGTTACGTCCTGCTGTATGAGTATGTATTACTGTACACCTCCATGGTTACGTCCTGTTGTATGAGTATGTATTACTGTACACCTCCATGGTTACGTCCTGTTGTATGAGTATGTATTACTGTACACCACCATGGTTACTTCCTGTTGTATTAGTATGTATTACTGTACACCTCCATGGTTACGTCCTGCTGTATGAGTATGTATTACTGTACACCTCCATGGTTACGTCCTGCTGTATGAGTATGTATTAATGTACACCTCCATGGTTACGTCCTGTTGTACTCCTGCTGTTTTCAGGGAGGATGCCAGTGTTGTTGTGGGTATCTTTCATGTGATTCTGCTTGGTGCAGAGGATTGCTGGTGACTCAAAATAGGCAGTTGCTTGTGTGTGTGTGTGTGAGCACCCTACGGTAGACTGGCATCCCACCCAGGGTGTCCCCTGCCCTGTGCCCTACGGTAGACTGGCATTTCACTCAGAATGTCCCTTGCCTTGTGCTCTGTGATGGATCACATCCCATCCAAGGTGTCCCCTTGTGCCCTGTGATGGACTGGCATCCCATCAAGACTGTCCCCTGCCCTGTGCCCCATGATGGACTGGCATCCCATTCAGGGTGTCCCCTGCACTTCCTGAGACAGGCTCCAAGCTCACCGTGACCCTATACAGGATAAGCTGTGTGTAATATATAACGGTGGATTTATATATAATTCCAAATAGTATTGCACAGCATTTTGGAGGTTTAAAAATTTGATTTGCACTCTTGCGTTTACATAACCACTGTTTGTATAGAATGTCCTAGTTAAAAATACAGACGGAATCATATATATCAATGCATTTCATGACAGTATTTCATTACTGCAATGCAGCTTGCTTTGCTTATCCAGGCATCTGTAATTTGACTTTTCTTAAAATTCCTAAGACGTCTTAAATAATGATTCTGTTACACTTTGTTTTGATCCTTTTGTATACTTTCTATTTATTAATCCATTAGATCAAATACTTTTGTTTTACAGATATATGAATTACACACCAATGACTTATTTGTTCGGACTTAATCTGTATCGTAATGACTGAGGTGAGATGGCGAATAAAACATATTCACACATAGCAAAGGAACGTCTGAAAAAATGTCTTCCACACAATTTTCTACATACATTATTGTACTTCTGTAGTCGTTTTGAATGACGGTGAAATCTGTTGAAATTAAGTACGTCCTTTGCTTACGAAGTTTATTGAAAATATCTTTTGCTGTATTTTTCAGCGATCTTATCAGTTGTCTTTAACTGATTTTTGTCAAGTATCAGTACGCTGATGAGAATATACAAGATTTTAGACAATCAAGCACTGCTTGTGATAAATGGGACAGATAATCCAGAATACCCCATTAATACTGGCACCGTGTCTTCATCATAAGGGCGCGGCGTCTCTGACCTGTTTCAGTTTCATATTATGGGTCCAGTCAATCACTGAAACAATACATTAAATATCTGCACTTAGTGGATTACCGACTGAGACTGTTCATTTCACCTAAATTCACCACATTAATGTCTGTTTTATGACAGTTGAATTCAAAATCGTCCAAAAGAGTGCACAGTAAGACTGGTCAGCCTTCTCGAGGTACTATTAAGATGTAATTAAGATAAGAGCCCATTTAGTGAATAGCACAAGCAGGCTCTGGGGGCTAAAACGCATTTAATAATTCGGAGTTTGCACAGAGACTTCCCCCATCGGAAAGTCACTTCACTTAGGCGTTTATTATTAAGATTGCGGTTATGATACGGCTTAGAGCAATCAAGGGAAAACAGCCACAGTAATAAACCGTATTAAATGCAAATGCCTAATTTTTCATTGCTTCGGAAATTATTGCAATTCTTGTTTTATGAAGTTAATAGCATTTATATTGTGTGTTGTATTTTTCCACCCATCGATATATAATCGGCATGGTGCCCGGCAGTTGTGGTACGCGGTAATACTTCGTGAATCCTGGGTACGAACGCAGGCTATGACACGCATTCGCGAATGTGTGTGTACCGACTTCTGGTTAATCATCTTTATCATTTGGTAAGTTGAGATCATCAAAGGCGACAGGAAAGCAGCTGTGCAGTTGTCAAAATGCCCGCCTCACGCCTGCTTTCGTCGGCGTTAAAGGAGACCGACCGGCGGGCGACATCTCCGCCTCCCCATGCTGCACCCCTCCCCTTCTCCGCCGTATCCACACATTCGCACCAAAACTCCATCTATGGATCGGCACTCGCATCGCCGTCAACAGAAACAGGAATTAAGGACGTAAAAGGAAAAGGGGCAAAGTAATAAGACAAGCAATGCTATCTTCTCACCATTCCTCAATCCAACTGAGAGCGAAGCAGGATGAATTTAATCTTTTCAAGATTCTTGGCTTACTTTTATTTCGGGTTGCAAGTCGTTCTCCATTCCCTCATCGGTCCCTGTTACCTCCATCCCCAGCCCTGCCACATACTGGCGCAGATAGGGCACACAGTGCGCCTGGGTGCCCTGCTGCCTACCCGCCAGCCGTCCCGGGTACAAGCCGCTCTGAACCGCGCCCTTGCCAGTCTCGCCCAAACTGGGAATAACTTCCTCCCTTACAACCTGAGCTTGGAAATGGTACCGAGAAAGCCACCGACCGGGGACCCCGAGTCCCTGTTCAGGTGCGTGTGTCAGGCGATCGTTGTTCAGGGGGTCTCCGCAGTCCTCGCCTTCCCCCAGAGCCAGGAAGAGCTCGTACAAGTGGAATTTATGGCTACTTTTTTGGAAATCCCCTTTATCAGCATCATTGAGCAAGGCGAACCCCTGAAAACACAGGTAAGAAATAAAAAAAGCATGTGTCCGAGGTCCCCCTCCCCCCCGGTGTGCGTTTGGAATGTTAATAAATTAAGAAGTTATAGGTGATGAACTTCACTAACTGCGCACGTTTTCTTAGATCTGCGCTCCTCTTGGCATAAAAGCAACATCAGAAAACATTACGGGTTTTGTGTTTCATGAAGCATTTTCAAATTCTTGTTTAAAAACAAACTAAATGCATGACGTCGCCACACCTTCTTTGCAAGGTTTTCTAATTTGTCTCATTGACCTATATTGGCAGCGAAGTGCGATATCTGCACTAAGAAGGAAGCTGTTCCTCCACTCTTCTGCATCAGCCGAACAGTTATTTTCCTGTTCGCACAATGCCGCTTAAAACATTTCGATCACCCCCCCCCCCCGACTCAATTTATTAGGAGATGTGAGTGACTGTAGCCTAAAAAATGCAAATACAGATGACTGTAGTTAGGCGTCGCATTTAAGCCATTTATCCAGAAATACGTGGCTCTTTGTAAATAGTGCTGCTATATTAAGATTTAATGAACAGTGGCCAATATGGCTTTGTAATTAATCCCCACATGCTGCTTTGTGTTGCCTTGTAAATACATTTTGTTTGCGATGCCTTTGCTGATTGAGGGGAGTTTATTAATTAGAGTTCCCTTTGAGGTTTATGTAAAAAGATTTAAAAACCCGATTTTTTTTTTAAAGGAGATGAGTCTAAACCCCATTGCATGGAATCCCCACGCAATGACTATTATGTTAGAGATTAGTAGTTTAACGTTTTCTTTCCTTGCTTCATTTCTATTAATATTTGTCCCAACTTGATGAAACCATACGACGAGATGTGTTTTAATAGTGGCCACAGGACTCAAATGGTAAAACTGGATAAAGCCCAGCAAGCAAGAAATGGTCTTCAATCTAAATAGTGAATCTTACTGTTTCTTATCATAAATGTATTTATTTGGTCATATGAGGACATTATCAATCTCGACAGCTGATTTTGAAAAAAAACGTATAGACGCGATGGACTAATGAATTATTGAAATATCATTTGTCCTGCTGGGATTAATGATTCAGACTTAATGTAATTTTTTTTGCGGCATTGTTTGCCACTATCAAACTTAAAAATGGATCACATAAAGTTGTGGCCACTTATGAGGGAAACAAGCGTGTGACGAGCCTCTGGAGATATTCATTGCGGAATCCGTGCACGTTGCCTAGGGGTCAGTACCCCTGGCTGCCAAACGCGCTGTAGTAAATAAATGCCTTTCATTAATATACGTTCACTGTTAAGGCTTCACTTTCCTTCGTGAGCTAATGCTCGTGTTGTTCATCCGTGTCATTTTATCATTTATTTGCCGTTCTCCTTTTTATTCGTAACCATGTCTGAGCGCTCATAAATATTATTCTTTACAATGAATGGTAAAGTGAGTAAAGGCTGCTGTCCCGGCATGTCGGTGGTGTGGTTAAGATAGCTGCCTTTCGGTGGCACATTAGTGGTTATTTTGCAAATCAGCGGTCTGACCAGGACCACAACTTTTTAAGGGAGAAATCACGCATTTGCTGTGCTCTGGAAGTTATCATCAGAGCCTTAAAGTTGTAAAATCTTTATGGTTAGTTGAAATACAGTTTTTATTGAGTTCTTTTATGGCACATCGTGTAGGCCTATATGCAACCTATGCAATATTTTGCTTGGTTAAGAGCTGCTAAATCAGTATTACATGATTACTGATTAATGAGCTGTTTGCCAAACTTTCAAGGTTAAAAGGTAATAAATAACGTCAATAAATAAAGTCAAGATATACTTGCAGCCTAGTCATAAAACAGCTTAACAAGAATTAAATGTGAAAACGAGTTAGGGTCACATTAAACATGTTTGCGTGCTATACATTTGATAAAATACAGTATATCAGTTGGAATTGTTACACCATAATATCAGCATTTTGGCATGTAGCGTGTATTCTTGTTACTTTTTGAAATGACTATATGAAATGTGCACACTCTAAAGGTTATTCACAGCATTATTTTTCTCTTTTATACCTTATCTTAGAATTGATATTGGACAATGCTGCCCTAAAATGAACTACGAATGTCAGGCATAACATTTATAAGATATGACATGTGTGGATAAAGGTATTATTCTTAAATGTTGTTTTAAATTAAGCTATAGAGTGCGCACATTTAATGTATTCACGGGGGATTATGTAGAGTTTGTATAAAAGGATGCAGTCTTCTTAATATTGCCAAACAGAGCATTATTCTGCTAACCATCCAACACATCCAAGGGTGGAAAAGTGGCTGTTTCTCTGTTCTGTTTTCTCTGACTAATTAGCTTAAAATTTATGCTATGAGGTTCTCTACATGGAATCCTTTTTTGGGATTTACCTTGGCTTAGAAAAAACAGTGACTGCAATCTAAAAGGAACCAGAAACCCTTGAGACGTAGTGATGCTGGTGATATGGGTCTAATGATACCCATACAAGCCCTATGCGTTTGAGAGCCCTGTAGTGCGTACACCCTCCAGCCAGAATCTGATGTTCTCTTAGACCTGCTGGTCCAAGCTGCTGCCGTCGCCCATGTCCGCGGCTCGGAATGCGTGGGAATGTTTCAGATGGTTTTCCTTGCGGCTGCTGGTGCTCGCTCGGTCGTGAGAGGCTGCTGTGTGTCTTCTCCTCCTGGATATGGAGCCTCCATGGCTGTCAGGATCTCAGCAGGAAGGAGGAAGCTACCGATAATGTCACGGAGATCGCTGTGAATTAACCCTGCATCGCCAGCACAGAATCCTCTTCGGACTGTAAATGAATGTTTGTGTCTTTATAGGGCTGTATGCATGGATATGCTTTTGCCTTTGGGCTGCATTATTATCTGCCATATTTTAGTTTTACTCTGTATGATCATCCCTGGATCTGTGTCTGCCCACTGGTGTGTGTGTGTGTGTGTGTGTGTGTGTGGGCTTGGCAGAGTTTACCAATTGAAAATGGCTTACATCCCGAGGTACTTTAACAAATTAAAAAAAAAAAAAAATCACACACTGTAAATCTTCTGGCCGACTAGGTAAAGTGCATACATCTGTCTTGTTTAATGCCAGCCCATTAAAATCACTTTGGAAGGTTTCATAGCTGACGAAGGAATTATCACTTTATGTTAGCCGGAAGCCTATAGCATAAAACATGCATAAAATGTAAGCAGTGCTCTTTGGAAATGCCATTTGCACAGAAGGAGAGGTGTTCCCTCAAAAACAAATGTTCATTCATTATTTATCGCATATGTTAATGAATGTGCGCGGTTTGATATTTGAGGGTTGGTGTGTCATGTGGCAATGATGTGCAAGATGTCAGATGAAGTGCTGGTTTGTTCACAATGTATATAAATAAAAAAGCTTGTCACCGAAAGAACCCCCCCACCAATTAGCCTAAGAGCTTCAGCTGGTCAGCCCCTGTAATTTACTAAAAATAGTCCAAGCAAGATGGCAAAAGCATTTTTCTATGTATTTCCTGTAAATATATAATTTTAAATAAGAATCAGGGTCCAGGAGAGGAGCTGCACTGGAGCCTCAGGCATTATCCTGCTCCCACTATAAGCGTGTTTGCAAGCCTGGGTCTCCAGATCCAGGACCACATGCAGCGCTGTGGTTCGTGTCCTCAGGACGTTCTTGTTGCTTGTTACTTGCAATGACATCCATTGAGTTTTCCTGGAGAATACAAGCCCAGGGATGACATACTTCACTTATTTAAATAAATCTGCTACATTTATTACTTCAAAGAGCATCCACACATTACAGATGTATTTGTAATGCTTGGAGGTAACGTGTGTGTGTGATCCATCCAGATTGCCCTTTGACCGTAAACCTCAGAATAAGTTCTTCTCCTTCTGAATTTTCTTAATTTTTTTTTTACCCCAGAGCAGTGTAACAGACTTATGAGCACAGTAAATCTTTTTTTAACATAATATTTTCAGTTTTTTATGCCAGCTGATGGCTGTCCTGTGGGGAAACCTCAACAATATTAACTTCCCCTTGTGTCCGCTCTGCAAACGCCCTTTTGTTAAAAGGAGATTGATATAAGCACAAATCGGGCTTGTCTGTTTGAAGGAAATTACATTCTAATCCCGAGACCTCATTGAAAGGTTTTTATGTTTAATGAAACTGCACCACTCTCAAGGGACTGTTTTTTTAGGCTAAAGATGCGGAGAAAAGATTAATGGATTTGGCCTTTGGTTCAAATGCATATCTTTACTGTTTCAGCAGTTCAAAAGCAAATGTGTAACTTAAAAAAAAAAAGAAAAGGTTAGTATTTGAAGATTGCAGTTCATTGGGATAATCCATGCGGAAGGTCCCAGAAGCATTCAGGCGGGAAGATAACCCCATTGTTGGAGTGTCTTTTTTCCCCTTGCCGTCAGCAGTGTGGTCTCAGCTCCTGTCATCCCCATGGCAAGTTGGCGAGTTCGTAAAAGAGGTCGGACCGCTCGCCCTGCAGGGTGGGGGCTTGAGATGGGGACGGGGGTGTCCTGAAGAAGGCCATACTTAGGTGGCCTGGGTGCCACCAATCTGACTGCGGTGTTTCACTGGGCAATGAGTCATCCAAGGTGGTTATCTCTGCTAATGCCTTTTAAATGTGAGTAGCAGAAACAGAGCCATATTTTATTTGTTTAAAACAAACCGTGTCCCCTGTGTCCGTATTTGGGGTTGAATCCTGACGGCTGCTCCACCTGCCCGAAACTTTCTGATGACATGGCTGAAATGGTATTGGGGTGAATGGTCTCGTAACGGGCGATATAATTGTCTCTCTGGAGTCGGTTCAGTGTTGTATTTTGATTGAGATGAGCAGACTGGGAAATCTCTGCTCACACGCCAGCAAGCATGTGCACACACTTACAGTAGAGGCATGCTGTATATATTCCGCATAATAGCAATCACGCTGGCCAGTTAGGAGAGACCAAGTGTGTCCTGCGGACTTAATTACAGTGAAAGCTCTTATAAAGAGTGTGTGAAATAGCGGTGGCAGATTCCCTATACTGGCTCACAGCTGGGGGACAGTGATGGGCAGGACAGCCGTGAGGCTGCTGGCTGCTCCTGGCTGGTGAGAGGCACGGCTCTGCTGGAGTTCACACGTGTGACACCGTCATCAAGCGGTGAATCCCAGCCGAAACGTTCAGCCGTTTCCCTGAGAAATGCCGCGGTACCTCGGATATGCTTCTGAGGCGGCAGGGTGCTGATATCACGAACGGATATTACAGATGGCCCTGAGTGCTGGTGCATGCTGTACCAGGGAAATGTGCTGAGGCCCCTTGTGCTGGACAACAGGCAAGACTCGTTACCCAAATGACAAAAATGTTGTGAAAGGTATTTTTAATCCAATACTTGTCTTGGCCTGTAGGGTGGTGATTTTATCAATGGGTACCACTGTCACCTCACTCCTCCAGGACTGGGGTTCAAATCCCACCCTAAATGTACTGTCAATGTATGGTTTACGCGTTTGTTGATTTCTTCTTCGTAGTCTGGATTCCTCCTTTCACAATCCAAAAACATGCGGTTAGGTGAACTGGTGTCCTGCAGAGGGCTATTGCCCTGCCCAGAGTGGCCCTGCCTTGCCCCATGTGCCTGGGCCAGGATCCAGGCTCACAGCACTGCACTGAACGAGTGGTGTGGAATAGATATAAATCCTGATGTGGACAGCGTTCCTGGGGCTGTTAATGGAATCGCAACATGGGCACGGCACTGGAAAGATGGATGCGCACCATCTTGGCATGGATTCGGAGGATGTGTCAGTGACAATGACGGATGATTTCAAAGCACAGCTCCACCAATCAGCCAGCTTGATGGTTGTGTCGCGTCGAGTCCTGCTTGATGTTTTCATTATTCCAGGGCTGCTTGTGCGTTCCTACTCAAAGGGAAAAGCGAGTGCCTTTCCTAAAGGTAGAATCCCATTTATCTGTAGAGCTGTCACATCAAGAACAAAAATAAAATCTCAGTCCAATTGTGTCTTTTAATGCAGACATCCATGAGTGTCTTAGAGCCAGTATGGTGACAGCACGTATCATGTGACGCATCACATGACATCAGGATGCGTCAAATGACCTCTGGTTCACAGAAGAGTCTTGTGGAGGGATTCTTTTTAATTGCATTTTCATTCCATTTCATTACGATGGTTCTTGATCCTCGGTGATTGTTAAAAAGAAGAGACACCTGTAGACTGGTCACCCCACTAGTGGTATGACTGCGGAGATAATCCCGGCATCATTCTGCACAGACCTGAGAAGGTCTGCTATTATTTTAATGACACGCGCTGCCTTCAGTTATGCTGACAATGCATTTTTAGGGCTTCGGCATCCTGTTTGCCCATGTGACTATGCTGTTTGCAGATCAGGTTGCGGTTTTTGGTTTACAGTACCCCTGACTGTCATGAATACCTTCATGAAGAGGACCTATTATGTTTCAAGCCTCACTAATTTAGAGTGACACTGAAATTTTGCCCCAAAATATATTAAACATAACAATAATAATAAAACATTTTAGACTTCTCCTTGCCAGTCAGTAGATTTTACTCAGAGATAGGAAATGTCACCTGTTCATGGGAAGAGCAATTTGTTGATTTGTAGATGTTTTGAGATTTTGAGATATTTGCATATTATGCAAATGGCTGCCATATAATCACACACAGGTCTGCTTTAGGGCTATCAATAAGACATTCATGCCAGTTATTTGTTACTGCTCCCTTTTGAGTATATGTTGTTTAAAGCAGCATTTATTTGCTTGGCTGCTTCTCTCCATTTCCTTTTCATACTGACAAGTTAGATTTGCACTTAATGATCAATTCTCTGTTCTCTCCAACTCTAACTGAGAGTCTTTTGTTTGTTTTGCAGAAATCGATTGATAAAACGCACTTATTCCATTTCATAAATGAAGATAAATCTCTCTGGTGCTCATGTAATTAATCAATTTATTTGTCTCATATGCTGTTTATTTTTGATGCTATACAATGTGTGATTATTACTAAATCTTGTGAGTTTTTTTTTTTTATAAACATAAACTGGATAGAATCTCAGTTTATAGCTGTCTGGTACTTTGAGTCTCCTGGGATATGAGTTTCTCCTTGTATGGTGGCTCAGCAGGGGACGCTGTTGGAGATTTTGAGCCCCATGATGGGACATCATATTAGACCCCAACCTGGACCGGTCCAGTTCCAGGTTTCTTCTTTGAGGTGCCTCAGTGGGTAGCACTCTTACCCCCCATGTCTGGGGTTTGGAGTGCAAATCCAGTACTCTGCTTTGTGTCCTGTCTGCGCTCACCCCCTGATGGGTGACGTCTCTAGCAATCGCCCTTGCCCCAAGACGCAGCTTATTGGCTTTAACGTGAGCAGGTCTGCCGCCTGGTCCGGTACCCCGCTGGCATTGCTGTGGGCCTCTTCCTCCACTCCCCTCCACTTGGGACGTGCGAGTTCCTTGCCTTGTGCCCAAGCCATCTCCTGAGCACTCTCTCATTTCCTATGCTTCTGTGACTTCACCTCGGGCTGTTAATATTCACCAAGCAAGCGTTGCCTCCTGTCTCTGGGACGCACGGATTCCACTTTCATATTTATACATTCCTTCATGGCAGTTCAGAAATATAAGGGGCCCACTTGGCCCCCCCCGAGGCTGCGAGTGGCTCCGCCACACTCGGCCGCAGCCACGAGACGTGTCAGTAACTGCAACATTGCTTGCAACTGGCTGCTTTGGTGCAGCAGCCAGGCGGGACGGGAGACATACAGAGTGTTGCGCAGTCACCCTCCGCCGTTATTTTTAATTTATCTCGCCTGCTTATTGGCTCGTCAGTACTCACCCGGCATCCTCTGGCCTGAATTATTGAGCTGCAGTTCAGCCGTGGGGCCCTAACAGACGGAATTATGGGCCGGGCCGGATCTGCACCGCACGCCTGGGACGCCAGCTGTCTGCCTTCGGGAATTAGCCATTGTCTTTTCCCTGACTGCAAACATCTCCATGGCTGCGGGGGATAAACAGCCACCTTGGCTCCCTGGGATCCACCCACAAAGTGATCACACTGCAGTAAACTATCTTTTCAAGTTTAACCTAAGTAATGCTAATGTGTAATTTAGCGTCCACCTCAGAATGTGCCCCTGGCATTCTTGGCATGGCAAAAGTGTGCCCATGAAGATGCCTGCAGGTCAATTTTAAAGCTGATACGGCTGGGTGAAATATTTATGGATGCGAGATCAATGCCCTGCCATTAATATGTTTGGCATCACTGGGAATATATACCTGTGTGTGTGTGGCCTTTGTGTCACAGACACTGTGCTTACAGATCGAGGGTGAGACCGGGCCAGAATGAGGGCCGATTCTTTTGGGTTTCATTTACTGCCATTCGGGCTGCAGTGAGACTCAGCCCCTCGCCATGTTGTAAGCACCATAACGGGAGAGGACTTGCCTGAGCACGGTCAGCCTTTAGTGGGGTAGGGACACTGTTGTGAGCCTCTGTAGCCTAACATTAACTCAGGCATCACACCTCAGGCACCCTGCCTGTCCAGGAAGGCAACCAGGCTTAAAAACTTACCGGCTGGGGGGTGGGAATTCATCAGCCAGATGTGTCGATGTGGGGCGGTAGTTGGTGTGGCAGGTTTCCTGGGGGTGGCCCCTTCGATTTGCCCCTGTCGGCGTGTTCCGACACATTCCGACACATCTTCCATTCATTCGTTTGGTGGGTGGGGTGTCCTCCCTCACCCACCTCCCTGAAATCTCCATCCATCCATCCATTTTGTGTACCCACTTGTCCGACGCAGGGTCTCGAGGGGTCCGGAGGCTATCCTGGTAGCTAACAGGAGTAAGACCGGCAAAGACTCAGGACAGGGCGCTAACCCACCACAGGGCTCACGCACGCACATCCGGATCTGTGAACGACTGGGTAACTCCAAATCCCCTGCCTGTTTTTGCACTGGGGGGGGATATCAGAGTACTCTGATGAAATCCTGTGAGGTAAACTCACACACACAACTGGCCGGGACCCTGGTCCCAGAGGTGTGTGGCAACAGTGCTAACCACTGCACTGCCCCCCTGGAATTACACATTTACACATAATTACACTTCAGGATGAATGAACCCGATTAACTGCTTTAACTACTCTGCCCTCTACTGCCTATAGCTCACATAGCAAGTGATTCACCAGCCCCACAGAACTAAGGGCCAAACATGAGACTGCAGATCCCGAGGAGTGCTGCTGTTTATCCAGCCTGTTGCCTGTCAGCTGGACGGTGCCTTATCTTGACCCAGAGGAACAGAGATCAGTCCCCCTAAATGCACGGCGAGCCCATTGTAGTTAACAGACGCGGTTTAATGCAGCACGTTTTGTGCTTGCCGTAGGGGATAAAAGGAGCCTTAGTGGAGAGAGTGGATCTCTGCTTTAAAGGACAGCGGCACCTTTATCACCGCAGCACGTCACAACATGTGGATAGGGAGGATCTGTAAAAGTGGGCTGAAGGGGACCAGGCGAGGCCCCTGAAAGCTGAGGCGATACAAGCGCAATGCACTTATTTGATTAGAAGGGTCCCGGCTTGGAGAGGCTCTGAGTGAGAGGCCTGCCGTGTTTTCCCCTGGAGACGTGCCTGTCCCGCTGGGCCGGCTGCTCTTGTGGATGTGCGCTGTGTGATCCAGGCAGGGGTGCTAAATGACACTCCCATTGTGATGTATATCGGGAGGAAGGCAGACAGTCTGAGCTCTGAAGCGAGTTTTAAAGGGCTGGCAGGCTGCGTACTGTAGCTCCATAGATAAATGGGGCACATTTGCCTAGGTGGCTCTCAGAACTGCGTCTCCCTCTGCCTTCAAAGGCAGCTGTTAAGGCTTACTCATATGCTGCGTCCATCCATCCATGTCTACCTGCATGCAGCATGTGGCCGCGGGATAGACGGCAGGGTCTAGCGCAGGATGCACCGGGCACACAGCCAAGCGTGTCCTGGACAGGAAGCCAGGTCAGTGCTGCATTTCTTTGTTAATGCTCTTGTAGCCCTATTAAAATATTAAACGTGAAAGTAATACAAATCATGAGGTACAGCATTTTATTGGCTAGTTTGCTCACACTCCACGGCCTCTATCAGTGTCTCTCTGTCATTGTCAGTGTCTCTGTGTCTGTCAGTGATGTCTGTCTGTCTGCCTCTGTCAGTGTATATCTGTCTATCTGCCTCTGTCAGTGTTCCTGTCTGTGTCTGTCAGTGTTTCTGCCTCTCTCCGTCAGTGTCACTGACTGACTGTATCAGTGTCTCTGTGTCTGTCAGCGATCAGTCTGTCTGTCTGCCTCTGTCAGTGTTCCTGTCTGTGTCTGTCAGTGTTTCTGCCTCTCTCCATCAGTGTTGCTGACTGACTGTATCAGTGTCTCTCTCTCATTGTCAGTGTCTCTGTGTCTGTCAGTGATCAGTCTGTCTGTCTGCCTCTGTCAGTGTATATCTGTCTATCTACCTCTCTCTGTCAGTGTCGCTGACTGACTGTATCAGTGTATCTCTGTCTGTCTTGCTCTCACCTCCATTTGTCTGTGTCATGGAGAGCAAATTAGGGTAGGCGAATAGAGATTTTACTCATGGGGATCAATGAAGTATGATTCCATTTCATTTCTGTCTGTCAGTGTTTCTGTCTGTGTCTGTCACTGTCTCTCTATCTGTGCTGGTGTCTCTGTTGCGTCATTTCCACCAATGTGGTGCCAGAGCTGGTGCTGGACTTTTTTCCCAGTCCGGAACTAGTTTCACACATTTCCACCGCACAAGAAAACTGGCCTTGGGCTAGAAAAAATGTGTACTGCATGGTACCACAGAATGGCTGTTCTCAGTATTTGGAACCGTAACGTCAGCAGAAGTGGGACGGACTATTGCATCCAAACCTTCCACATAACCGGAAAATTCTTTCCATAACCGATATACTGTCTGTGCCAGCAGTGGAACAACTTGCATTTACATTTACGGCATTTGGTAGACACCCTTAGCCAGAGCGACTTACAGAAGTGCTCCGAAGTCTCCATCGGTAAATACATTCTGATATTGGTTCAATAGAACCCAGCCTAAGAATACCATTCGCCTGCTTATTAGCAGAATAACGCTACATTGTTCATTTTATTCTATGGAAAAGGAAAGATTGATTTGCTGGCCGGTGTTAATAATAAATTATAAACATGCTATAGTTTGAATAAATTAAATATTGTGACGCCCGAGTGGTCGAAGAGATCATGAGGTGGACAACAAAGTTAAATCTTTAGTAGACTCTTTTATTGCACGATCTTTAAACAGACAGCGGTAAAGCAGCAAGTGATAATAAACTCGCCTACAGAGACGGGGGAGCCTTTAAGCACACAAAAGTGGATACAGGCAATAAAGACAGGGTGTAACACCCATCACACTCTGAAACAATTTTTTTTGGTTCGGCAGCGTATAAAAACTCCGAAATAGATCAAAATAGATCCAAAAACATATGAACCGTTACTTTACCCTCACTTCTGCCTATGTAATATTTCTGTTCCCTTCTTTTTCCAAACTGGTGGAAACACGGGCAGGTTCTCAAAAGGCACAAAGCGAGTAGCAGCCGAGCACTCGCACCAGCACCGGCTCTGCATATGTATGCATGTAATAGTTTTATTATCTTGTAAATAGTCTATAGGGTGCAAACTACCTCAACACTTTTGATGTAGCTCATTTTAGGTTTATAACGGAATCATATAGATTTGCCATAAGATTTCTTGTGTGAGTCTGAGATTCTGAAAGCCTGAGTGTCATACCAGATACGTGAGAGTAGGCAGCCTTGGCCAAATATTATTTTATGCTGTAGGGCTAATTCCGTGTGCCGTCTGAATTATATTTGTGAGTATTACCTAGACCTGTTTTGCTTCAAATGTTGTCTTTGAAGGTGGTGTCCGATAAAAATAAAGCTTGTTGTGTTTTGATTTTATATTTTGGTGACCAGTACCACAACATGACATTTTACTTCTTTATTTTGGAGTCTCTGCCCATTTGCCTCCCGTTGTTTCTTCTGTTGTTCTGCCACCGCTTTGCACATGCAGCTTCCTGTGATGTCATTGTTTCGCCCACTCAGAATTGGCCTATTGCACTACAGCTGTGTATCATGGGAGGAGATACCACATGATAATAGAGAGACTCTGGATTAAAGATGTGGACTATACCACCTATATTCAAGTCTGAGTTGAGACCAATGTCATGTCCAGTGCCGGGTGCAGAGCGGGGAAGCATGATCAGTAGTCCAAACGGTGAGGATCACGTGGAATTTATTAGACACAAGCAGGGAACAGCACAGAGCAGCATAACGAAGTAAACTGACGTTAATGACCAGACTGGGGAAACAAACTTATACGTGCACTGAAATACACAGTATCACTAACACAAAATGAGACACAGCTGGCAAACGCAAGGAATTCACACGTGGTTAACAAGGGGGGTCGTGGCACAAAGGAGGATCGGACAGGCTGGACTGGATCTTGGGATTTTGAAGTTGCCAAGACTGAGTCAAGACAGAGTCTTTGAAGGAGGCGAGACCGAGTTGAGACCGAGACCTAATAAAACAGGTCTGCTTTCAAGACCATGAATTTAATTTGACTTATCAGTCATCAAACACATACAGTCTACAGCAGAAACAAACAGTACATTTTTGCCCCCCAACAGAAAAACAAGGTCTGGTGAGGTTGGGGAGCATGCACTGGTACACTAGTATTGGTACGTTGCTGCAGCCACCATACAACAAACCACCTCAGCTTCTTGGTTGGCGACCTCCCAGGCCGACACGCTGTCCAGTCTCACCCTCCGGAAATGGCCCTCTATCTGCCGCAGCCAGCTGTTACGTGGGCGTCCCCCCAGCCTGGTCCATCCGCTCAGGTCCTCACCAATGAGGATCCTGTGAGTCGGATCACCCTCGGGGAATCACGCCACATGGCCATAGTGCTGTAACTGATGCTCCTTCACAAGGCGGGTAATGTACAAAAACAAGACTGCAATCTAATTCAGTTCAGAATTACAGCCCAAACGGAATGGATTTTTGTAGTGAACCATTCAGCACTATATCTCTGTTGTATGATTTAGACTAATGTTAACTAAACTAATATTATTCCTAGACTAGATTATACTATCCTAACACTAGAATTCCTGGGAAAATATGGCTCTCCTTTCCAGGAGCCCCATCCTCTAGGGCTGAACAATTTGGGGAAAATATCTACAATTTTTCTGATTGTCTTTCTGTGATTGTGATTTGATTCGCAGTATTTTTTAAGTCAAGCTTCCGTTCAATATTCAGTGTGTAGTAGATGTAAAAAGTATGACACAGCATTACCACATGAGATGCCATTCAAGTATTAACTGGTATATATTCTAATCCAAGGATGAGAACTTAAACATGTGAATTGCTTCCAACAAGTATTTATTACTTTTTTAACCCTTGTACCCTTGATAAAGTAATAGTGTTTCCTGAAAGTCCCATATACACAAGGGTTAAATTAGCAGAGAACAATCAAACATAAAACACTTAACACAGTTACAGGCAGCTTATGTGATAAGTTAAATAAAGCAATAATAATAATGAAAATAAAACAATTCCAGTGAGAAAGAACAATAGGAATTCTGCAGCTGATGCTGTATGGACTCTTAATAATTATGGAGTGATTATTATGACAGAATGCTGTGGTTGTGTAAAATAGATTTGCATACTTGTAAATTAGTTTTGTAGACCTGTGCAGAGATTTGCACACTTGTGTTTTAGTTTTGTACACCCATGCAGCAAGTTTGTGTTTGCAATAAAGTTTTTCACAATTGTGTTTTCAAAATCACTGATTTGCTGAACTTCAGATTTTCAAATCGGGATTACAAGTGCACAAACTCAATGCACGTGCACTCGGTCTCGAGGTCTCCCTTATTATGAGTCCAATCCATGCCACTCTAGTCAAGAGCAAGTTGAATTGCTTTTGATTCCGAGATGAGACCAAGTAAGTGAAAAGGTGGTATCTACACTGGTCTCAAGACCAGACACAAGTACTACAAAAATTCTCCGCATTGAAACACGCGCTCCACAGGGCATGCAATAATCACAGGCAGTATTAATTTAATCACCTGATATGAGGCCTGATTTGATTACAGATTTATTGATTTAACGGCCAGTACTGTAGCAATATATACAGTGGAGCTTTCTGCTTTTTAAACATGGACAAGTAATAATGGTCATCTTTATCCTCTCTGAAAGAAAGGTTGGTATTGAAGAAAGTTCAATAAAATGGGTGGATAGACCAGCAGACATTGCTAATTTGCCAGCAGTGTGAATGCGAGAAGCCTGAGTTTGAAAAGGCACCACAAAGAACATGTGAGAGACCTGGCAAGCAGCCGTCACCCAGATAAGGTATCTGCGAGCTTTGCAGCCTGCCATTATCCAACCGGTGAGAACTGATAATCCCAGAGCTTGGCATTCACAGGCTCTGGAGCAGGGAACCACAGTCCGCCAAGGAGGCCAATTGATATGATAATTGCATAATCTGCTCTCATGCATTAAACACATTAGGTCACAGGAAAGAGTTTGCTGGAGGTTTTTACATAGGAATGTGGAACCAGATTTGCATAATGTTGGATACTGAAAAACACCCAATACAGAAAGAGTTATATTATGTATTATAATACATAAATTATGCACCACACATAAACACATAACACATAAATCTGATTGGCAAAAGGAGGGACTTATTTAAACGTCTAATTTATATATGAGTCACAAAGTCTTAATCATCTGGTATCTAAATGATGTTTGTGATTATGTACAATAGCAGAATAAAAAAAACATATGGAATGATCGGCTCATTACTTGATGTCATGAAGTCCAAACAGGATGGTCCCTGTAGAACAACCATTTGCATATTAGCAGTGTGAACAGATTGACGTACGGTGTGTGAACAGGGACATTATGTCAATAATACTCATATTTTTATTAAAGCATTCAGGCAGTGCTGCTTCATGCTGAGAGCTATTTTTGCACGTTTACAGTGAGATTTGTCACTCGCTCTTTTACTGACATCATTTCCATCATTTCCTCCTCAGTCTGGGTCAGGGAATAACTGTCATGGTGTTATTGTGTTTTTTTTTTCATTCCAGCTGGAATAAATCACCATAAAAGGCTTTCTGACAGCTTGCTTGTAGAAATGCACTATGTAGTAACCGCAGTTTGGATTGAATGAATATTTCTGACATTCTTGCCAGTTCTGTCTCGAGTCCAGGCATCTCTCTGGTTTTGCAAAATGGTCTTTGTGACATAAGAGGAAATGGGCAAGTCAGAGGGAGCCTGTAGCAACCTAGGGGGAACCAAGAGAAACTGCATGGGGAGAGAGCAGGAATTACAGGGGGAGAGCGCGGATAGCACACTGGGAAAGTATGAAAAGCACACGGGGAGAGCGCGGGAAGCACACGGGGAGAGTGTGAAAAGCACACGGGGAGAGCGCAGAAAGCACACGGGGAGAGCGCGGGAAGCACACGGGGAGAGCGCGGGAAGCACACGGGGAGAGCGCGGGAAGCACACGGGGAGAGCGCGGGAAGCACACGGG